>CM043019.1:9277436-9847841 GCA_023690525.1 Holotrichia oblita | reverse complement strand
GTAAGTGTCAAAAACAACACGTTTTCGCATCTGTCAAGTTCTCAAGCAGTATTTTGTAGATTTAACTTAATAGTTGTACCCGTCCAAACATTTCTGATTACCATGAAATTATTTTCTGCGGTTTTTAAAGGGTGTAATTGTCAAAATATTTTCGTAGCTGTCAAATTATCCGAATAGAATTTTTTAGATTTGATAAATATTGACGGTTATAGTCGTTGTGACAAGTAATGTATAAAAGTTTTTGCGACGGTTTTTAACTGTCGTACAGTCTTGTTTTTTATTTGACAATTATAACTGTCAAAATAACTACGTCTGACAGCTGTAAAATTTTAAAATCTGTTATTTTTTACGATTTTAATAGGTGTAATACTGTCAAAATATTTTATACTTAACTCTCAAATGACAAAGAAAGCATCTTTTAAGTTTTGATAAGTGTAACTGTCAAAATATTTCAAACGGCCGTAGAATTGTAAAAACAACAGTTATTTTTTTTACATTTCTAACGGACGCCGCTGTCAAAACATTTTTTCACATCTGTCAAATAACGAAAGCAGTGTTTTTATAGGTTTAGCATTCGACGAAATACTTTGACAGCTGTCAGATTGTAAAACGGCCGTTTTCATAGTATAAACAGGTGTAACTGTCAACAATACTTTCATAAATTCCAAAAATAATAATTTTTTTAGGTTTGACGGTTATGAACGTCAAAATATTGCAAACAGTTGCAAAGTTATAAAATCATTTAGGTTTTTCGGTTTTAATTGTTGCGTCAAAAAATATTTCTGACAGCTGTCAGATTGTAAAAAAAAGCTGTTTTAGTGGTTTTGACAGGTGTAACTGTCAACATATTTTTAGATCTGTCAAATTATTAATTAATTAATCTTCTAATAGTTGTGTAAAAAATATTTCTGAAGCTGTCATATTGTAACAAACTGTCAACGCATTTTTAAATCTGTCAAATTATTAATTAATTAATCCTCTAATAGTTGTCTAAAAATATATTTCTGACAGCTGTCAGATTGTAAAAACAGCTGATTTTGTGGTTTTGACAGGTGTAACTGTCAACGCATTTTTAAATCTGTCAAATTATTTAATTCAATTAATTAATCCTCTAATAGTTGTGTCGAAAAATATATTTCTGACAGCTGTCAGATTGTAAAAACAGTTGTTTTTGTGGTTTTGACAGGTGTAACTGTCAACGCATTTTTAAATCTGTCAAATTATTAATTAATTAATCCTCTAATAGTTGTGTCTGAAAATATATTTCTGACAGCTGTCAGATTGTAAAAACAGCTGTTTTTGTGGTTTTGACAGGTGTAACTGTCAACGCATTTTTAAATCTGTCAAATTATTAATTAATTAATCCTCTAATAGTTGTGTCGAAAAATATATTTCTGACAGCTGTCAGATTGTAAAAACAGCTGTTTTTGTGGTTTTGACAGGTGTAACTGTCAACGCATTTTTAAATCTGTCAAATTATTAATTAATTAATCCTCTAATAGTTGTGTCTAAAAATATATTTCTGACAGCTGTCAGATTGTAAAAACAGCTGTTTTTATGGTTTTGACAGGTGTAACTGTCAACGCATTTTTAAATCTGTCAAATTATTAATTAATTAATCCTCTAATAGTTGTGTCAAAAAATATTTCAGGCAGCTGTTGGATTGTAAAAACAGCTAAATCATATCTGTTTCAGAGATGGTTAACGGCCCATAAGAAAAGCTATTTCGCTGGTCAAAATTTCGCTAACGAAAACTATCTCTCACACAAAACTCTTCTAACGTTAGCCGATATCAAACATCAATATTTAGAACTGTTGGTCAGTATAGATTTCGTCCCGGTGAATTTGAGGTCGAGGAAGAAACCGGGTGACGATCAAGTGTTATCGTTAACCGGCGCTGAAGTAAGTTACGTCTAATTTAATCTTAAAAAAATACTAAAAATATTTAATTAATAGTTTAATAAAAACGGCGATAACGTCCGATTATTATCGGCTATATTATGCGCGGCACTTTACCCAAACATCGTCATAATTTCGACGCCGGAGAAATCATTTTTAAACAGTGCAGCGGGAGCTGTACCGAAACAACTCGACGCTAAAGAATTACGTTTCAAGACGAAGCACGAACAAGTGTTCCTCCATCCCAGTTCCGTGTTATATACGATTTCCCAGTTTCCTAGTCCGTATCTAGTATATCAGGAGAAGGTGAAAACCAGTAAGATATACGTTAGGGATTGTTCAATGATACCTGTGATATCCATGATATTATTTTCCGGTTTCGACGTGCATATTAACGTTCATAACGGCGCTACTTACATCGTCCTGGATGACGGTTGGATCGTCTTTAAAGTCGAGGAGCATAAGGTATTAATAAATTCAATATAAGAATAATTAATATTGATTGATTGATTGATTTGCAGATCGCTGAGATGATGAAAATGTTACGTTTAGAATTGGTGACCCTCCTAGAGGAGAAGATCGGCGATCCGTTGCTGAATCTAATGCATAGTTCGAAAGGTGAAAGGATAATTTCGACAATATTACATTTAGTTTCAAATGAATGATGAGTTTTTCAATATTTTTCTATATAAATGTAAATATTGTGTAGGATTTTAATTTATTTGATATATATATATTAATATAAATCTACATTACTGTCTACCAAATGAGTCAAATTTGAAAGAAGAAATGTAAATAAAAACGAACATATTAATTCGATTTGTTTTATTTCCGATTCCTCCTTTTTAAAGGGTATTATAGTGCACATTATTGCCACCAGATGACAGGATTAGCAATTGAAAAATGACATTACTCGAAAAACGTATCCATGGCAACAGAATCAAATATGTATTCTAGTTCCATTTGAAGTTAATACGGATATAATACAATGCTGTTCAATAAAATTGCGTCTTTTATTCGCTTATATCGATGTTATTTTATCTGCGTGGAATTTTAAAAGTTAAATGATGTCTTCATTACCGATATTAGTTGACGAAATGACGCGATAATTAATCCATTATAGAAACTGAAAGTCTAATTCGAATAATCGCATATTTAAGTGTAGGTGAATACGTCAGTTTATTGGACAGCACTGTATATACATATACATTTTGTGTTTAGTGTTTTTGTATTGTGCTGCAGCTGCTTTTACCGTTCCATCTTTGATCTTTTATTCCAAATATATGTGCGGGATATATTTGAATGGTTTCCTGGAAAGATGTACTCGTACCGAGATCCTCATCGATGTTAAGTGATTTCTTATCAAACGGTAAGTCTTATGTTTTCTATTCTAAATATATAAAATAGAGTTTAGTTATTTGCGAACTTTGAAAATATTTTTTACGACGCTTAAATACATAGTAATACAGAAATTTTTGTATTCCATATGGTTTCTAATATAAAACGTCAATTTTGACAAATTATAAATGAATGTTCGTTTTTTTAAATCAAAATTTTCCATTAAATGGTTGTTAAAATTAAAATTTTTACGAAATTTTATTAAAATTAATGCTACTCTTACAACTAATTTTAGCGCCATCTTATAGAAGGTAGTCGTTTTAATTATTTCGTACTACATAAATAGATATAGACATCTGCAATATCGACAGTTGACATTTTAGAAAAGTCTGTTCTATTAGTTTATGATTTTATCTATTTATTATTGAATTAATAAGCATTCCGTTTTAAAAACAATCATGATAAATGTTATATGTTTAATTATTATTATTATTAAGTTTACAGGATAAAGTATACATGGTGATTCAAAAAGAATGACCACATAGGCGTCCCAATAAACACTTAAGAATGGGCGCTAAAGTTGTCAAAAAATTTATACCACGATTGAAAAAATAACGCTTAATATATCTATAATATTATAATAAGTGTTAGAAATGACTATTAAATACTCTTATTAATATATTTATGCGGATATTTTTTATTTTTCTAACAATAACGTCTGTTTATTCTTCTAAATTATTTAATCGATTTTCAACAATTTTGTTTCTTTAAATATTCTAAAAAGAAGAAAATCTAATGGTGTTAAATCAAGTGAATGTTCTAGCCACATTCCTCCTTATTGCTTTCAAATAATATCTTCTAAGAAATAGTTAAAACTCAACTGAATTTGAAATCTACAAAATTATAGTTAACGTTTTCTTATTTCGTGTTGAGTAGGCTTTAGTGTAATTTTAAGGAGTGTGAGCTCGTCAGATACAAATAAACCATCGCTAACGCCAACACCGCAACGTTTGATTAATTACTCCCAACCCAATGCACTCTCGAAACACGTGTTCTTCCGTGTAATTAATCAAACATTGTGGTGTTGGCCTTAACGATGGTTTATCTATATATTGGGTAAGCTTAAGCAAAAATCATTTTTATTTGACTTATATTGATCTAAGAATGATTCATTTCGTGTAGTTTCAATAGACTTATTTCATGTTTCATCAAACACATCATGTTATTGATAATCAATCTCTTAAAGAAATGCTAATTTTCCTGAAGAACTGTCTTTCTCATTGTCATCATCAAGTTTTAAAAACTGATGCTTGCTAAAAAATTTAGTAATTATCCAGCTTGAATCAGAATCTAATTCCAGGGATCCGATGGCACTCCAACTATCATTTCTAAGTTTATTTTGGTGGCCATTAGAACGCCTTGCTCGATGCTAATGCATCAATTCACTTGTTTTATTTCCCTTTTCGGCCACAATTTTTGGGGGGCATTTGTTGGCGCGGTACTCAAATATACAATAAATATGTAAATATTTAAATCGACGCTTAATTATGTACCGGGTTGTCCAATTAAGAATGTCGTTCGGCCATATCGCGGGAACGGTTCACAGTACAGCTTTGGGAGAAAATATTACTGACTAAAGTCACCTCGAGAAACATCTAAAAATTATTTTGAAAAGCGTAGGATGACCGCTAGAGGGCGTAACTGATCACCAAAAAATTTCATTCTTATTTTACGACAAATTTACCAACTTAAGTAATTTTGCAATTTTTGGTGATCAGTTACGCCCTCTAGCGGTCATCCTACGCTTTTCTAAATAATTTGCAGATGTTTCCCGGAGTCACTTCAATCAATAATATTTTTTCCCAAAACTGTACTGTAAACCGTTCCTGAGATATGGCCGAGCGACATTCTTAGTTGGCCACCCGGTACATAGATGCAATCCTGCTTCTTTTATTTGCAAATTCCACCCCGGCTATGCGTATTCGATTATATATGCGTCCGCTTACAATATTTCATCCGGATTGATATTTTATGCGATAAAGGCGTTTTAGGTTAATGAAAAGACGTCAGTCGCATCTCTAATTGACGATCCTATAAATTAACACAGTTAAAAGATTAATAGCTGCGCTAAATTGCATTCGAGTCTCTCCGGGGGCGAATTATTACACCATATACACGAATCGAATCGCTCGATGTGCGTTTATTGATAAATACAGGGCGGTACTTCATCGCAATAATTTCAATTAATGACAATTAATTTTGACAGTTATAAATGTCAACTTGACAGGTGTTGACAATTATCGAACGTGAGCAATTTAATCTGTCAGAAATTTTGACAATTTTACAACTATCAGGTATGTTTAGACAGCAGCACAGCTTAAAAAAATGTTTTTACAATTTGACAGCTGTCATAAATATTATTTAAAAAATTAGCAGTGTCAAACATAACCGTTTTTATAATAATGTGCAACAAATTTGTCGTTAATTCCTCCCTTACCGAATTTAACACTATACGCATTCTACACCAGCCTTTCCGATCCTTATTCATTCGGGCCCCGAGAAGAAGATCAACGCGAGAAGAAGGAAGACAAAAAAAAACATACTGAATCATATTAGAAATATTTCATTCACGCTACAGGCGGCCGCTGATTCGAATTCAAGGCGCGTCTGCTAATAAGAGGAAAGGGGCCCCCGCCTACGAGGAACGAACCGGGTACCGGGGGTACGTACTTAGAGAGAAAGTTCATCGCGGAAAAACGTAGTAGGGTTTCCGTTTCATAAAATATCATCGGGAGGATTATATGGAAACCCGTCAAGTTGTGCGAGGTCCCGATTTCGAATATGCCCCCGCGATTTAATCTTTGACGTTTCTCGCCGCCGCCGCCGTCGTAGTTCAATTTAGCCTCGTTGAACTTCATCCGGTGAGTCCGGGAGTCATTTCTTCACTTCCTCGTTCTTTGTGGAAGGCTTAAGTAAATAATATTATATATATATACAGGGTGATTAGTGAGAATGGCCTATTAAAAGTATTATACTATACAAACGGAATGGAATTTTAAAACAAAATTTTGTAGTCGGATATGGTTGAACATGAACTATCACGTGAAAATATTTTTGAATAAATATCACTTCCGGTTAACCGGAAGTGGGTGTGTCTCAACATGTCCAACTTTGTGGAGACACCGAGACGAAATCGGGCGGTGTGATTCTTCCATCTGGCACCACCTTTCGTGTATCAGCTATCATACCAAGGAAAAAGTGAACCTTCCGGATCATCTAACTAACGTCAATGACATTAACAATTATTTTGTCACGTCTCTTCCGCGACCATCTGCGGCGTGGCCACCTGGTGACCCGGATGCAGTTATTCCTAATACTTTTTATTTTCATACCGTGAACACCAATGATATTCAAAATATCATTAACAAAATCAAAACTAACGCTGTTGGATATGACAACATTTCAATACAAATGATTCGGCGTTGTAGCCCGCTCATAACTCCATATATTACTAATATAATTAATACATGTTTGCTAACTGGTGTCTTCAGAGATGGTTGGAAGCATGCTGTTGTGATCCCTTGCCCTAAGGGCGCAGACCCTAAAGATTTTAAAGATTTAAGGCCAATAAGCGTCCTACCTGTGCTGTCCAAGGTGTTGGAGCGGGTCATGGAGCAGCAGCTGAAATGCTATATAAATTCACATAATTTACTACCTGAGGTTCAATCTGGCTTCAGGAGTAATCACAGTTGTGTAATAGCACTTGCAAAGCTAACTGATGATATTTTATTAGCTTCGGACCAGGGTCTTATTACAACTCTAGTCTTACTTGATTACACAAAGGCTTTCGATACGGTCAACCATGCTACTCTGCTCAGGGTGCTTGGGGGTGTGGGCTGTAGGGATGCCAGTCTACGTCTCTTTGAAACTTTTCTATCTAACAGATCTCAGAGTGTAAAAATATCTCATGATATCTCATCTCCGTTATCATTGTCTTAAGGGGTACCGCAGGGTTCTATTATCAGTCCTATTCTGTTCTCATTGTACACGTCGAAATTCACATCTGCTCTTGAGCATTGTACCGCGCACTTGTATGCAGACGACACACAGATTTATTACTCTTTCAAGCCGTCTGACTGGCGGGAATCTGTCTCTAAAATTAATAGCGATTTACAAATCCTACACGAGGTCTCCTCAGCTCACTCCCTAATGTTGAACCCGACGAAATCGCAGGTAATACTTTTCGGTAGTCGGAAAGCTTGTGATAGTCTGACACCAGAAATAGCTGTACAGATTGATAATATAAAACTTCCAATTGTAAAAAAAGTAAAAAACCTAGGGTTGATAATAGATAACACTTTTCGCTATCGTGATCAGATTTCTAAATATATAAAAAATGCCTACATTAATTTGAAAAAACTATATCCTTATCGCTCAGTTCTGCCGGTAAAAGTTAAGAAACTCCTGTGTGAGGCTTTTGTTTTATCTCAATTCAACTTTTGCGCACCTTTATATCACCCTGCTATTGATAGAGCTACTGCTTGTCGCATACAGAAGATGCAGAATGCGTGCCTTCGCTTCATTTATGGTATCCGAAAATTTCAACATATTTCACATAAGATAAAAGACTCTGGATGGCTATCGATGGAGCGAAGGAGGGATCTGCTTACTTTATGCTTCTATCACAAGATTTTGTTGTTCAAATCCCCGCCATACTTGTATATCAAAATAAAGTTTCGAACCAACGTGCATACCGTGTCCACTCGGTTTCGGGGCTTGATCTCGCCGCCTCTCCACCGCACCACGTTACCAAAGAAGTTTTACCTTCTCGATTTATAATATGTACAATGCTATTCCGGATGAATTAAAAGAAACTGGAAGTTACGAATTCAAAAAGCAACTGGGTGGCTTTCTCTCTCGGCTATGATCTATGTAGTGTATGTATGTGATCATGCATTAAATAGCATATATTTCTTCTCCTTTCTTTTTTTTATTTATTACTTACTTATGTAATTATGCTTACTTGCTTTCTAATGCATTACGTGGTTAGGCATGAGCAGGAATGAGCAAAGATTTTCCTACTGGGTCTCGCCACGTGTTTGTATCCCAATCAGCTTTGTATGTCTCATAGTTAGTTTATTTTGTTTATCCCATGCAGTTGTTGATGATTCTAATTTCGTATAAATACATATAATACATGTAAATTGGGTGCAATAAAGCCATTTATTATTATTATTATTATTATTATTATAAATCTGAAAGAATGTTTAAGATCTGTTTAGACAAGAAGTTTTCAACTTTCGTTAAGTTTAATAATCTACAATCATTTTATTTATTTTTAAATAACGGAAATTACAGCAATAACAAACGTAAAATTAACATTTACGCTGTTTTTTTTTTTTATAGAACACGCTCTATATTATCTTCTAAATTAAAGTATTTTATCTACTTACATTTTATCTACACATCTAGTATTCTATAACTTATGGTAGTAATTGTTATTATTAATACATTCTAAATATAAATGAAAAAAAATAATTTAAGTTGCTGTCAGCTTTAATTATTAATAATAACAAGTTATTACAACATATTCAAAAAACAAAAAATAATATTTATTAGATTAACGCAAAATCTAATAAATAATACTAATATTTATAGCAGATGCTCAAAAATTCCACCATCAATACAATTTCAAACGTGTTTGAATTCTAATTTAGTTAACTCATCATTATTAGATAGTACTGTGGTACTTGATCGATTGTTTCTTGTGCTTAAAATGCTATAGGTAAAGATGTTGCCATGGCAACCAAAAAAACAATCGCTTTATTAAAGTATATTTGATAATCTGTCAGTTTGACAGTTGTCAACCTATTTTACATGATCATATTTTTGCGCCAAAACAAAATTACAGATTGTAAAACATAAAATTTAATGAAAGTACCTACGAGCATCAAGCAGAATTAGTTCTGTCCCAACCTGTCTAACCGTCATTTTGGGTCTAAATTGCACTTCTCTCTCTAACACAAGTTCATTACCTATTGCGGTTTTTTATATGTTTATATCCTGTTTCGGAAAGCGAGAGACAAAATTCTGAACAGACCCAAATTACACTAATTTCTTATTGATTATAAAATATTTTGACATTGTTTATATCAGATTTTGCTAATTATTTTGTTGTTGTAATTTGGACTACTCCATTTAGTCTCTCTCGTTTTGAAACGAGATATAGTGACTTTAATTTTCACGACACTTGGTACAAGCACAACTCTAAAGATGACGCTTGATAAACAGTCCCGTACAATGAAAGGACGTACACGTTCTTTTGCTAAATTTGATATCTACTTTATAAGTATGAAGACGGTTTATTTTTACCATATTTTAAAGGTTAGATAATGCCTTCATTATTGACATCAGTTGTCGAAATGACTTGATTGAATTGTTTTGACGCGATATGATAAATTGAAGTGTCCAAACGTATTATACATGTTTATATTTAATCCAGGTAACTATGGAAACCAAGAGTCTGATTTGAACAATCATACATTAATAATATACTCCAGTTTATTGCATGAAATTACTATTTACTATCACTATAGTCTCATTATCACTGATATATGGGACTGGCCTTTACGATTTTGATGTTATTATGGTGCTAATATCATTGTGCATTATCTGTCAAGGTGACAGATATGTTTGACAATCGATATGACAGATCGAGAAACATATTACAAAGCAAACAATAATGAGGACGCTACTGATTGTTACCAACCGGTCAGAGCTAAATATACCTACGTAGTTAAGTCAAACACAGCGAATTGAAATTAGATATTTTAATCTACTATTCAAAGCAGAAAAAGTTAATTATACAGTAGCTACTATTACTGCGTCTTTACTGCTTACCTAACCTGGCGCATCCACTTTCTATTAAAAATTAATCCGGAGGGTGGCGATATAATTCAATTGCCACTGTCCTCCTTTTTTTTGTCCTATATAGTCAGGACGGTAGGACGATAGCTGTTCGAGATTCAAGTTGTATAATCCGCACATCTTAATTGCAGGTGATAATGAATGAAAAAGACTGAAAGGGACGTTAATGACTTCAATTTACTACCTTGGAGGGAGAGAGGGTGAATTTACACCGGCGAATTAGTGCGATTCATCTAATCCCCACACCCTATTCGCAAAACCGTGTCCAACTCGATATATATAGGTACACACCTCTATTTAAATAGGCTACCTACCTATTTCCGCGTTGCAGGTAAACTTTTTTTTGTGTTACGAAATTTATCGCTTGAGCTTGAAAATCGAGCATCGCGAATAAAGTTTTAAATGCAAATAATTCGCGTATTCGAAGAAGATAGAAAAGTTCCAATCCAAAAATCTCTTCGAACTATAGAAATCTACATAATATAGGCACCTATGTGGTAGTTTAATCGAATCCTGATATTTCCAGTTTCCCACACGTATAGGCGGCGATAATGCAGTTACTGCAAACAATACCAGACAAAAGTAAACGACGAACTATAGTGAAGTTAGCTGCGATGATCGTAAACCCTTTAAAATTCTAAGTGATCTGGAACACAAACTGAAACTCTCGTATATATGTTATTTGCATGACTGCAAAAGGAATACATTACTGGATAAAAAGCGTAACATAGACGTTGTGTTAGCTCCGAAGACGACGCGGACGGTGAAGGAGAGAAGGAAAAAAAAAGTCACGATAGAAGAAAGAGATGCTAAAGTATATATATAGGGAGATAAGAAAAAAGCTTTTAAAAGCTTTGAATTTCTGTCGTGACAACATTCGAAGTTATATTAGGTCCATTGAACTTGAAAATTTGACGGGAACTGAAGAGGGATTTCATTATCATACGCTGCTTGTATTGCGTTCTTACCTACGATATATACAGGGTGTGGCATCTTCTTGGGATCGCCTGATTGTGGCTTTGGTATTTATTTTATCGAAAAATGTTCTTAGTCAAAGATGTCTAGAATGAAGTTTTCTATAGCAACAGATTACTTTGTTTTTTTTTTTAAATGGAACACCCTATATATTATTGCATTTAAGGTAATTTTAATTAACATATCTACACTAAAACCCATCAGTTTTCGAGATATTCTGTTTCGAAAGGAAGAAAATGAGTTTACTCAGAGTACTTAAAAAATTAATCTAGCCTTTCCTAATAATTGTTTTGAAACTAATCGTGAGTATTATTATAATGATACCTCAAGCTTTATTTTCTATAGTAAACATTCATTATATATTACACTGGGTGTTTTGTAATGGAACTCAAAATTAAATACCTTCAAACGACTAAAACTCGTTTATTTCAAATGGAACACCCTGTATATTTTATGCTAACTATTGCAGATTTTACTGCAGAGTATGTTAATTAAAATTACCTTATATTACAACAAGGAATTCAAAAATGCAATTATATATAGGGTGTTTCATTAAAAAAAAAAGTAACAATCGTAGAGACAAAACTGAACAGCCTGTATATAAGAAAATATTTTCTCTTTTATTAAGAACATTTCCCCATAAAATAAATAGCAAAGCCCTCAGTATATGTACATTTATTTGTAATATTATACAGGATGTTTCATAATATCTGCTTCTGGACTTCAAAAATTTGAAAAAAAGTTCCCATCAACTTACCCTCTAAAATGCACCGTTTTCGAAATACAGGGTGTTGAAATTTAATTAAAAAAAATTCGTTTTTTGGAAATATCTCCGCAACCGTTTATCGTAAAAAATAACAGCTTTTGTAACCATTTTCTACTTATAATAAGCTAAGTTGTGTGCGAGAAAATCTTGCTTTTAAATCATAATTGGTGAAGATTTTGAAGGGGTAGTGGTTGTTTTTCTCCCCAACTTCTACGCCACCGGTTACAAAAGCTGTTTTCTTTATGATAAACGGTTCCGCAGATATTTCCAAAAAACGATTTTTTTAATTAAATTTCAACACCCTGTATCTCGAAAATGGTGCATTTTAGAAGGTAAGTTGGCAATTAGGACGCCGAGTACAAATCTGTTCCACCCTTCAGAGTTTAAAAATTCAACAAATGCCCGGCTAGCAAATTTGTCGGTTTTTTCGAAATATCTCGGCAATTATGAGAGATAGAGCCGAAATCTCTTCGGTACAAGACTCAGGACGCCGAGTACAATCTGTTCCACCCTTCAGAGTTTAAAAAATTCAACAAATGCCCGGCTAGCAAATTTGTCGGTTTTTTCGAAATATCTCGGCAATTAAGAGAGATAGAGCCGAAATCTCTTCGGTACAAGACTCAGGACGCCGAGTACAATCTGTTCCACCCTTCAGAGTTTAAAAATTCAACAAATGCCCGGCTAGCAAATTTGTCGGTTTTTTCGAAATATCTCGGCAATTATGAGAGATAGAGAGCCGAAATCTCTTCGGTACAAGACTCAGGACGCCGAGTACAATCTGTTCCACCCTTCAGAGTTTAAAAATTCAACAAATGCCCGGCTAGCAAATTTGTCGGTTTTTTCGAAATATCTCGGCAATTAAGAGAGATAGAGCCGAAATCTCTTCGGTACAAGACTCAGGACGCCGAGTACAATCTGTTCCACCCTTCAGAGTTTAAAAATTCAACAAATGCCCGGCTAGCAAATTTCTCGGTTTTTTCGAAATATCTCGGCAATTATGAGAGATAGAGCCGAAATCTCTTCGGTACAAGACTCAGGACGCCGAGTACAATCTGTTCCACCCTTCAGAGTTTAAAAATTCAACAAATGCCCGGCTAGCAAATTTCTCGGTTTTTTCGAAATATCTCGGCAATTAAGAGAGATAGAGCCGAAATCTCTTCGGTACAAGACTCAGGACGCCGAGTACAATCTGTTCCACCCTTCAGAGTTTAAAAATTCAACAAATGCCCGGCTAGCAAATTTCTCGGTTTTTTCGAAATATCTCGGCAACTATGAGAGATAGAGCCGAAATCTCTTCGGTACAAGACTCAGGACGCCCGAGTACAATCTGTTCCACCCTTCAGAGTTTAAAAATTCAACAAATGCCCGGCTAGCAAATTTCTCGGTTTTTTCGAAATATCTCGGCAATTAAGAGAGATAGAGCCGAAATCTCTTCGGTACAAGACTCAGGACGCCGAGTACAATCTGTTCCACCCTTCAGAGTTTAAAAATTCAACAAATGCCCGGCTAGCAAATTTCTCGGTTTTTTCGAAATATCTCGGCAATTAAGAGAGATAGAGCCGAAATCTCTTCGGTACAAGACTCAGGACGCCGAGTACAATCTGTTCCACCCTTCAGAGTTTAAAAATTCAACAAATGCCCGGCTAGCAAATTTCTCGGTTTTTCGAAATATCTCGGCAACTATGAGAGATAGAGCCGAAATCTCTTCGGTACAAGACTCAGGACGCCGAGTACAATCTGTTCCACCCTTCAGAGTTTAAAAATTCAACAAATGCCCGGCTAGCAAATTTCTCGGTTTTTTCGAAATATCTCGGCAACTATGAGAGATAGAGCCGAAATCTCTTCGGTACAAGACTCAGGACGCCGAGTACAATCTGTTCCACCCTTCAGAGTTTAAAAATTCAACAAATGCCCGGCTAGCAAATTTCTCGGTTTTTTCGAAATATCTCGGCAACTATGAGAGATAGAGCCGAAATCTCTTCGGTACAAGACTCAGGACGCCGAGTACAATCTGTTCCACCCTTCAGAGTTTAAAAATTCAACAAATGCCCGGCTAGCAAATTTTTCGGTTTTTCGAAATATCTCGGCAATTATGAGAGATAGAGCCGAAATCTCTTCGGTACAAGACTCAGGACGCCGAGTACAATCTGTTCCACCCTTCAGAGTTTAAAAATTCAACAAATGCCCGGCTAGCAAATTTCTCGGTTTTTTCGAAATATCTCGGCAACTATGAGAGATAGAGCCGAAATCTCTTCGGTACAAGACTCAGGACGCCGAGTACAATCTGTTCCACCCTTCAGAGTTTAAAAATTCAACAAATGCCCGGCTAGCAAATTTCTCGGTTTTTTCGAAATATCTCGGCAATTATGAGAGATAGAGCCGAAATCTCTTCGGTACAAGACTCAGGACGCCGAGTACAATCTGTTCCACCCTTCAGAGTTTAAAAATTCAACAAATGCCCGGCTAGCAAATTTCTCGGTTTTTTCGAAATATCTCGGCAATTATGAGAGATAGAGCCGAAATCTCTTCGGTACAAGACTCAGGACGCCGAGTACAATCTGTTCCACCCTTCAGAGTTTAAAAATTCAACAAATGCCCGGCTAGCAAATTTCTCGGTTTTTCGAAATATCTCGGCAACTATGAGAGATAGAGCCGAAATCTCTTCGGTACAAGACTCAGGACGCCGAGTACAATCTGTTCCACCCTTCAGAGTTTAAAAATTCAACAAATGCCCGGCTAGCAAATTTCTCGGTTTTTCGAAATATCTCGGCAATTATGAGAGATAGAGCCGAAATCTCTTCGGTACAAGACTCAGGACGCCGAGTACAATCTGTTCCACCCTTCAGAGTTTAAAAATTCAACAAATGCCCGGCTAGCAAATTTCTCGGTTTTTTCGAAATATCTCGGCAACTATGAGAGATAGAGCCGAAATCTCTTCGGTACAAGACTCAGGACGCCGAGTACAATCTGTTCCACCCTTCAGAGTTTAAAAATTCAACAAATGCCCGGCTAGCAAATTTCTCGGTTTTTTCGAAATATCTCGGCAACTAGAGATAGATAGAGCCGAAATCTCTTCGGTACAAGACTCAGGACGCCGAGTACAATCTGTTCCACCCTTCAGAGTTTAAAAATTCAACAAATGCCCGGCTAGCAAATTTCTCGGTTTTTTCGAAATATCTCGGCAACTATGAGAGATAGAGCCGAAATCTCTTCGGTACAAGACTCAGGACGCCGAGTACAATCTGTTCCACCCTTCAGAGTTTAAAAATTCAACAAATGCCCGGCTAGCAAATTTCTCGGTTTTTTCGAAATATCTCGGCAATTATGAGAGATAGAGCCGAAATCTCTTCGGTACAAGACTCAGGACGCCGAGTACAATCTGTTCCACCCTTCAGAGTTTAAAAATTCAACAAATGCCCGGCTAGCAAATTTCTCGGTTTTTTCGAAATATCTCGGCAACTATGAGAGATAGAGCCGAAATCTCTTCGGTACAAGACTCAGGACGCCGAGTACAATCTGTTCCACCCTTCAGAGTTTAAAAATTCAACAAATGCCCGGCTAGCAAATTTTTCGGTTTTTTCGAAATATCTCGGCAACTATGAGAGATAGAGCCGAAATCTCTTCGGTACAAGACTCAGGACGCCGAGTACAATCTGTTCCACCCTTCAGAGTTTAAAAATTCAACAAATGCCCGGCTAGCAAATTTCTCGGTTTTTCGAAATATCTCGGCAACTATGAGAGATAGAGCCGAAATCTCTTCGGTACAAGACTCAGGACGCCGAGTACAATCTGTTCCACCCTTCAGAGTTTAAAAATTCAACAAATGCCCGGCTAGCAAATTTCTCGGTTTTTTCGAAATATCTCGGCAACTATGAGAGATAGAGCCGAAATCTCTTCGGTACAAGACTCAGGACGCCGAGTACAATCTGTTCCACCCTTCAGAGTTTAAAAATTCAACAAATGCCCGGCTAGCAAATTTCTCGGTTTTTTCGAAATATCTCGGCAACTATGAGAGATAGAGCCGAAATCTCTTCGGTACAAGACTCAGGACGCCGAGTACAATCTGTTCCACCCTTCAGAGTTTAAAAATTCAACAAATGCCCGGCTAGCAAATTTCTCGGTTTTTTCGAAATATCTCGGCAACTATGAGAGATAGAGCCGAAATCTCTTCGGTACAAGACTCAGGACGCCGAGTACAATCTGTTCCACCCTTCAGAGTTTAAAAATTCAACAAATGCCCGGCTAGCAAATTTCTCGGTTTTTTCGAAATATCTCGGCAACTATGAGAGATAGAGCCGAAATCTCTTCGGTACAAGACTCAGGACGCCGAGTACAATCTGTTCCACCCTTCAGAGTTTAAAAATTCAACAAATGCCCGGCTAGCAAATTTCTCGGTTTTTTCGAAATATCTCGGCAACTATGAGAGATAGAGCCGAAATCTCTTCGGTACAAGACTCAGGACGCCGAGTACAATCTGTTCCACCCTTCAGAGTTTAAAAATTCAACAAATGCCCGGCTAGCAAATTTCTCGGTTTTTTCGAAATATCTCGGCAACTATGAGAGATAGAGCCGAAATCTCTTCGGTACAAGACTCAGGACGCCGAGTACAATCTGTTCCACCCTTCAGAGTTTAAAAATTCAACAAATGCCCGGCTAGCAAATTTCTCGGTTTTTTCGAAATATCTCGGCAACTATGAGAGATAGAGCCGAAATCTCTTCGGTACAAGACTCAGGACGCCGAGTACAATCTGTTCCACCCTTCAGAGTTTAAAAATTCAACAAATGCCCGGCTAGCAAATTTCTCGGTTTTTTCGAAATATCTCGGCAATTATGATAGATAGAGCCGAAATCTCTTCGGTACAAGACTCAGGACGCCGAGTACAATCTGTTCCACCCTTCAGAGTTTAAAAATTCAACAAATGCCCGGCTAGCAAATTTCTCGGTTTTTTCGAAATATCTCGGCAACTATGAGAGATAGAGCCGAAATCTCTTCGGTACAAGACTCAGGACGCCGAGTACAATCTGTTCCACCCTTCAGAGTTTAAAAATTCAACAAATGCCCGGCTAGCAAATTTCTCGGTTTTTTCGAAATATCTCGGCAACTATGAGAGATAGAGCCGAAATCTCTTCGGTACAAGACTCAGGACGCCGAGTACAATCTGTTCCACCCTTCAGAGTTTAAAAATTCAACAAATGCCCGGCTAGCAAATTTCTCGGTTTTTTCGAAATATCTCGGCAACTATGAGAGATAGAGCCGAAATCTCTTCGGTACAAGACTCAGGACGCCGAGTACAATCTGTTCCACCCTTCAGAGTTTAAAAATTCAACAAATGCCCGGCTAGCAAATTTCTCGGTTTTTTCGAAATATCTCGGCAACTATGAGAGATAGAGCCGAAATCTCTTCGGTACAAGACTCAGGACGCCGAGTACAATCTGTTCCACCCTTCAGAGTTTAAAAATTCAACAAATGCCCGGCTAGCAAATTTCTCGGTTTTTTCGAAATATCTCGGCAACTATGAGAGATAGAGCCGAAATCTCTTCGGTACAAGACTCAGGACGCCGAGTACAATCTGTTCCACCCTTCAGAGTTTAAAAATTCAACAAATGCCCGGCTAGCAAATTTCTCGGTTTTTTCGAAATATCTCGGCAACTATGAGAGATAGAGCCGAAATCTCTTCGGTACAAGACTCAGGACGCCGAGTACAATCTGTTCCACCCTTCAGAGTTTAAAAATTCAACAAATGCCCGGCTAGCAAATTTCTCGGTTTTTTCGAAATATCTCGGCAACTATGAGAGATAGAGCCGAAATCTCTTCGGTACAAGACTCAGGACGCCGAGTACAATCTGTTCCACCCTTCAGAGTTTAAAAATTCAACAAATGCCCGGCTAGCAAATTTCTCGGTTTTTTCGAAATATCTCGGCAACTATGAGAGATAGAGCCGAAATCTCTTCGGTACAAGACTCAGGACGCCGAGTACAATCTGTTCCACCCTTCAGAGTTTAAAAATTCAACAAATGCCCGGCTAGCAAATTTCTCGGTTTTTTCGAAATATCTCGGCAACTATGAGAGATAGAGCCGAAATCTCTTCGGTACAAGACTCAGGACGCCGAGTACAATCTGTTCCACCCTTCAGAGTTTAAAAATTCAACAAATGCCCGGCTAGCAAATTTCTCGGTTTTTTCGAAATATCTCGGCAACTATGAGAGATAGAGCCGAAATCTCTTCGGTACAAGACTCAGGACGCCGAGTACAATCTGTTCCACCCTTCAGAGTTTAAAAATTCAACAAATGCCCGGCTAGCAAATTTCTCGGTTTTTTCGAAATATCTCGGCAACTATGAGAGATAGAGCCGAAATCTCTTCGGTACAAGACTCAGGACGCCGAGTACAATCTGTTCCACCCTTCAGAGTTTAAAAATTCAACAAATGCCCGGCTAGCAAATTTCTCGGTTTTTTCGAAATATCTCGGCAACTATGAGAGATAGAGCCGAAATCTCTTCGGTACAAGACTCAGGACGCCGAGTACAATCTGTTCCACCCTTCAGAGTTTAAAAATTCAACAAATGCCCGGCTAGCAAATTTCTCGGTTTTTTCGAAATATCTCGGCAACTATGAGAGATAGAGCCGAAATCTCTTCGGTACAAGACTCAGGACGCCGAGTACAATCTGTTCCACCCTTCAGAGTTTAAAAATTCAACAAATGCCCGGCTAGCAAATTTCTCGGTTTTTTCGAAATATCTCGGCAATTATGAGAGATAGAGCCGAAATCTCTTCGGTACAAGACTCAGGACGCCGAGTACAATCTGTTCCACCCTTCAGAGTTTAAAAATTCAACAAATGCCCGGCTAGCAAATTTCTCGGTTTTTTCGAAATATCTCGGCAATTATGAGAGATAGAGCCGAAATCTCTTCGGTACAAGACTCAGGACGCCGAGTACAATCTGTTCCACCCTTCAGAGTTTAAAAATTCAACAAATGCCCGGCTAGCAAATTTCTCGGTTTTTTCGAAATATCTCGGCAACTATGAGAGATAGAGCCGAAATCTCTTCGGTACAAGACTCAGGACGCCGAGTACAATCTGTTCCACCCTTCAGAGTTTAAAAATTCAACAAATGCCCGGCTAGCAAATTTCTCGGTTTTTTCGAAATATCTCGGCAACTATGAGAGATAGAGCCGAAATCTCTTCGGTACAAGACTCAGGACGCCGAGTACAATCTGTTCCACCCTTCAGAGTTTAAAAATTCAACAAATGCCCGGCTAGCAAATTTCTCGGTTTTTTCGAAATATCTCGGCAACTATGAGAGATAGAGCCGAAATCTCTTCGGTACAAGACTCAGGACGCCGAGTACAATCTGTTCCACCCTTCAGAGTTTAAAAATTCAACAAATGCCCGGCTAGCAAATTTCTCGGTTTTTTCGAAATATCTCGGCAACTATGATAGATAGAGCCGAAATCTCTTCGGTACAAGACTCAGGACGCCGAGTACAATCTGTTCCACCCTTCAGAGTTTAAAAATTCAACAAATGCCCGGCTAGCAAATTTCTCGGTTTTTTCGAAATATCTCGGCAACTATGATAGATAGAGCCGAAATCTCTTCGGTACAAGACTCAGGACGCCGAGTACAATCTGTTCCACCCTTCAGAGTTTAAAAATTCAACAAATGCCCGGCTAGCAAATTTCTCGGTTTTTTCGAAATATCTCGGCAACTATGAGAGATAGAGCCGAAATCTCTTCGGTACAAGACTCAGGACGCCGAGTACAATCTGTTCCACCCTTCAGAGTTTAAAAATTCAACAAATGCCCGGCTAGCAAATTTCTCGGTTTTTTCGAAATATCTCGGCAACTATGAGAGATAGAGCCGAAATCTCTTCGGTACAAGACTCAGGACGCCGAGTACAATCTGTTCCACCCTTCAGAGTTTAAAAATTCAACAAATGCCCGGCTAGCAAATTTCTCGGTTTTTTCGAAATATCTCGGCAACTATGATAGATAGAGCCGAAATCTCTTCGGTACAAGACTCAGGACGCCGAGTACAATCTGTTCCACCCTTCAGAGTTTAAAAATTCAACAAATGCCCGGCTAGCAAATTTCTCGGTTTTTTCGAAATATCTCGGCAACTATGAGAGATAGAGCCGAAATCTCTTCGGTACAAGACTCAGGACGCCGAGTACAATCTGTTCCACCCTTCAGAGTTTAAAAATTCAACAAATGCCCGGCTAGCAAATTTTCTCGGTTTTTTCGAAATATCTCGGCAACTATGAGAGATAGAGCCGAAATCTCTTCGGTACAAGACTCAGGACGCCGAGTACAATCTGTTCCACCCTTCAGAGTTTAAAAATTCAACAAATGCCCGGCTAGCAAATTTCTCGGTTTTTTCGAAATATCTCGGCAACTATGAGAGATAGAGCCGAAATCTCTTCGGTACAAGACTCAGGACGCCGAGTACAATCTGTTCCACCCTTCAGAGTTTAAAAATTCAACAAATGCCCGGCTAGCAAATTTCTCGGTTTTTTCGAAATATCTCGGCAACTATGAGAGATAGAGCCGAAATCTCTTCGGTACAAGACTCAGGACGCCGAGTACAATCTGTTCCACCCTTCAGAGTTTAAAAATTCAACAAATGCCCGGCTAGCAAATTTCTCGGTTTTTTCGAAATATCTCGGCAACTATGAGAGATAGAGCCGAAATCTCTTCGGTACAAGACTCAGGACGCCGAGTACAATCTGTTCCACCCTTCAGAGTTTAAAAATTCAACAAATGCCCGGCTAGCAAATTTCTCGGTTTTTTCGAAATATCTCGGCAACTATGAGAGATAGAGCCGAAATCTCTTCGGTACAAGACTCAGGACGCCGAGTACAATCTGTTCCACCCTTCAGAGTTTAAAAATTCAACAAATGCCCGGCTAGCAAATTTCTCGGTTTTTTCGAAATATCTCGGCAACTATGAGAGATAGAGCCGAAATCTCTTCGGTACAAGACTCAGGACGCCGAGTACAATCTGTTCCACCCTTCAGAGTTTAAAAATTCAACAAATGCCCGGCTAGCAAATTTCTCGGTTTTTTCGAAATATCTCGGCAACTATGAGAGATAGAGCCGAAATCTCTTCGGTACAAGACTCAGGACGCCGAGTACAATCTGTTCCACCCTTCAGAGTTTAAAAATTCAACAAATGCCCGGCTAGCAAATTTCTCGGTTTTTTCGAAATATCTCGGCAACTATGAGAGATAGAGCCGAAATCTCTTCGGTACAAGACTCAGGACGCCGAGTACAATCTGTTCCACCCTTCAGAGTTTAAAAATTCAACAAATGCCCGGCTAGCAAATTTCTCGGTTTTTTCGAAATATCTCGGCAACTATGAGAGATAGAGCCGAAATCTCTTCGGTACAAGACTCAGGACGCCGAGTACAATCTGTTCCACCCTTCAGAGTTTAAAAATTCAACAAATGCCCGGCTAGCAAATTTCTCGGTTTTTTCGAAATATCTCGGCAACTATGATAGATAGAGCCGAAATCTCTTCGGTACAAGACTCAGGACGCCGAGTACAATCTGTTCCACCCTTCAGAGTTTAAAAATTCAACAAATGCCCGGCTAGCAAATTTCTCGGTTTTTCGAAATATCTCGGCAACTATGAGAGATAGAGCCGAAATCTCTTCGGTACAAGACTCAGGACGCCGAGTACAATCTGTTCCACCCTTCAGAGTTTAAAAATTCAACAAATGCCCGGCTAGCAAATTTCTCGGTTTTTTCGAAATATCTCGGCAACTATGAGAGATAGAGCCGAAATCTCTTCGGTACAAGACTCAGGACGCCGAGTACAATCTGTTCCACCCTTCAGAGTTTAAAAATTCAACAAATGCCCGGCTAGCAAATTTCTCGGTTTTTTCGAAATATCTCGGCAATTATGAGAGATAGAGCCGAAATCTCTTCGGTACAAGACTCAGGACGCCGAGTACAATCTGTTCCACCCTTCAGAGTTTAAAAATTCAACAAATGCCCGGCTAGCAAATTTCTCGGTTTTTTCGAAATATCTCGGCAACTATGAGAGATAGAGCCGAAATCTCTTCGGTACAAGACTCAGGACGCCGAGTACAATCTGTTCCACCCTTCAGAGTTTAAAAATTCAACAAATGCCCGGCTAGCAAATTTCTCGGTTTTTTCGAAATATCTCGGCAACTATGAGAGATAGAGCCGAAATCTCTTCGGTACAAGACTCAGGACGCCGAGTACAATCTGTTCCACCCTTCAGAGTTTAAAAATTCAACAAATGCCCGGCTAGCAAATTTCTCGGTTTTTTCGAAATATCTCGGCAATTATGAGAGATAGAGCCGAAATCTCTTCGGTACAAGACTCAGGACGCCGAGTACAATCTGTTCCACCCTTCAGAGTTTAAAAATTCAACAAATGCCCGGCTAGCAAATTTCTCGGTTTTTTCGAAATATCTCGGCAACTATGAGAGATAGAGCCGAAATCTCTTCGGTACAAGACTCAGGACGCCGAGTACAATCTGTTCCACCCTTCAGAGTTTAAAAATTCAACAAATGCCCGGCTAGCAAATTTCTCGGTTTTTTCGAAATATCTCGGCAACTATGAGAGATAGAGCCGAAATCTCTTCGGTACAAGACTCAGGACGCCGAGTACAATCTGTTCCACCCTTCAGAGTTTAAAAATTCAACAAATGCCCGGCTAGCAAATTTCTCGGTTTTTTCGAAATATCTCGGCAACTATGAGAGATAGAGCCGAAATCTCTTCGGTACAAGACTCAGGACGCCGAGTACAATCTGTTCCACCCTTCAGAGTTTAAAAATTCAACAAATGCCCGGCTAGCAAATTTCTCGGTTTTTTCGAAATATCTCGGCAACTATGAGAGATAGAGCCGAAATCTCTTCGGTACAAGACTCAGGACGCCGAGTACAATCTGTTCCACCCTTCAGAGTTTAAAAATTCAACAAATGCCCGGCTAGCAAATTTCTCGGTTTTTTCGAAATATCTCGGCAACTATGAGAGATAGAGCCGAAATCTCTTCGGTACAAGACTCAGGACGCCGAGTACAATCTGTTCCACCCTTCAGAGTTTAAAAATTCAACAAATGCCCGGCTAGCAAATTTCTCGGTTTTTTCGAAATATCTCGGCAACTATGAGAGATAGAGCCGAAATCTCTTCGGTACAAGACTCAGGACGCCGAGTACAATCTGTTCCACCCTTCAGAGTTTAAAAATTCAACAAATGCCCGGCTAGCAAATTTCTCGGTTTTTTCGAAATATCTCGGCAACTATGAGAGATAGAGCCGAAATCTCTTCGGTACAAGACTCAGGACGCCGAGTACAATCTGTTCCACCCTTCAGAGTTTAAAAATTCAACAAATGCCCGGCTAGCAAATTTCTCGGTTTTTTCGAAATATCTCGGCAACTATGAGAGATAGAGCCGAAATCTCTTCGGTACAAGACTCAGGACGCCGAGTACAATCTGTTCCACCCTTCAGAGTTTAAAAATTCAACAAATGCCCGGCTAGCAAATTTCTCGGTTTTTTCGAAATATCTCGGCAACTATGAGAGATAGAGCCGAAATCTCTTCGGTACAAGACTCAGGACGCCGAGTACAATCTGTTCCACCCTTCAGAGTTTAAAAATTCAACAAATGCCCGGCTAGCAAATTTCTCGGTTTTTTCGAAATATCTCGGCAACTATGAGAGATAGAGCCGAAATCTCTTCGGTACAAGACTCAGGACGCCGAGTACAATCTGTTCCACCCTTCAGAGTTTAAAAATTCAACAAATGCCCGGCTAGCAAATTTCTCGGTTTTTTCGAAATATCTCGGCAACTATGAGATAGATAGAGCCGAAATCTCTTCGGTACAAGACTCAGGACGCCGAGTACAATCTGTTCCACCCTTCAGAGTTTAAAAATTCAACAAATGCCCGGCTAGCAAATTTCTCGGTTTTTACGAAATATCTCGGCAATTAAGAGAGATAGAGCCGAAATCTCTTCGGTACAAGACTCAGGACGCCGAGTACAATCTGTTCCACCCTTCAGAGTTTAAAAATTCAACAAATGCCCGGCTAGCAAATTTCTCGGTTTTTCGAAATATCTCGGCAATTATGAGAGATAGAGCCGAAATCTCTTCGGTACAAGACTCAGGACGCCGAGTACAATCTGTTCCACCCTTCAGAGTTTAAAAATTCAACAAATGCCCGGCTAGCAAATTTCTCGGTTTTTTCGAAATATCTCGGCAATTAAGAGAGATAGAGCCGAAATCTCTTCGGTACAAGACTCAGGACGCCGAGTACAATCTGTTCCACCCTTCAGAGTTTAAAAATTCAACAAATGCCCGGCTAGCAAATTTCTCGGTTTTTTCGAAATATCTCGGCAATTAAGAGAGATAGAGCCGAAATCTCTTCGGTACAAGACTCAGGACGCCGAGTACAATCTGTTCCACCCTTCAGAGTTTAAAAATTCAACAAATGCCCGGCTAGCAAATTTCTCGGTTTTTTCGAAATATCTCGGCAATTATGAGAGATAGAGCCGAAATCTCTTCGGTACAAGACTCAGGACGCCGAGTACAATCTGTTCCACCCTTCAGAGTTTAAAAATTCAACAAATGCCCGGCTAGCAAATTTCTCGGTTTTTTCGAAATATCTCGGCAATTATGAGAGATAGAGCCGAAATCTCTTCGGTACAAGACTCAGGACGCCGAGTACAATCTGTTCCACCCTTCAGAGTTTAAAAATTCAACAAATGCCCGGCTAGCAAATTTCTCGGTTTTTTCGAAATATCTCGGCAATTATGAGAGATAGAGCCGAAATCTCTTCGGTACAAGACTCAGGACGCCGAGTACAATCTGTTCCACCCTTCAGAGTTTAAAAATTCAACAAATGCCCGGCTAGCAAATTTCTCGGTTTTTCGAAATATCTCGGCAACTATGAGAGATAGAGCCGAAATCTCTTCGGTACAAGACTCAGGACGCCGAGTACAATCTGTTCCACCCTTCAGAGTTTAAAAATTCAACAAATGCCCGGCTAGCAAATTTCTCGGTTTTTTCGAAATATCTCGGCAACTATGAGAGATAGAGCCGAAATCTCTTCGGTACAAGACTCAGGACGCCGAGTACAATCTGTTCCACCCTTCAGAGTTTAAAAATTCAACAAATGCCCGGCTAGCAAATTTCTCGGTTTTTTCGAAATATCTCGGCAATTATGAGAGATAGAGCCGAAATCTCTTCGGTACAAGACTCAGGACGCCGAGTACAATCTGTTCCACCCTTCAGAGTTTAAAAATTCAACAAATGCCCGGCTAGCAAATTTCTCGGTTTTTTCGAAATATCTCGGCAATTAAGAGAGATAGAGCCGAAATCTCTTCGGTACAAGACTCAGGACGCCGAGTACAATCTGTTCCACCCTTCAGAGTTTAAAAATTCAACAAATGCCCGGCTAGCAAATTTCTCGGTTTTTCGAAATATCTCGGCAACTAAGAGAGATAGAGCCGAAATCTCTTCGGTACAAGACTCAGGACGCCGAGTACAATCTGTTCCACCCTTCAGAGTTTAAAAATTCAACAAATGCCCGGCTAGCAAATTTCTCGGTTTTTTCGAAATATCTCGGCAATTATGAGAGATAGAGCCGAAATCTCTTCGGTACAAGACTCAGGACGCCGAGTACAATCTGTTCCACCCTTCAGAGTTTAAAAATTCAACAAATGCCCGGCTAGCAAATTTCTCGGTTTTTTCGAAATATCTCGGCAATTATGAGAGATAGAGCCGAAATCTCTTCGGTACAAGACTCAGGACGCCGAGTACAATCTGTTCCACCCTTCAGAGTTTAAAAATTCAACAAATGCCCGGCTAGCAAATTTCTCGGTTTTTTCGAAATATCTCGGCAATTATGAGAGATAGAGCCGAAATCTCTTCGGTACAAGACTCAGGACGCCGAGTACAATCTGTTCCACCCTTCAGAGTTTAAAAATTCAACAAATGCCCGGCTAGCAAATTTCTCGGTTTTTTCGAAATATCTCGGCAATTATGAGAGATAGAGCCGAAATCTCTTCGGTACAAGACTCAGGACGCCGAGTACAATCTGTTCCACCCTTCAGAGTTTAAAAATTCAACAAATGCCCGGCTAGCAAATTTTTCGGTTTTTTCGAAATATCTCGGCAACTAAGAGAGATAGAGCCGAAATCTCTTCGGTACAAGACTCAGGACGCCGAGTACAATCTGTTCCACCCTTCAGAGTTTAAAAATTCAACAAATGCCCGGCTAGCAAATTTTTCGGTTTTTTCGAAATATCTCGGCAATTAAGAGAGATAGAGCCGAAATCTCTTCGGTACAAGACTCAGGACGCCGAGTACAATCTGTTCCACCCTTCAGAGTTTAAAAATTCAACAAATGCCCGGCTAGCAAATTTTTCGGTTTTTTCGAAATATCTCGGCAATTAAGAGAGATAGAGCCGAAATCTCTTCGGTACAAGACTCAGGACGCCGAGTACAATCTGTTCCACCCTTCAGAGTTTAAAAATTCAACAAATGCCCGGCTAGCAAATTTGTCGGTTTTTCGAAATATCTCGGCAATTAGAGAGATAGAGCCGAAATCTCTTCGGTACAAGACTCAGGACGCCGAGTACAATCTGTTCCACCCTTCAGAGTTTAAAAATTCAACAAATGCCCGGCTAGCAAATTTGTCGGTTTTTTCGAAATATCTCGGCAATTATGAGAGATAGAGCCGAAATCTCTTCGGTACAAGACTCAGGACGCCGAGTACAATCTGTTCCACCCTTCAGAGTTTAAAAATTCAACAAATGCCCGGCTAGCAAATTTGTCGGTTTTTTCGAAATATCTCGGCAATCAGGACGCCGAGTACAATCTGTTCCACCCTTCAGAGTTTAAAAATTCAACAAATGCCCGGCTAGCAAAGAAATATCTCGGCCGAAATAGAGCCGAAATCTCTTCGGTACAAGACTCAGGACGCCGAGTACAATCTGTTCCACCCTTCAGAGTTTAAAAATTCAACAAATGCCCGGCTAGCAAATTTGTCGGTTTTTTCGAAATATCTCGGCAATTAAGAGAGATAGAGCCGAAATCTCTTCGGTACAAGACTCAGGACGCCGAGTACAATCTGTTCCACCCTTCAGAGTTTAAAAATTCAACAAATGCCCGGCTAGCAAATTTCTCGGTTTTTTCGAAATATCTCGGCAATTAAGAGAGATAGAGCCGAAATCTCTTCGGTACAAGACTCAGGACGCCGAGTACAATCTGTTCCACCCTTCAGAGTTTAAAAATTCAACAAATGCCCGGCTAGCAAATTTCTCGGTTTTTTCGAAATATCTCGGCAATTAAGAGAGATAGAGCCGAAATCTCTTCGGTACAAGACTCAGGACGCCGAGTACAATCTGTTCCACCCTTCAGAGTTTAAAAATTCAACAAATGCCCGGCTAGCAAATTTCTCGGTTTTTTCGAAATATCTCGGCAATTAAGAGAGATAGAGCCGAAATCTCTTCGGTACAAGACTCAGGACGCCGAGTACAATCTGTTCCACCCTTCAGAGTTTAAAAATTCAACAAATGCCCGGCTAGCAAATTTGTCGGTTTTTTCGAAATATCTCGGCAATTAAGAGAGATAGAGCCGAAATCTCTTCGGTACAAGACTCAGGACGCCGAGTACAATCTGTTCCACCCTTCAGAGTTTAAAAATTCAACAAATGCCCGGCTAGCAAATTTGTCGGTTTTTTCGAAATATCTCGGCAATTAAGAGAGATAGAGCCGAAATCTCTTCGGTACAAGACTCAGGACGCCGAGTACAATCTGTTCCACCCTTCAGAGTTTAAAAATTCAACAAATGCCCGGCTAGCAAATTTCTCGGTTTTTTCGAAATATCTCGGCAATTATGAGAGATAGAGCCGAAATCTCTTCGGTACAAGACTCAGGACGCCGAGTACAATCTGTTCCACCCTTCAGAGTTTAAAAATTCAACAAATGCCCGGCTAGCAAATTTCTCGGTTTTTCGAAATATCTCGGCAATTAAGAGAGATAGAGCCGAAATCTCTTCGGTACAAGACTCAGGACGCCGAGTACAATCTGTTCCACCCTTCAGAGTTTAAAAATTCAACAAATGCCCGGCTAGCAAATTTGTCGGTTTTTTCGAAATATCTCGGCAATTAAGAGAGATAGAGCCGAAATCTCTTCGGTACAAGACTCAGGACGCCGAGTACAATCTGTTCCACCCTTCAGAGTTTAAAAATTCAACAAATGCCCGGCTAGCAAATTTCTCGGTTTTTTCGAAATATCTCGGCAATTAAGAGAGATAGAGCCGAAATCTCTTCGGTACAAGACTCAGGACGCCGAGTACAATCTGTTCCACCCTTCAGAGTTTAAAAATTCAACAAATGCCCGGCTAGCAAATTTGTCGGTTTTTCGAAATATCTCGGCAATTATGAGAGATAGAGCCGAAATCTCTTCGGTACAAGACTCAGGACGCCGAGTACAATCTGTTCCACCCTTCAGAGTTTAAAAATTCAACAAATGCCCGGCTAGCAAATTTCTCGGTTTTTTCGAAATATCTCGGCAATTAAGAGAGATAGAGCCGAAATCTCTTCGGTACAAGACTCAGGACGCCGAGTACAATCTGTTCCACCCTTCAGAGTTTAAAAATTCAACAAATGCCCGGCTAGCAAATTTCTCGGTTTTTTCGAAATATCTCGGCAATTATGAGAGATAGAGCCGAAATCTCTTCGGTACAAGACTCAGGACGCCGAGTACAATCTGTTCCACCCTTCAGAGTTTAAAAATTCAACAAATGCCCGGCTAGCAAATTTGTCGGTTTTTTCGAAATATCTCGGCAATTAAGAGAGATAGAGCCGAAATCTCTTCGGTACAAGACTCAGGACGCCGAGTACAATCTGTTTCCACCCTTCAGAGTTTAAAAAATTCGACAAATGCCCGGCTAGCAAATTTCTCGGTTTCGAAATATCTCGGCAACTATCAGAGATAGAGCCGAAATCTCTTCGGTACAGACTCAGGACGCCGAGTACAATCTGTTCCACCCTTCAAAGTTTAAAAATTCGACAAATGCCCGGCTAGCAAATTTCTCGGTTTTTTCGAAATATCTCGGCAACTATCAGAGATAGAGCCGAAATCTCTTCAGTACAAGACTCGGACGCCGAGTACAATCTGTTCCACCCTTCAAAGTTTAAAAATTCGACAAATGCCCGGCTAGCAAATTTCTCGGTTTTTCGAAATATCTCGGCAACTATCAGAGATAGAGCCGAAATCTCTTCGGTACAAGACTCAGGACTCAGGAAGTACAATCTGTTCCACCCTTCAGAGTTTAAAAATTCGACAAATGCCCGGCTAGCAAATTTCTCGGTTTTTCGAAATATCTCGGCAACTATGATAGATAGAGCCGAAATCTCTTCGGTACAAGACTCAGGACGCCGAGTACAATCTGTTCCACCCTTCAAAGTTTAAAAATTCAACAAATGCCCGGCTAGCAATTTCTCGGTTTTCAGAAATATCTCGGCAACTATCAGAGATAGAGCCGAAATCTCTTCGGTACAAGACTCAGGACGCCGAGTACAATCTGTTCCACCCTTCAAAGTTTCAAAATTCAACAAATGCCCGGCTAGCAAATTTCTCGGTTTTTTCGAAATATCTCGGCAACTATCAAGATAGAGCCGAAATCTCTTCGGTACAAGACTCAGGACGCCGAGTACAATCTGTTCCACCCTTCAAAAGTTTCAAAATTCAACAAATGCCCGGCTAGCAAATTTCTCGGTTTCAAAATATCTCGGCAACTATCGAGATAGAGCCGAAATCTCTTCGGTACAAGACTCAGGACGCCAGTACAATCTGTTCCACCCTTCAAAGTTTAAAAAATTCGACAAATGCCCGGCTAGCAAATTTCTCGGTTTTTTCGAAATATCTCGGCACCTATCAGAGATAGAGCCGAAATCTCTTCAGTACAAGACTCAGGACGCCGAGTACAATCTGTTCCACCCATCCAAAGTTTAAAAATTCAACAAATGCCCGGCTAGCAAATTTCTCGGTTTTTTCGAAATATCTCGGCAACTATGATAGATAGAGCCGAAATCTCTTCGGTACAAGACTCAGGACGCCGAGTACAATCTGTTCCACCCTTCAAAGTTTAAAAATTCAACAAATGCCCGGCTAGCAAAATTTCTCAGTTTTTTCGAAATATCTCGGCAATTATGATAGATAGAGCCGAAATCTCTTCGGTACAAGACTCAGGACGCCGAGTACAATCTGTTCCACCCTTCAAAGTTTAAAAAATTCGACAAATGCCCGGCTAGCAAATTTCTCGGTTTTTCGAAATATCTCGGCAATTATGATAGATAGAGCCGAAATCTCTTCGGTACAAGACTCAGGACGCCGAGTACAATCTGTTCCACCCTTCAAAGTTTAAAAATTCGACAAATGCCCGGCTAGCAAATTTCTCGGTTTTTTCAAAATATCTCGGCAATTATGATAGATAGAGCCGAAATCTCTTCGGTACAAGACTCAGGACGCCGAGTACAATCTGTTCCACCCTTCAAAGTTTAAAAATTCGACAAATGCCCGGCTAGCAAATTTCTCGGTTTTTCGAAATATCTCGGCAACTATGAGAGATAGAGCCGAAATCTCTTCGGTACAAGACTCAGGACGCCGAGTACAATCTGTTCCACCCTTCAAAGTTTAAAAATTCGACAAATGCCCGGCTAGCAAATTTCTCGGTTTTTCGAAATATCTCGGCAACTATCAGAGATGGAGCCGAAATCTCTTCGGTACAAGACTCAGGACGCCGAGTACAATCTGTTCCACCCTTCAAGTTTAAAAATTCGACAAATGCCCGGCTAGCAAATTTCTCGGTTTTTCGAAATATCTCGGCAATTATGATAGATAGAGCCGAAATCTCTTCGGTACAAGACTCAGGACGCCGAGTACAATCTGTTCCACCCTTCAGAGTTTAAAAATTCGACAAATGCCCGGCTAGCAAATTTCTCGGTTTTTTCGAAATATCTCGGCAACTATCAGAGATAGAGCCGAAATCTCTTCGGTACAAGACTCAGGACGCCGAGTACATTCTGTTCCACCCATCAGAGTTTAAAAATTCGACAAATGCCCGGCTAGCAAATTTCTCGGTTTTTTCGAAATATCTCGGCAACTATCAGAGATAGAGCCGAAATCTCTTCGAAATACAAGACTCAGGACGCCGAGTACAATCTGTTCCACCCTTCAGAGTTTAAAAATTCAACAAATGCCCGGCTAGCAAATTTCTCAGTTTTTTTCGAAATATCTCGGCAATTATGAGAGATAGAGCCGAAATCTCTTCGGTACAAGACTCAGGACGCCGAGTACAATCTGTTCCACCCTTCAAAGTTTAAAAATTCAACAAATGCCCGGCTAGCAAATTTCTCGGTTTTTCGAAATATCTCGGCAATTATGATAGATAGAGCCGAAATCTCTTCGGTACAAGACTCAGGACGCCGAGTACAATCTGTTCCACCCTTCAGAGTTTAAAAATTCGACAAATGCCCGGCTAGCAAATTTCTCGGTTTTTCGAAATATCTCGGCAATTATGATAGATAGAGCCGAAATCTCTTCGGTACAAGACTCAGGACGCCGAGTACAATCTGTTCCACCCTTCAAAGTTTAAAAATTCGACAAATGCCCGGCTAGCAAATTTCTCGGTTTTTTCGAAATATCTCGGCAATTATGATAGATAGAGCCGAAATCTCTTCGGTACAAGACTCAGGACGCCGAGTACAATCTGTTCCACCCTTCAAAGTTTAAAAATTCGACAAATGCCCGGCTAGCAAATTTCTCGGTTTTTTCGAAATATCTCGGCAATTATGATAGATAGAGCCGAAATCTCTTCGATACAAGACTCAGGACGCCGAGTACAATCTGTTCCACCCTTCAAAGTTTAAAAATTCGACAAATGCCCGGCTAGCAAATTTCTCGGTTTTTCGAAATATCTCGGCAATTATGATAGATAGAGCCGAAATCTCTTCGGTACAAGACTCAGGACGCCGAGTACAATCTGTTCCACCCTTCAAAGTTTAAAAATTCGACAAATGCCCGGCTAGCAAATTTCTCGGTTTTTTCGAAATATCTCGGCAACTATCAGAGACAGAGCCGAAATCTCTTCGGTACAAGACTCAGGACGCCGAGTACAATCTGTTCCACCCTTCAGAGTTTAAAAATTCGACAAATGCCCGGCTAGCAAATTTCTCGGTTTTCGAAATATCTCCGGCAACTATGAGAGATAGAGCCGAAATCTCTTCAGTACAAGACTCAGGACGCCGAGTACAATCTGTTCCACCCTTCAGAGTTTAAAAATTCGACAAATGCCCGGCTAGCAAATTTCTCGGTTTTTCGAAATATCTCGGCAACTATGAGAGATAGAGCCGAAATCTCTTCGGTACAAGACTCAGGACGCCGAGTACAATCTGTTCCACCCTTCAGAGTTTAAAAATTCAACAAATGCCCGGCTAGCAAATTTCTCGTTTTTCGAAATATCTCGGCAATTATCAGAGATAGAGCCGAAATCTCTTCGGTACAAGACTCAGGACGCCGAGTACAATCTGTTCCACCCTTCAGAGTTTAAAAATTCAACAAATGCCCGGCTAGCCAAATTTCTCGGTTTTTTCGAAATATCTCGGCAACTATGATGAGATAGAGCCGAAATCTCTTCGGTACAAGACTCAGGACGCCGGTACAATCTGTTCCACCCTTCAGAGTTTAAAAATTCAACAAATGCCCGGCTAGCAAATTTCTCGGTTTTTTTCGAAATATCTCGGCAATTATGAGAGATAGAGCCGAAATCTCTTCGGTACAAGACTCAGGACGCCGAGTACAATCTGTTCCACCCTTCAGAGTTTAAAAATTCAACAAATGCCCGGCTAGCAAATTTCTCGGTTTTTCGAAATATCTCGGCAATTATGAGGATAGAGCCGAAATCTCTTCGGTACAAGACTCAGGACGCCGAGTACAATCTGTTCCACCCTTCAGAGTTTAAAAATTCAACAAATGCCCGGCTAGCAAATTTCTCGGTTTTTTCGAAATATCTCGGCAATTATGAGAGATATGAGCCGAAATCTCTTCGGTACAAGACTCAGGACGCCGAGTACAATCTGTTCCACCCTTCAGAGTTTAAAAATTCAACAAATGCCCGGCTAGCAAATTTCTCGGTTTTTTTTCGAAAAATATCTCGGCAATTATGAGAGATAGAGCCGAAATCTCTTCGGTACAAGACTCAGGACGCCGAGTACAATCTGTTCCACCCTTCAGAGTTTAAAAATTCAACAAATGCCCGGCTAGCAAATTTCTCGGTTTTTTTCGAAATATCTCGGCAACTATCAGAGATAGAGGCGAAATCTCTTCGGTACAAGACTCAGGACGCCGAGTACAATCTGTTCCACCCTTCAGAGTTTAAAAATTCAACAAATGCCCGGCTAGCAAATTTCTCGGTTTTTTCCGAAATATCTCGGCAATTATCAGAGATAGGCCGAAATCTCTTCGGTACAAGACTCAGGACGCCGAGTACAATCTGTTCCACCCTTCAAAGTTTAAAAATTCGACAAATGCCCGGCTAGCAAATTTCTCGGTTTTTTTCGAAATATCTCGGCAACTATGAGAGATAGAGCCGAAATCTCTTCGGTACAAGACTCAGGACGCCGAGTACAATCTGTTCCACCCTTCAGGTTTAAAAATTCAACAAATGCCCGGCTAGCAAATTTCTCGGTTTTTTCGAAATATCTCGGCAACTATCAGAGATAGAGCCGAAATCTCTTCGGTACAAGACTCAGGACGCCGAGTACAATCTGTTCCACCCTTCAAAGTTTAAAAATTCAACAAATGCCCGGCTAGCAAATTTCTCGGTTTTTTCGAAATATCTCGGCAATTATGATAGATAGAGCCGAAATCTCTTCGGTACAAGACTCAGGACGCCGAGTACAATCTGTTCCACCCTTCAGAGTTTAAAAATTCAACAAATGCCCGGCTAGCAAATTTCTCGGTTTTTCGAAATATCTCGGCAATTATGAGAGATAGAGCCGAAATCTCTTCGGTACAAGACTCAGGACGCCGAGTACAATCTGTTCCACCCTTCAAAGTTTAAAAATTCAACAAATGCCCGGCTAGCAAATTTCTCGGTTTTTTCGAAATATCTCGGCAATTATGATAGATAGAGCCGAAATCTCTTCGGTACAAGACTCAGGACGCCGAGTACAATCTGTTCCACCCTTCAAAGTTTAAAAATTCAACAAATGCCCGGCTAGCAAATTTCTCGGTTTTTTTCGAAATATCTCGGCAATTATGATAGATAGAGCCGAAATCTCTTCGGTACAAGACTCAGGACGCCGAGTACAATCTGTTCCACCCTTCAGAGTTTAAAAATTCAACAAATGCCCGGCTAGCAAATTTCTCGGTTTTTTTCGAAATATCTCGGCAATTATGATGAGATAGAGCCGAAATCTCTTCGGTACAAGACTCAGGACGCCGAGTACAATCTGTTCCACCCTTCAGAGTTTAAAAATTCAACAAATGCCCGGCTAGCAAATTTCTCGGTTTTTTCGAAATATCTCGGCAATTATGATAGATAGAGCCGAAATCTCTTCGGTACAAGACTCAGGACGCCGAGTACAATCTGTTCCACCCTTCAGAGTTTAAAAATTCAACAAATGCCCGGCTAGCAAATTTCTCGGTTTTTTCGAAATATCTCGGCAACTATCAGAGATAGAGCCGAAATCTCTTCGGTACAAGACTCAGGACGCCGAGTACAATCTGTTCCACCCTTCAAAGTTTAAAAAATTCAACAAATGCCCGGCTAGCAAATTTTTCAGTTTTTCCGAAATATCTCGGCAATTATGAGAGATAGAGCCGAAATCTCTTCGGTACAAGACTCAGGACGCCGAGTACAATCTGTTCCACCCTTCAAAGTTTAAAAATTCAACAAATGCCCGGCTAGCAAATTTCTCGGTTTTTCGAAATATCTCGGCAACTATCAGAGATAGAGCCGAAATCTCTTCGGTACAAGACTCAGGACGCCGAGTACAATCTGTTCCACCCTTCAGAGTTTAAAAATTCAACAAATGCCCGGCTAGCAAATTTCTCGGTTTTTCGAAATATCTCGGCAATTATGATAGATAGAGCCGAAATCTCTTCAGTACAAGACTCAGGACGCCGAGTACAATCTGTTCCACCCTTCAAAGTTTAAAAATTCAACAAATGCCCGGCTAGCAAATTTCTCGGTTTTTTCGAAATATCTCGGCAATTATGAGAGATAGAGCCGAAATCTCTTCGGTACAAGACTCAGGACGCCGAGTACAATCTGTTCCACCCTTCAAAGTTTAAAAATTCAACAAATGCCCGGCTAGCAAATTTCTCGGTTTTTTTTCGAAATATCTCGGCAATTATGATAGATAGAGCCGAAATCTCTTCGGTACAAGACTCAGGACGCCGAGTACAATCTGTTCCACCCTTCAAAGTTTAAAAATTCGACAAATGCCCGGCTAGCAAATTTCTCGGTTTTTTCGAAATATCTCGGCAATTATGAGAGATAGAGCCGAAATCTCTTCGGTACAAGACTCAGGACTCCGAGTACAATCTGTTCCACCCTTCAGAGTTTAAAAATTCAACAAATGCCCGGCTAGCAAATTTCTCGGTTTTTTCGAAATATCTCGGCAATTATGATAGATAGAGCCGAAATCTCTTCGGTACAAGACTCAGGACGCCGAGTACAATCTGTTCCACCCTTCAAAGTTTAAAAATTCAACAAATGCCCGGCTAGCAAATTTCTCGGTTTTTCGAAATATCTCGGCAATTATGAGAGATAGAGCCGAAATCTCTTCGGTACAAGACTCAGGACGCCGAGTACAATCTGTTCCACCCTTCAGAGTTTAAAAATTCAACAAATGCCCGGCTAGCAAATTTCTCGGTTTTTTCGAAATATCTCGGCAATTATGAGAGATAGAGCCGAAATCTCTTCGGTACAAGACTCAGGACGCCGAGTACAATCTGTTCCACCCTTCAGAGTTTAAAAATTCGACAAATGCCCGGCTAGCAAATTTCTCGGTTTTTTTCGAAATATCTCGGCAATTATGATAGATAGAGCCGAAATCTCTTCGGTACAAGACTCAGGACGCCGAGTACAATCTGTTCCACCCTTCAGAGTTTAAAAATTCAACAAATGCCCGGCTAGCAAATTTCTCGGTTTTTCGAAATATCTCGGCAATTATCAGAGATAGAGCCGAAATCTCTTCGGTACAAGACTCAGGACGCCGAGTACAATCTGTTCCACCCTTCAGAGTTTAAAAATTCGACAAATGCCCGGCTAGCAAATTTCTCGGTTTTTCGAAATATCTCGGCAATTATCAGAGATAGAGCCGAAATCTCTTCGGTACAAGACTCAGGACGCCGAGTACAATCTGTTCCACCCTTCAAAGTTTAAAAATTCAACAAATGCCCGGCTAGCAAATTTCTCGGTTTTTTCGAAATATCTCGGCAACTATGAGAGATAGAGCCGAAATCTCTTCGGTACAAGACTCCAGGACGCCGAGTACAATCTGTTCCACCCTTCAAAGTTTAAAAATTCGACAAATGCCCGGCTAGCAAATTTCTCGGTTTTTTCGAAATATCTCGGCAACTATGATAGATAGAGCCGAAATCTCTTCGGTACAAGACTCAGGACGCCGAGTACAATCTGTTCCACCCTTCAGAGTTTAAAAATTCGACAAATGCCCGGCTAGCAAATTTCTCGGTTTTTCGAAATATCTCGGCAACTATGATGGATAGAGCCGAAATCTCTTCGGTACAAGACTCAGGACGCCGAGTACAATCTGTTCCACCCTTCAGAGTTTAAAAATTCAACAAATGCCCGGCTAGCAAATTTCTCGGTTTTTCGAAATATCTCGGCAATTATGAGAGATAGAGCCGAAATCTCTTCGGTACAAGACTCAGGACGCCGAGTACAATCTGTTCCACCCTTCAAAGTTTAAAAATTCAACAAATGCCCGGCTAGCAAATTTCTCGGTTTTTTCGAAATATCTCGGCAATTATCAGAGATAGAGCCGAAATCTCTTCGGTACAAGACTCAGGACGCCGAGTACAATCTGTTCCACCCTTCAAAGTTTAAAAATTCGACAAATGCCCGGCTAGCAAATTTCTCGGTTTTTTCGAAATATCTCGGCAATTATCAGAGATAGAGCCGAAATCTCTTCGGTACAAGACTCAGGACGCCGAGTACAATCTGTTCCACCCTTCAAGTTTAAAAATTCAACAAATGCCCGGCTAGCAAATTTCTCGGTTTTTTCGAAATATCTCGGCAATTATGAGAGATAGAGCCAAATCTCTTCGGTACAAGACTCAGGACGCCGAGTACAATCTGTTCCACCCTTCAGAGTTTAAAAATTCAACAAATGCCCGGCTAGCAAATTTTTCGGTTTTTCGAAATATCTCGGCAATTATGAGAGATAGAGCCGAAATCTCTTCGGTACAAGACTCAGGACGCCGAGTACAATCTGTTCCACCCTTCAAAGTTTAAAAATTCGACAAATGCCCGGCTAGCAAATTTCTCGGTTTTTTCGAAATATCTCGGCAATTATGAGAGATAGAGCCGAAATCTCTTCGGTACAAGACTCAGGACGCCGAGTACAATCTGTTCCACCCTTCAGAGTTTAAAAATTCAACAAATGCCCGGCTAGCAAATTTCTCGGTTTTTTTTCGAAATATCTCGGCAATTATGAGAGATAGAGCCGAAATCTCTTCGGTACAAGACTCAGGACGCCGAGTACAATCTGTTCCACCCTTCAAAGTTTAAAAAATTCAACAAATGCCCGGCTAGCAAATTTCTCGGTTTTTCGAAATATCTCGGCAATTATGATAGATAGAGCCGAAATCTCTTCGGTACAAGACTCAGGACGCCGAGTACAATCTGTTCCACCCTTCAAAGTTTAAAAATTCAACAAATGCCCGGCTAGCAAATTTCTCGGTTTTTCGAAATATCTCGGCAATTATGAGAGATAGAGCCGAAATCTCTTCGGTACAAGACTCAGGACGCCGAGTACAATCTGTTCCACCCTTCCAGAGTTTAAAAATTCAACAAATGCCCGGCTAGCAAATTTTTCAGTTTTTACGAAATATCTCGGCAATTATGAGAGATAGAGCCGAAATCTCTTCGGTACAAGACTCCAGGACGCCGAGTACAATCTGTTCCACCCTTCAGAGTTTAAAAATTCAACAAATGCCCGGCTAGCAAATTTCTCGGTTTTTCGAAATATCTCGGCAATTAAGAGAGATGAGCCGAAATCTCTTCGGTACAAGACTCAGGACGCCGAGTACAATCTGTTCCACCCTTCAGAGTTTAAAAAAATTCAACAAATGCCCGGCTAGCAAATTTTTCCGGTTTTTTCGAAAATATCTCGGCAATTAAGAGATAGAGCCGAAATCTCTTCGGTACCAGACTCAGGACGCCGAGTACAATCTGTTCCACCCTTCAAAGTTTAAAAATTCAACAAATGCCCGGCTAGCAAATTTCTCGGTTTTTTTCGAAATATCTCGGCAACTATCAGAGATAGAGCCGAAATCTCTTCGGTACAAGACTCAGGACTCCGAGTACAATCTGTTCCACCCATCAAAGTTTAAAAAAAATTCAACAAATGCCCGGCTAGCAAATTTTTCGGTTTTTTCAAAATATCTCGGCAATTATGAGAGATAGAGCCGAAATCTCTTCGGTACAAGACTCAGGACGACGAGTACAATCTGTTCCACCCTTCAGAGTTTAAAAATTCGACAAATGCCCGGCTAACAAATTTCTCGGTTTTTTCCCGAAATATCTCGGCAATTATAGATAGAGCCGAAATCTCTTCGGTACAAGACTCAGGACGCCGAGTACAATCTGTTCCACCCTTCAAAGTTTAAAAATTCAACAAATGCCCGGCTAGCAAATTTCTCGGTTTTTTCGAAATATCTCGGCAATTATGATAGATGAAGCCAAATCTCTTCGGTACAAGACTCAGGACGCCGAGTACAATCTGTTCCACCCTTCAAAGTTTAAAAATTCGACAAAATGCCCGGCTAACCAAATTTCTCGGTTTTCCGAAATATCTCGGCTATGATAGATAGAGCCGAAATCTCTTCAGTACAAGACTCAGGACGCCGAGTACAATCTGTTCCACCCTTCAGAGTTTAAAATTCAACAATGCGGCTAGCAAATTTCTCGGTTTTCGAAATATCTCGGCAACTATCAGAGATAGAGCCAAATCTCTTCGGTACAAGACTCCGGGACTCCGAGTACAATCTGTTCCACCCTTCAGAGTTTAAAAATTCAACAAATGCCCGGCTAGCAAATTTCTCGGTTTTTTGAGGAAATATCTCGGCAATTATGATAGATAGAGCCGAAATCTCTTCGGTACAAGACTCGGGACGCCGAGTACAATCTGTTCCACCCTTCAAAAGTTTAAAAATTCGACAAATGCCCGGCTAGCAAATTTCTCGGTTTTTCGAAATATCTCGGCAATTATGATAGATAGAGCCAAAAAATCTCTTCGGTACAAGACTCAGGACGCCGAGTACAATCTGTTCCACCTTCAGAGTTTAAAAATTCAACAAATGCCCGGCTGCAAATTTGTTGGTTTTTTCGAAATATCTCGGCAATTATGATGGATAGAGCCGAAATCTCTTCGGTACAAGACTCAGGACTCCGAGTACAATCTGTTTCACCCTTCAGAGTTTAAAAAATTCGACAAATGCCCGGCTAACAAATTTTCTCGGTTTTTTCAGAAATATCTCGGCAATTATGATGGATAGAGCCGAAATCTCTTCAGTACAAGACTCAGGACGCGAGTACAATCTGTTTTCCCACCCTTCAAAGTTTAAAAATTCAACAAAATGCCCGGCAACAAATTTCTCGGTTTTTTCCGAAAATATCTCGGCAATTATGATAGATAGAGCCGAAATCTCTTCGGTACAAGACTCAGGACTCCGAGTACAATCTGTTCCACCCTTCAGAGTTTAAAATTCGACAAATCCCGGCTAGCAAATTTCTCGGTTTTTTCGAAATATCTCGGCAACTATCAGAGATAGAGCCGAAATCTCTTCAGTACAAGACTCAGGACGCCGAGTACAATCTGTTCCACCCCTTCAAAGTTTAAAAATTCGACAAATGCCCGGCTAGCAAATTTCTCGGTTTTTTCGAAATATCTCGGCAATTAAGAGAGATAGAGCCGAAATCTCTTCGGTACAAGACTCAGGACGCCGAGTACAATCTGTTCCACCCTTCAAAGTTTAAAAATTCAACAAATGCCCGGCTAGCAAATTTCTCGGTTTTTCCGAAATATCTCGGCAACTATCAGAAGATGAAGCCGAAATCTCTTCGGTACAAGACTCAGGACTCGAGTACAATCCTGTTCCACCCATCAGAGTTTAAAAATTCGACAAATGCCCGGCTAGCAAATTTTTCGGTTTTTTTCCAAAATATCTCGGCAATTATGATAGATAGAGCCGAAATCTCTTCGGTACAAGACTCAGGACGCCGAGTACAATCTGTTCCACCCTTCAAAGTTTAAAATTCGACAAATGCCCGGCTAGCAAATTTCTCCGGTTTTTTCGAAATATCGGCAATTATCAGAGATAGAGCCGAAATCTCTTCGGTACAAGACTCAGGACGCCGAGTACAATCTGTTCCACCCTTCAAAGTTTAAAAATTCAACAAATGCCCGTACTAGCAAATTTCTCGGTTTTTTCGAAATATCTGCGGCAATTATGAGAGATAGAGCGAAATCTCTTCGGTACAAGACTCAGGACTCCGAGTACAATCTGTTCCACCCTTCAAAGTTTAAAAATTCGACAAATGCCCGGCTAGCAAATTTCTCAGTTTTTACGAAATATCTCGGCAATTATCAGAGAGATAGAGCCGAAATCTCTTCGGTACAAGACTCGGGACGCCGAGTACAATCTGTTCCACCCTTCAAAGTTTAAAAATTCCACAAATGCCCGGCTAGCAAATTTCTCGGTTTTTCCAGAAATATCTCGGCAACTATCCATAGATAGAGCCGAAATCTCTTCGGTACAAAGACTCAGGACGCCGGTACAATCTGTTCCACCCCTTCAAAGTTTAAAAATTCAACAAATGCGGCTTCGCCAAATTTCTCGGTTTTTCGAAATATCTCGGCAATTATGAGAGATAGAGCCGAAATCTCTTCGGTACAAGACTCAGGACTCCGAGTACAATCTGTTCCACCCTTCAAAAGTTTAAAAAATTCGACAAATGCCCGGCTAGCAAATTTCTCGGTTTTTTCGAAATATCTCGGCAATTATGATATAGAGCCGAAATCTCTTCGGTACAAGACTCAGGACTCCGAGTACAATCTGTTCCACCCTTCAAAGTTTAAAAATTCAACAAATGCCCGGCTAGAAATTTCTCGGTTTTTACGAAATATCTCGGCAATTAAGAGATAGAGCCGAAATCTCTTCGGTACAAGACTCAGGACATGAGTACAATCTGTTCCACCCTTCAGAGTTTAAAAATTCGACAAATGCCCGGCTAGCAAATTTCTCGGTTTTTTCGAAATATTAAACCCAATTATGATAGATAGAGCCGAAAATCTCTTCAGTACAAGACTCAGGACGCCGAGTACAATCTATTTCCACCCATCAGAGTTTAAAAATTCGACAAATGCCCGGCTAGCAAATTTCTCGGTTTTTCGAAATATCTCGGCAATTATCAGAGATAGAGCCGAAATCTCTTCGGTAAAGACTCAGGACGCCAGTACATTCTGTTCCACCCTTCCAGAGTTTAAAATTCGACAAATGCCCGGCTAGCAAATTTCTCGGTTTTCGAAATATCTCGGCAACTATCCAGAGATGAGCCGAAATCTCTTCGGTACAAGACTCAGGACGACGAGTACAATCTGTTCCACCCTTCAAAGTTTAAAAATTCGACAAATGCCCGGCTAGCAAATTTCTCGGTTTTTTTCGAAATATCTCGGCAATTATGATGGGTGAGCCGAAATCTCTTCGGGAAGGAGCACAAGATACTCGGGACGCCAACGAGTACATTCTGTTTCACCCTTCAGAGTTTAAAAATTCGACAAATGCCCGGCTACAGCAAATTTCTCAGTTTTTCGAAATATCTCGGCAACTATCCAGAGATAGAGCGAAACTCTCTTCGGTACAAGACTCGGGACGCCGAGTACATTCTGTTCCACCCTTCAGAAGTTTAAAAATTCGACAAATGCCCGGCTAGCAAATTTCTCGGTTTTTCAGAAATATCTCGGCAACTATCAGAGATAGAGCCGAAATCTCTTCGGTACAAGACTCGGGACGCCGAGTACAATCTGTTCCACCCTTCGGAGTTTAAAAATTCGACAAATGCCCGGCTAGCAAATTTGTCGGTTTTTTCGAAATATCTCGGCAATTATGAGAGATAGAGCCGAAATCTCTTCGGTACAAGACTCAGGACGCCGAGTACAATCTGTTCCACCCTTCAGAGTTTAAAAATTCAACAAATGCCCGGCTAGCAAATTTGTCGGTTTTTTCGAAATATCTCGGCAATTATGAGAGATAGAGCCGAAATCTCTTCGGTACAAGACTCAGGACGCCGAGTACAATCTGTTCCACCCTTCAGAGTTTAAAAATTCAACAAATGCCCGGCTAGCAAATTTGTCGGTTTTTTCGAAATATCTCGGCAATTAAGAGAGATAGAGCCGAAATCTCTTCGGTACAAGACTCAGGACGCCGAGTACAATCTGTTCCACCCTTCAGAGTTTAAAAATTCAACAAATGCCCGGCTAGCAAATTTGTCGGTTTTTTCGAAATATCTCGGCAATTAAGAGAGATAGAGCCGAAATCTCTTCGGTACAAGACTCAGGACGCCGAGTACAATCTGTTCCACCCTTCAGAGTTTAAAAATTCAACAAATGCCCGGCTAGCAAATTTGTCGGTTTTTTTCGAAATATCTCGGCAATTAAGAGAGATAGAGCCGAAATCTCTTCGGTACAAGACTCAGGACGCCGAGTACAATCTGTTCCACCCTTCAGAGTTTAAAAATTCAACAAATGCCCGGCTAGCAAATTTTCGGTTTTTTCGAAATATCTCGGCAATTAAGAGAGATAGAGCCGAAATCTCTTCGGTACAAGACTCAGGACGCCGAGTACAATCTGTTCCACCCTTCAGAGTTTAAAAATTCAACAAATGCCCGGCTAGCAAATTTCTCGGTTTTTTCGAAATATCTCGGCAATTAAGAGAGATAGAGCCGAAATCTCTTCGGTACAAGACTCAGGACGCCGAGTACAATCTGTTCCACCCTTCAGAGTTTAAAAATTCAACAAATGCCCGGCTAGCAAATTTGTTCGGTTTTTTCGAAATATCTCGGCAATTAAGAGAGATAGAGCCGAAATCTCTTCGGTACAAGACTCAGGACGCCGAGTACAATCTGTTCCACCCTTCAGAGTTTAAAAATTCAACAAATGCCCGGCTAGCAAATTTGTCGGTTTTTTCGAAATATCTCGGCAATTATGAGAGATAGAGCCGAAATCTCTTCGGTACAAGACTCAGGACGCCGAGTACAATCTGTTCCACCCTTCAGAGTTTAAAAATTCAACAAATGCCCGGCTAGCAAATTTGTCGGTTTTTTCGAAATATCTCGGCAATTAAGAGAGATAGAGCCGAAATCTCTTCGGTACAAGACTCAGGACGCCGAGTACAATCTGTTCCACCCTTCAGAGTTTAAAAATTCAACAAATGCCCGGCTAGCAAATTTGTCGGTTTTTTCGAAATATCTCGGCAATTAAGAGAGATAGAGCCGAAATCTCTTCGGTACAAGACTCAGGACGCCGAGTACAATCTGTTCCACCCTTCAGAGTTTAAAAATTCAACAAATGCCCGGCTAGCAAATTTGTCGGTTTTTTCGAAATATCTCGGCAATTAAGAGAGATAGAGCCGAAATCTCTTCGGTACAAGACTCAGGACGCCGAGTACAATCTGTTCCACCCTTCAGAGTTTAAAAATTCAACAAATGCCCGGCTAGCAAATTTGTCGGTTTTTTCGAAATATCTCGGCAATTAAGAGAGATAGAGCCGAAATCTCTTCGGTACAAGACTCAGGACGCCGAGTACAATCTGTTCCACCCTTCAGAGTTTAAAAATTCAACAAATGCCCGGCTAGCAAATTTGTCGGTTTTTTCGAAATATCTCGGCAATTAAGAGAGATAGAGCCGAAATCTCTTCGGTACAAGACTCAGGACGCCGAGTACAATCTGTTCCACCCTTCAGAGTTTAAAAATTCAACAAATGCCCGGCTAGCAAATTTGTCGGTTTTTTCGAAATATCTCGGCAATTAAGAGAGATAGAGCCGAAATCTCTTCGGTACAAGACTCAGGACGCCGAGTACAATCTGTTCCACCCTTCAGAGTTTAAAAATTCAACAAATGCCCGGCTAGCAAATTTGTCGGTTTTTTCGAAATATCTCGGCAATTAAGAGAGATAGAGCCGAAATCTCTTCGGTACAAGACTCAGGACGCCGAGTACAATCTGTTCCACCCTTCAGAGTTTAAAAATTCAACAAATGCCCGGCTAGCAAATTTTTCGGTTTTTTCGAAATATCTCGGCAACTATGAGAGATAGAGCCGAAATCTCTTCGGTACAAGACTCAGGACGCCGAGTACAATCTGTTCCACCCTTCAGAGTTTAAAAATTCAACAAATGCCCGGCTAGCAAATTTGTCGGTTTTTTCGAAATATCTCGGCAATTAAGAGAGATAGAGCCGAAATCTCTTCGGTACAAGACTCAGGACGCCGAGTACAATCTGTTCCACCCTTCAGAGTTTAAAAATTCAACAAATGCCCGGCTAGCAAATTTGTCGGTTTTTTCGAAATATCTCGGCAATTAAGAGAGATAGAGCCGAAATCTCTTCGGTACAAGACTCAGGACGCCGAGTACAATCTGTTCCACCCTTCAGAGTTTAAAAATTCAACAAATGCCCGGCTAGCAAATTTTTCGGTTTTTTCGAAATATCTCGGCAATTAAGAGAGATAGAGCCGAAATCTCTTCGGTACAAGACTCAGGACGCCGAGTACAATCTGTTCCACCCTTCAGAGTTTAAAAATTCAACAAATGCCCGGCTAGCAAATTTGTCGGTTTTTTCGAAATATCTCGGCAATTAAGAGAGATAGAGCCGAAATCTCTTCGGTACAAGACTCAGGACGCCGAGTACAATCTGTTCCACCCTTCAGAGTTTAAAAATTCAACAAATGCCCGGCTAGCAAATTTGTCGGTTTTTTCGAAATATCTCGGCAATTAAGAGAGATAGAGCCGAAATCTCTTCGGTACAAGACTCAGGACGCCGAGTACAATCTGTTCCACCCTTCAGAGTTTAAAAATTCAACAAATGCCCGGCTAGCAAATTTTTCGGTTTTTTCGAAATATCTCGGCAATTAAGAGAGATAGAGCCGAAATCTCTTCGGTACAAGACTCAGGACGCCGAGTACAATCTGTTCCACCCTTCAGAGTTTAAAAATTCAACAAATGCCCGGCTAGCAAATTTTTCGGTTTTTTCGAAATATCTCGGCAATTAAGAGAGATAGAGCCGAAATCTCTTCGGTACAAGACTCAGGACGCCGAGTACAATCTGTTCCACCCTTCAGAGTTTAAAAATTCAACAAATGCCCGGCTAGCAAATTTGTCGGTTTTTTCGAAATATCTCGGCAATTAAGAGAGATAGAGCCGAAATCTCTTCGGTACAAGACTCAGGACGCCGAGTACAATCTGTTCCACCCTTCAGAGTTTAAAAATTCAACAAATGCCCGGCTAGCAAATTTTTCGGTTTTTTCGAAATATCTCGGCAATTAAGAGAGATAGAGCCGAAATCTCTTCGGTACAAGACTCAGGACGCCGAGTACAATCTGTTCCACCCTTCAGAGTTTAAAAATTCAACAAATGCCCGGCTAGCAAATTTGTCGGTTTTTTCGAAATATCTCGGCAATTAAGAGAGATAGAGCCGAAATCTCTTCGGTACAAGACTCAGGACGCCGAGTACAATCTGTTCCACCCTTCAGAGTTTAAAAATTCAACAAATGCCCGGCTAGCAAATTTGTCGGTTTTTTCGAAATATCTCGGCAATTAAGAGAGATAGAGCCGAAATCTCTTCGGTACAAGACTCAGGACGCCGAGTACAATCTGTTCCACCCTTCAGAGTTTAAAAATTCAACAAATGCCCGGCTAGCAAATTTGTCGGTTTTTTCGAAATATCTCGGCAATTAAGAGAGATAGAGCCGAAATCTCTTCGGTACAAGACTCAGGACGCCGAGTACAATCTGTTCCACCCTTCAGAGTTTAAAAATTCAACAAATGCCCGGCTAGCAAATTTGTCGGTTTTTTCGAAATATCTCGGCAATTAAGAGAGATAGAGCCGAAATCTCTTCGGTACAAGACTCAGGACGCCGAGTACAATCTGTTCCACCCTTCAGAGTTTAAAAATTCAACAAATGCCCGGCTAGCAAATTTTTCGGTTTTTTCGAAATATCTCGGCAATTAAGAGAGATAGAGCCGAAATCTCTTCGGTACAAGACTCAGGACGCCGAGTACAATCTGTTCCACCCTTCAGAGTTTAAAAATTCAACAAATGCCCGGCTAGCAAATTTTTCGGTTTTTTCGAAATATCTCGGCAATTAAGAGAGATAGAGCCGAAATCTCTTCGGTACAAGACTCAGGACGCCGAGTACAATCTGTTCCACCCTTCAGAGTTTAAAAATTCAACAAATGCCCGGCTAGCAAATTTGTCGGTTTTTTCGAAATATCTCGGCAATTAAGAGAGATAGAGCCGAAATCTCTTCGGTACAAGACTCAGGACGCCGAGTACAATCTGTTCCACCCTTCAGAGTTTAAAAATTCAACAAATGCCCGGCTAGCAAATTTGTCGGTTTTTTCGAAATATCTCGGCAATTAAGAGAGATAGAGCCGAAATCTCTTCGGTACAAGACTCAGGACGCCGAGTACAATCTGTTCCACCCTTCAGAGTTTAAAAATTCAACAAATGCCCGGCTAGCAAATTTTTCGGTTTTTTCGAAATATCTCGGCAATTAAGAGAGATAGAGCCGAAATCTCTTCGGTACAAGACTCAGGACGCCGAGTACAATCTGTTCCACCCTTCAGAGTTTAAAAATTCAACAAATGCCCGGCTAGCAAATTTTTCGGTTTTTTCGAAATATCTCGGCAATTAAGAGAGATAGAGCCGAAATCTCTTCGGTACAAGACTCAGGACGCCGAGTACAATCTGTTCCACCCTTCAGAGTTTAAAAATTCAACAAATGCCCGGCTAGCAAATTTTTCGGTTTTTTCGAAATATCTCGGCAATTAAGAGAGATAGAGCCGAAATCTCTTCGGTACAAGACTCAGGACGCCGAGTACAATCTGTTCCACCCTTCAGAGTTTAAAAATTCAACAAATGCCCGGCTAGCAAATTTGTCGGTTTTTTCGAAATATCTCGGCAATTAAGAGAGATAGAGCCGAAATCTCTTCGGTACAAGACTCAGGACGCCGAGTACAATCTGTTCCACCCTTCAGAGTTTAAAAATTCAACAAATGCCCGGCTAGCAAATTTTTCGGTTTTTTCGAAATATCTCGGCAATTAAGAGAGATAGAGCCGAAATCTCTTCGGTACAAGACTCAGGACGCCGAGTACAATCTGTTCCACCCTTCAGAGTTTAAAAATTCAACAAATGCCCGGCTAGCAAATTTGTCGGTTTTTTCGAAATATCTCGGCAATTAAGAGAGATAGAGCCGAAATCTCTTCGGTACAAGACTCAGGACGCCGAGTACAATCTGTTCCACCCTTCAGAGTTTAAAAATTCAACAAATGCCCGGCTAGCAAATTTTTCGGTTTTTTCGAAATATCTCGGCAATTAAGAGAGATAGAGCCGAAATCTCTTCGGTACAAGACTCAGGACGCCGAGTACAATCTGTTCCACCCTTCAGAGTTTAAAAATTCAACAAATGCCCGGCTAGCAAATTTTTCGGTTTTTTCGAAATATCTCGGCAATTAAGAGAGATAGAGCCGAAATCTCTTCGGTACAAGACTCAGGACGCCGAGTACAATCTGTTCCACCCTTCAGAGTTTAAAAATTCAACAAATGCCCGGCTAGCAAATTTGTCGGTTTTTTCGAAATATCTCGGCAATTAAGAGAGATAGAGCCGAAATCTCTTCGGTACAAGACTCAGGACGCCGAGTACAATCTGTTCCACCCTTCAGAGTTTAAAAATTCAACAAATGCCCGGCTAGCAAATTTGTCGGTTTTTTCGAAATATCTCGGCAATTAAGAGAGATAGAGCCGAAATCTCTTCGGTACAAGACTCAGGACGCCGAGTACAATCTGTTCCACCCTTCAGAGTTTAAAAATTCAACAAATGCCCGGCTAGCAAATTTTTCGGTTTTTTCGAAATATCTCGGCAATTAAGAGAGATAGAGCCGAAATCTCTTCGGTACAAGACTCAGGACGCCGAGTACAATCTGTTCCACCCTTCAGAGTTTAAAAATTCAACAAATGCCCGGCTAGCAAATTTGTCGGTTTTTTCGAAATATCTCGGCAATTAAGAGAGATAGAGCCGAAATCTCTTCGGTACAAGACTCAGGACGCCGAGTACAATCTGTTCCACCCTTCAGAGTTTAAAAATTCAACAAATGCCCGGCTAGCAAATTTTGTCGGTTTTTTCGAAATATCTCGGCAATTAAGAGAGATAGAGCCGAAATCTCTTCGGTACAAGACTCAGGACGCCGAGTACAATCTGTTCCACCCTTCAGAGTTTAAAAATTCAACAAATGCCCGGCTAGCAAATTTGTCGGTTTTTTCGAAATATCTCGGCAATTAAGAGAGATAGAGCCGAAATCTCTTCGGTACAAGACTCAGGACGCCGAGTACAATCTGTTCCACCCTTCAGAGTTTAAAAATTCAACAAATGCCCGGCTAGCAAATTTGTCGGTTTTTTCGAAATATCTCGGCAATTAAGAGAGATAGAGCCGAAATCTCTTCGGTACAAGACTCAGGACGCCGAGTACAATCTGTTCCACCCTTCAGAGTTTAAAAATTCAACAAATGCCCGGCTAGCAAATTTGTCGGTTTTTTCGAAATATCTCGGCAATTAAGAGAGATAGAGCCGAAATCTCTTCGGTACAAGACTCAGGACGCCGAGTACAATCTGTTCCACCCTTCAGAGTTTAAAAATTCAACAAATGCCCGGCTAGCAAATTTGTCGGTTTTTTCGAAATATCTCGGCAATTAAGAGAGATAGAGCCGAAATCTCTTCGGTACAAGACTCAGGACGCCGAGTACAATCTGTTCCACCCTTCAGAGTTTAAAAATTCAACAAATGCCCGGCTAGCAAATTTTTCGGTTTTTTCGAAATATCTCGGCAATTAAGAGAGATAGAGCCGAAATCTCTTCGGTACAAGACTCAGGACGCCGAGTACAATCTGTTCCACCCTTCAGAGTTTAAAAATTCAACAAATGCCCGGCTAGCAAATTTTGTCGGTTTTTTCGAAATATCTCGGCAATTAAGAGAGATAGAGCCGAAATCTCTTCGGTACAAGACTCAGGACGCCGAGTACAATCTGTTCCACCCTTCAGAGTTTAAAAATTCAACAAATGCCCGGCTAGCAAATTTGTCGGTTTTTTCGAAATATCTCGGCAATTAAGAGAGATAGAGCCGAAATCTCTTCGGTACAAGACTCAGGACGCCGAGTACAATCTGTTCCACCCTTCAGAGTTTAAAAATTCAACAAATGCCCGGCTAGCAAATTTCTCGGTTTTTTCGAAATATCTCGGCAACTAAGAGAGATAGAGCCGAAATCTCTTCGGTACAAGACTCAGGACGCCGAGTACAATCTGTTCCACCCTTCAGAGTTTAAAAATTCAACAAATGCCCGGCTAGCAAATTTCTCGGTTTTTTCGAAATATCTCGGCAACTATGAGAGATAGAGCCGAAATCTCTTCGGTACAAGACTCAGGACGCCGAGTACAATCTGTTCCACCCTTCAGAGTTTAAAAATTCAACAAATGCCCGGCTAGCAAATTTCTCGGTTTTTCGAAATATCTCGGCAATTATGAGAGATAGAGCCGAAATCTCTTCGGTACAAGACTCAGGACGCCGAGTACAATCTGTTCCACCCTTCAGAGTTTAAAAATTCAACAAATGCCCGGCTAGCAAATTTCTCGGTTTTTTCGAAATATCTCGGCAACTATGATGAGAGATAGAGCCGAAATCTCTTCGGTACAAGACTCAGGACGCCGAGTACAATCTGTTCCACCCTTCAGAGTTTAAAAATTCAACAAATGCCCGGCTAGCAAATTTCTCGGTTTTTTCGAAATATCTCGGCAATTATGAGAGATAGAGCCGAAATCTCTTCGGTACAAGACTCAGGACGCCGAGTACAATCTGTTCCACCCTTCAGAGTTTAAAAATTCAACAAATGCCCGGCTAGCAAATTTCTCGGTTTTTTCGAAATATCTCGGCAATTATGAGAGATAGAGCCGAAATCTCTTCGGTACAAGACTCAGGACGCCGAGTACAATCTGTTCCACCCTTCAGAGTTTAAAAATTCAACAAATGCCCGGCTAGCAAATTTCTCGGTTTTTTCGAAATATCTCGGCAACTATGAGAGATAGAGCCGAAATCTCTTCGGTACAAGACTCAGGACGCCGAGTACAATCTGTTCCACCCTTCAGAGTTTAAAAATTCAACAAATGCCCGGCTAGCAAATTTCTCGGTTTTTTCGAAATATCTCGGCAATTATGAGAGATAGAGCCGAAATCTCTTCGGTACAAGACTCAGGACGCCGAGTACAATCTGTTCCACCCTTCAGAGTTTAAAAATTCAACAAATGCCCGGCTAGCAAATTTCTCGGTTTTTTCGAAATATCTCGGCAATTATGAGAGATAGAGCCGAAATCTCTTCGGTACAAGACTCAGGACGCCGAGTACAATCTGTTCCACCCTTCAGAGTTTAAAAATTCAACAAATGCCCGGCTAGCAAATTTCTCGGTTTTTTCGAAATATCTCGGCAACTATGAGAGATAGAGCCGAAATCTCTTCGGTACAAGACTCAGGACGCCGAGTACAATCTGTTCCACCCTTCAGAGTTTAAAAATTCAACAAATGCCCGGCTAGCAAATTTCTCGGTTTTTTCGAAATATCTCGGCAATTATGAGAGATAGAGCCGAAATCTCTTCGGTACAAGACTCAGGACGCCGAGTACAATCTGTTCCACCCTTCAGAGTTTAAAAATTCAACAAATGCCCGGCTAGCAAATTTCTCGGTTTTTTCGAAATATCTCGGCAACTATGAGAGATAGAGCCGAAATCTCTTCGGTACAAGACTCAGGACGCCGAGTACAATCTGTTCCACCCTTCAGAGTTTAAAAATTCAACAAATGCCCGGCTAGCAAATTTCTCGGTTTTTTCGAAATATCTCGGCAACTATGAGAGATAGAGCCGAAATCTCTTCGGTACAAGACTCAGGACGCCGAGTACAATCTGTTCCACCCTTCAGAGTTTAAAAATTCAACAAATGCCCGGCTAGCAAATTTCTCGGTTTTTTCGAAATATCTCGGCAATTATGAGAGATAGAGCCGAAATCTCTTCGGTACAAGACTCAGGACGCCGAGTACAATCTGTTCCACCCTTCAGAGTTTAAAAATTCAACAAATGCCCGGCTAGCAAATTTTTCGGTTTTTTCGAAATATCTCGGCAATTATGAGAGATAGAGCCGAAATCTCTTCGGTACAAGACTCAGGACGCCGAGTACAATCTGTTCCACCCTTCAGAGTTTAAAAATTCAACAAATGCCCGGCTAGCAAATTTCTCGGTTTTTTCGAAATATCTCGGCAACTATGAGAGATAGAGCCGAAATCTCTTCGGTACAAGACTCAGGACGCCGAGTACAATCTGTTCCACCCTTCAGAGTTTAAAAATTCAACAAATGCCCGGCTAGCAAATTTCTCGGTTTTTTCGAAATATCTCGGCAACTATGAGAGATAGAGCCGAAATCTCTTCGGTACAAGACTCAGGACGCCGAGTACAATCTGTTCCACCCTTCAGAGTTTAAAAATTCAACAAATGCCCGGCTAGCAAATTTCTCGGTTTTTTCGAAATATCTCGGCAACTATGAGAGATAGAGCCGAAATCTCTTCGGTACAAGACTCAGGACGCCGAGTACAATCTGTTCCACCCTTCAGAGTTTAAAAATTCAACAAATGCCCGGCTAGCAAATTTCTCGGTTTTTTCGAAATATCTCGGCAATTATGAGAGATAGAGCCGAAATCTCTTCGGTACAAGACTCAGGACGCCGAGTACAATCTGTTCCACCCTTCAGAGTTTAAAAATTCAACAAATGCCCGGCTAGCAAATTTCTCGGTTTTTTCGAAATATCTCGGCAATTATGAGAGATAGAGCCGAAATCTCTTCGGTACAAGACTCAGGACGCCGAGTACAATCTGTTCCACCCTTCAGAGTTTAAAAATTCAACAAATGCCCGGCTAGCAAATTTCTCGGTTTTTTCGAAATATCTCGGCAATTATGAGAGATAGAGCCGAAATCTCTTCGGTACAAGACTCAGGACGCCGAGTACAATCTGTTCCACCCTTCAGAGTTTAAAAATTCAACAAATGCCCGGCTAGCAAATTTCTCGGTTTTTTCGAAATATCTCGGCAACTATGAGAGATAGAGCCGAAATCTCTTCGGTACAAGACTCAGGACGCCGAGTACAATCTGTTCCACCCTTCAGAGTTTAAAAATTCAACAAATGCCCGGCTAGCAAATTTCTCGGTTTTTTCGAAATATCTCGGCAACTATGAGAGATAGAGCCGAAATCTCTTCGGTACAAGACTCAGGACGCCGAGTACAATCTGTTCCACCCTTCAGAGTTTAAAAATTCAACAAATGCCCGGCTAGCAAATTTCTCGGTTTTTTCGAAATATCTCGGCAATTATGAGAGATAGAGCCGAAATCTCTTCGGTACAAGACTCAGGACGCCGAGTACAATCTGTTCCACCCTTCAGAGTTTAAAAATTCAACAAATGCCCGGCTAGCAAATTTTTCGGTTTTTTCGAAATATCTCGGCAACTATGAGAGATAGAGCCGAAATCTCTTCGGTACAAGACTCAGGACGCCGAGTACAATCTGTTCCACCCTTCAGAGTTTAAAAATTCAACAAATGCCCGGCTAGCAAATTTCTCGGTTTTTTCGAAATATCTCGGCAATTATGAGAGATAGAGCCGAAATCTCTTCGGTACAAGACTCAGGACGCCGAGTACAATCTGTTCCACCCTTCAGAGTTTAAAAATTCAACAAATGCCCGGCTAGCAAATTTCTCGGTTTTTTCGAAATATCTCGGCAATTATGAGAGATAGAGCCGAAATCTCTTCGGTACAAGACTCAGGACGCCGAGTACAATCTGTTCCACCCTTCAGAGTTTAAAAATTCAACAAATGCCCGGCTAGCAAATTTCTCGGTTTTTTCGAAATATCTCGGCAACTATGAGAGATAGAGCCGAAATCTCTTCGGTACAAGACTCAGGACGCCGAGTACAATCTGTTCCACCCTTCAGAGTTTAAAAATTCAACAAATGCCCGGCTAGCAAATTTCTCGGTTTTTTCGAAATATCTCGGCAATTATGAGAGATAGAGCCGAAATCTCTTCGGTACAAGACTCAGGACGCCGAGTACAATCTGTTCCACCCTTCAGAGTTTAAAAATTCAACAAATGCCCGGCTAGCAAATTTCTCGGTTTTTTCGAAATATCTCGGCAATATGAGAGATAGAGCCGAAATCTCTTCGGTACAAGACTCAGGACGCCGAGTACAATCTGTTCCACCCTTCAGAGTTTAAAAATTCAACAAATGCCCGGCTAGCAAATTTCTCGGTTTTTTCGAAATATCTCGGCAATTAAGAGAGATAGAGCCGAAATCTCTTCGGTACAAGACTCAGGACGCCGAGTACAATCTGTTCCACCCTTCAGAGTTTAAAAATTCAACAAATGCCCGGCTAGCAAATTTCTCGGTTTTTTCGAAATATCTCGGCAATTATGAGAGATAGAGCCGAAATCTCTTCGGTACAAGACTCAGGACGCCGAGTACAATCTGTTCCACCCTTCAGAGTTTAAAAATTCAACAAATGCCCGGCTAGCAAATTTCTCGGTTTTTTCGAAATATCTCGGCAATTATGAGAGATAGAGCCGAAATCTCTTCGGTACAAGACTCAGGACGCCGAGTACAATCTGTTCCACCCTTCAGAGTTTAAAAATTCAACAAATGCCCGGCTAGCAAATTTCTCGGCAATCTCTCGGTTTTTCCAAAATATTAAGAGAGATAGAGCCGAAATCTCTTCGGTACAAGACTCAGGACGCCGAGTACAATCTGTTCCACCCTTCAGAGTTTAAAAATTCAACAAATGCCCGGCTAGCAAATTTCTCGGTTTTTCGAAATATCTCGGCAATTAAGAGAGATAGAGCCGAAATCTCTTCGGTACAAGACTCAGGACGCCGAGTACAATCTGTTCCACCCTTCAGAGTTTAAAAATTCAACAAATGCCCGGCTAGCAAATTTCTCGGTTTTTTCGAAATATCTCGGCAATTAAGAGAGATAGAGCCGAAATCTCTTCGGTACAAGACTCAGGACGCCGAGTACAATCTGTTCCACCCTTCAGAGTTTAAAAATTCAACAAATGCCCGGCTAGCAAATTTCTCGGTTTTTTCGAAATATCTCGGCAATTATGAGAGATAGAGCCGAAATCTCTTCGGTACAAGACTCAGGACGCCGAGTACAATCTGTTCCACCCTTCAGAGTTTAAAAATTCAACAAATGCCCGGCTAGCAAATTTCTCGGTTTTTCGAAATATCTCGGCAATTAAGAGATAGAGCCGAAATCTCTTCGGTACAAGACTCAGGACGCCGAGTACAATCTGTTCCACCCTTCAGAGTTTAAAAATTCAACAAATGCCCGGCTAGCAAATTTCTCGGTTTTTCGAAATATCTCGGCAACTATGAGAGATAGAGCCGAAATCTCTTCGGTACAAGACTCAGGACGCCGAGTACAATCTGTTCCACCCTTCAGAGTTTAAAAATTCAACAAATGCCCGGCTAGCAAATTTCTCGGTTTTTTCGAAATATCTCGGCAATTAAGAGAGATAGAGCCGAAATCTCTTCGGTACAAGACTCAGGACGCCGAGTACAATCTGTTCCACCCTTCAGAGTTTAAAAATTCAACAAATGCCCGGCTAGCAAATTTCTCGGTTTTTTCGAAATATCTCGGCAATTATGAGAGATAGAGCCGAAATCTCTTCGGTACAAGACTCAGGACGCCGAGTACAATCTGTTCCACCCTTCAGAGTTTAAAAATTCAACAAATGCCCGGCTAGCAAATTTCTCGGTTTTTTCGAAATATCTCGGCAATTAAGAGAGATAGAGCCGAAATCTCTTCGGTACAAGACTCAGGACGCCGAGTACAATCTGTTCCACCCTTCAGAGTTTAAAAATTCAACAAATGCCCGGCTAGCAAATTTCTCGGTTTTTCGAAATATCTCGGCAATTATGAGAGATAGAGCCGAAATCTCTTCGGTACAAGACTCAGGACGCCGAGTACAATCTGTTCCACCCTTCAGAGTTTAAAAATTCAACAAATGCCCGGCTAGCAAATTTTTCGGTTTTTTCGAAATATCTCGGCAATTATGAGAGATAGAGCCGAAATCTCTTCGGTACAAGACTCAGGACGCCGAGTACAATCTGTTCCACCCTTCAGAGTTTAAAAATTCAACAAATGCCCGGCTAGCAAATTTCTCGGTTTTTCGAAATATCTCGGCAATTAAGAGAGATAGAGCCGAAATCTCTTCGGTACAAGACTCAGGACGCCGAGTACAATCTGTTCCACCCTTCAGAGTTTAAAAATTCAACAAATGCCCGGCTAGCAAATTTCTCGGTTTTTCGAAATATCTCGGCAATTAAGAGAGATAGAGCCGAAATCTCTTCGGTACAAGACTCAGGACGCCGAGTACAATCTGTTCCACCCTTCAGAGTTTAAAAATTCAACAAATGCCCGGCTAGCAAATTTCTCGGTTTTTCGAAATATCTCGGCAATTAAGAGAGATAGAGCCGAAATCTCTTCGGTACAAGACTCAGGACGCCGAGTACAATCTGTTCCACCCTTCAGAGTTTAAAAATTCAACAAATGCCCGGCTAGCAAATTTCTCGGTTTTTCGAAATATCTCGGCAATTATGAGAGATAGAGCCGAAATCTCTTCGGTACAAGACTCAGGACGCCGAGTACAATCTGTTCCACCCTTCAGAGTTTAAAAATTCAACAAATGCCCGGCTAGCAAATTTCTCGGTTTTTTCGAAATATCTCGGCAATTAAGAGAGATAGAGCCGAAATCTCTTCGGTACAAGACTCAGGACGCCGAGTACAATCTGTTCCACCCTTCAGAGTTTAAAAATTCAACAAATGCCCGGCTAGCAAATTTCTCGGTTTTTTCGAAATATCTCGGCAATTAAGAGAGATAGAGCCGAAATCTCTTCGGTACAAGACTCAGGACGCCGAGTACAATCTGTTCCACCCTTCAGAGTTTAAAAATTCAACAAATGCCCGGCTAGCAAATTTCTCGGTTTTTCGAAATATCTCGGCAATTATGAGAGATAGAGCCGAAATCTCTTCGGTACAAGACTCAGGACGCCGAGTACAATCTGTTCCACCCTTCAGAGTTTAAAAATTCAACAAATGCCCGGCTAGCAAATTTCTCGGTTTTTCGAAATATCTCGGCAATTAAGAGAGATAGAGCCGAAATCTCTTCGGTACAAGACTCAGGACGCCGAGTACAATCTGTTCCACCCTTCAGAGTTTAAAAATTCAACAAATGCCCGGCTAGCAAATTTCTCGGTTTTTCGAAATATCTCGGCAATTAAGAGAGATAGAGCCGAAATCTCTTCGGTACAAGACTCAGGACGCCGAGTACAATCTGTTCCACCCTTCAGAGTTTAAAAATTCAACAAATGCCCGGCTAGCAAATTTCTCGGTTTTTCGAAATATCTCGGCAACTAAGAGAGATAGAGCCGAAATCTCTTCGGTACAAGACTCAGGACGCCGAGTACAATCTGTTCCACCCTTCAGAGTTTAAAAATTCAACAAATGCCCGGCTAGCAAATTTCTCGGTTTTTCGAAATATCTCGGCAATTATGAGAGATAGAGCCGAAATCTCTTCGGTACAAGACTCAGGACGCCGAGTACAATCTGTTCCACCCTTCAGAGTTTAAAAATTCAACAAATGCCCGGCTAGCAAATTTCTCGGTTTTTCGAAATATCTCGGCAATTAAGAGAGATAGAGCCGAAATCTCTTCGGTACAAGACTCAGGACGCCGAGTACAATCTGTTCCACCCTTCAGAGTTTAAAAATTCAACAAATGCCCGGCTAGCAAATTTCTCGGTTTTTCGAAATATCTCGGCAATTAAGAGAGATAGAGCCGAAATCTCTTCGGTACAAGACTCAGGACGCCGAGTACAATCTGTTCCACCCTTCAGAGTTTAAAAATTCAACAAATGCCCGGCTAGCAAATTTCTCGGTTTTTTCGAAATATCTCGGCAATTTGAGAGATAGAGCCGAAATCTCTTCGGTACAAGACTCAGGACGCCGAGTACAATCTGTTCCACCCTTCAGAGTTTAAAAATTCAACAAATGCCCGGCTAGCAAATTTCTCGGTTTTTTCGAAATATCTCGGCAATTATGAGAGATAGAGCCGAAATCTCTTCGGTACAAGACTCAGGACGCCGAGTACAATCTGTTCCACCCTTCAGAGTTTAAAAATTCAACAAATGCCCGGCTAGCAAATTTCTCGGTTTTTTCGAAATATCTCGGCAATTAAGAGAGATAGAGCCGAAATCTCTTCGGTACAAGACTCAGGACGCCGAGTACAATCTGTTCCACCCTTCAGAGTTTAAAAATTCAACAAATGCCCGGCTAGCAAATTTCTCGGTTTTTCGAAATATCTCGGCAATTATGAGAGATAGAGCCGAAATCTCTTCGGTACAAGACTCAGGACGCCGAGTACAATCTGTTCCACCCTTCAGAGTTTAAAAATTCAACAAATGCCCGGCTAGCAAATTTCTCGGTTTTTTCGAAATATCTCGGCAATTATGAGAGATAGAGCCGAAATCTCTTCGGTACAAGACTCAGGACGCCGAGTACAATCTGTTCCACCCTTCAGAGTTTAAAAATTCAACAAATGCCCGGCTAGCAAATTTCTCGGTTTTTTCGAAATATCTCGGCAATTATGAGAGATAGAGCCGAAATCTCTTCGGTACAAGACTCAGGACGCCGAGTACAATCTGTTCCACCCTTCAGAGTTTAAAAATTCAACAAATGCCCGGCTAGCAAATTTCTCGGTTTTTTCGAAATATCTCGGCAACTATGAGAGATAGAGCCGAAATCTCTTCGGTACAAGACTCAGGACGCCGAGTACAATCTGTTCCACCCTTCAGAGTTTAAAAATTCAACAAATGCCCGGCTAGCAAATTTCTCGGTTTTTTCGAAATATCTCGGCAATTAAGAGAGATAGAGCCGAAATCTCTTCGGTACAAGACTCAGGACGCCGAGTACAATCTGTTCCACCCTTCAGAGTTTAAAAATTCAACAAATGCCCGGCTAGCAAATTTCTCGGTTTTTTCGAAATATCTCGGCAACTATGAGAGATAGAGCCGAAATCTCTTCGGTACAAGACTCAGGACGCCGAGTACAATCTGTTCCACCCTTCAGAGTTTAAAAATTCAACAAATGCCCGGCTAGCAAATTTCTCGGTTTTTCGAAATATCTCGGCAATTAAGAGAGATAGAGCCGAAATCTCTTCGGTACAAGACTCAGGACGCCGAGTACAATCTGTTCCACCCTTCAGAGTTTAAAAATTCAACAAATGCCCGGCTAGCAAATTTCTCGGTTTTTCGAAATATCTCGGCAATTATGAGAGATAGAGCCGAAATCTCTTCGGTACAAGACTCAGGACGCCGAGTACAATCTGTTCCACCCTTCAGAGTTTAAAAATTCAACAAATGCCCGGCTAGCAAATTTCTCGGTTTTTTCGAAATATCTCGGCAATTAGAGAGATAGAGCCGAAATCTCTTCGGTACAAGACTCAGGACGCCGAGTACAATCTGTTCCACCCTTCAGAGTTTAAAAATTCAACAAATGCCCGGCTAGCAAATTTCTCGGTTTTTTCGAAATATCTCGGCAATTATGAGAGATAGAGCCGAAATCTCTTCGGTACAAGACTCAGGACGCCGAGTACAATCTGTTCCACCCTTCAGAGTTTAAAAATTCAACAAATGCCCGGCTAGCAAATTTCTCGGTTTTTCGAAATATCTCGGCAATTATGAGAGATAGAGCCGAAATCTCTTCGGTACAAGACTCAGGACGCCGAGTACAATCTGTTCCACCCTTCAGAGTTTAAAAATTCAACAAATGCCCGGCTAGCAAATTTCTCGGTTTTTCGAAATATCTCGGCAACTATGAGAGATAGAGCCGAAATCTCTTCGGTACAAGACTCAGGACGCCGAGTACAATCTGTTCCACCCTTCAGAGTTTAAAAATTCAACAAATGCCCGGCTAGCAAATTTCTCGGTTTTTTCGAAATATCTCGGCAATTAAGAGAGATAGAGCCGAAATCTCTTCGGTACAAGACTCAGGACGCCGAGTACAATCTGTTCCACCCTTCAGAGTTTAAAAATTCAACAAATGCCCGGCTAGCAAATTTCTCGGTTTTTTCGAAATATCTCGGCAATTAAGAGAGATAGAGCCGAAATCTCTTCGGTACAAGACTCAGGACGCCGAGTACAATCTGTTCCACCCTTCAGAGTTTAAAAATTCAACAAATGCCCGGCTAGCAAATTTCTCGGTTTTTCGAAATATCTCGGCAATTATGAGAGATAGAGCCGAAATCTCTTCGGTACAAGACTCAGGACGCCGAGTACAATCTGTTCCACCCTTCAGAGTTTAAAAATTCAACAAATGCCCGGCTAGCAAATTTCTCGGTTTTTCGAAATATCTCGGCAATTATGAGAGATAGAGCCGAAATCTCTTCGGTACAAGACTCAGGACGCCGAGTACAATCTGTTCCACCCTTCAGAGTTTAAAAATTCAACAAATGCCCGGCTAGCAAATTTCTCGGTTTTTTCGAAATATCTCGGCAATATGAGAGATAGAGCCGAAATCTCTTCGGTACAAGACTCAGGACGCCGAGTACAATCTGTTCCACCCTTCAGAGTTTAAAAATTCAACAAATGCCCGGCTAGCAAATTTCTCGGTTTTTCGAAATATCTCGGCAATTAAGAGAGATAGAGCCGAAATCTCTTCGGTACAAGACTCAGGACGCCGAGTACAATCTGTTCCACCCTTCAGAGTTTAAAAATTCAACAAATGCCCGGCTAGCAAATTTCTCGGTTTTTTCGAAATATCTCGGCAATTATGAGAGATAGAGCCGAAATCTCTTCGGTACAAGACTCAGGACGCCGAGTACAATCTGTTCCACCCTTCAGAGTTTAAAAATTCAACAAATGCCCGGCTAGCAAATTTCTCGGTTTTTTCGAAATATCTCGGCAATTATGAGAGATAGAGCCGAAATCTCTTCGGTACAAGACTCAGGACGCCGAGTACAATCTGTTCCACCCTTCAGAGTTTAAAAATTCAACAAATGCCCGGCTAGCAAATTTCTCGGTTTTTCGAAATATCTCGGCAATTAAGAGAGATAGAGCCGAAATCTCTTCGGTACAAGACTCAGGACGCCGAGTACAATCTGTTCCACCCTTCAGAGTTTAAAAATTCAACAAATGCCCGGCTAGCAAATTTCTCGGTTTTTTCGAAATATCTCGGCAATTAAGAGAGATAGAGCCGAAATCTCTTCGGTACAAGACTCAGGACGCCGAGTACAATCTGTTCCACCCTTCAGAGTTTAAAAATTCAACAAATGCCCGGCTAGCAAATTTCTCGGTTTTTTCGAAATATCTCGGCAATTATGAGAGATAGAGCCGAAATCTCTTCGGTACAAGACTCAGGACGCCGAGTACAATCTGTTCCACCCTTCAGAGTTTAAAAATTCAACAAATGCCCGGCTAGCAAATTTCTCGGTTTTTCGAAATATCTCGGCAATTAAGAGAGATAGAGCCGAAATCTCTTCGGTACAAGACTCAGGACGCCGAGTACAATCTGTTCCACCCTTCAGAGTTTAAAAATTCAACAAATGCCCGGCTAGCAAATTTCTCGGTTTTTCGAAATATCTCGGCAATTATGAGAGATAGAGCCGAAATCTCTTCGGTACAAGACTCAGGACGCCGAGTACAATCTGTTCCACCCTTCAGAGTTTAAAAATTCAACAAATGCCCGGCTAGCAAATTTCTCGGTTTTTTCGAAATATCTCGGCAAATAAGAGAGATAGAGCCGAAATCTCTTCGGTACAAGACTCAGGACGCCGAGTACAATCTGTTCCACCCTTCAGAGTTTAAAAATTCAACAAATGCCCGGCTAGCAAATTTCTCGGTTTTTCGAAATATCTCGGCAATTAAGAGAGATAGAGCCGAAATCTCTTCGGTACAAGACTCAGGACGCCGAGTACAATCTGTTCCACCCTTCAGAGTTTAAAAATTCAACAAATGCCCGGCTAGCAAATTTCTCGGTTTTTTCGAAATATCTCGGCAATTAAGAGAGATAGAGCCGAAATCTCTTCGGTACAAGACTCAGGACGCCGAGTACAATCTGTTCCACCCTTCAGAGTTTAAAAATTCAACAAATGCCCGGCTAGCAAATTTCTCGGTTTTTCGAAATATCTCGGCAATTAAGAGAGATAGAGCCGAAATCTCTTCGGTACAAGACTCAGGACGCCGAGTACAATCTGTTCCACCCTTCAGAGTTTAAAAATTCAACAAATGCCCGGCTAGCAAATTTCTCGGTTTTTTCGAAATATCTCGGCAATTATGAGAGATAGAGCCGAAATCTCTTCGGTACAAGACTCAGGACGCCGAGTACAATCTGTTCCACCCTTCAGAGTTTAAAAATTCAACAAATGCCCGGCTAGCAAATTTCTCGGTTTTTTCGAAATATCTCGGCAATTAAGAGAGATAGAGCCGAAATCTCTTCGGTACAAGACTCAGGACGCCGAGTACAATCTGTTCCACCCTTCAGAGTTTAAAAATTCAACAAATGCCCGGCTAGCAAATTTCTCGGTTTTTTCGAAATATCTCGGCAATTATGAGAGATAGAGCCGAAATCTCTTCGGTACAAGACTCAGGACGCCGAGTACAATCTGTTCCACCCTTCAGAGTTTAAAAATTCAACAAATGCCCGGCTAGCAAATTTCTCGGTTTTTTCGAAATATCTCGGCAATTATGAGAGATAGAGCCGAAATCTCTTCGGTACAAGACTCAGGACGCCGAGTACAATCTGTTCCACCCTTCAGAGTTTAAAAATTCAACAAATGCCCGGCTAGCAAATTTCTCGGTTTTTTCGAAATATCTCGGCAATTATGAGAGATAGAGCCGAAATCTCTTCGGTACAAGACTCAGGACGCCGAGTACAATCTGTTCCACCCTTCAGAGTTTAAAAATTCAACAAATGCCCGGCTAGCAAATTTCTCGGTTTTTTCGAAATATCTCGGCAATTATGAGAGATAGAGCCGAAATCTCTTCGGTACAAGACTCAGGACGCCGAGTACAATCTGTTCCACCCTTCAGAGTTTAAAAATTCAACAAATGCCCGGCTAGCAAATTTCTCGGTTTTTTCGAAATATCTCGGCAATTATGAGAGATAGAGCCGAAATCTCTTCGGTACAAGACTCAGGACGCCGAGTACAATCTGTTCCACCCTTCAGAGTTTAATCTTCGGTACAAGAGTCAGGACGCCGAGTACAATCTGTTCCACCCTTCAGAGTTTAAAAATTCAACAAATGCCCGGCTAGCAAATTTGTCGGTTTTTTCGAAATATCTCGGCAATTAAGAGAGATAGAGCCGAAATCTCTTCGGTACAAGAGTCAGGACGCCGAGTACAATCTGTTCCACCCTTCAGAGTTTAAAAATTCAACAAATGCCCGGCTAGCAAATTTGTCGGTTTTTTCGAAATATCTCGGCAATTAAGAGAGATAGAGCCGAAATCTCTTCGGTACAAGACTCAGGACGCCGAGTACAATCTGTTCCACCCTTCAGAGTTTAAAAATTCAACAAATGCCCGGCTAGCAAATTTGTCGGTTTTTTCGAAATATCTCGGCAATTAAGAGAGATAGAGCCGAAATCTCTTCGGTACAAGAGTCAGGACGCCGAGTACAATCTGTTCCACCCTTCAGAGTTTAAAAATTCAACAAATGCCCGGCTAGCAAATTTGTCGGTTTTTTCGAAATATCTCGGCAATTAAGAGAGATAGAGCCGAAATCTCTTCGGTACAAGAGTCAGGACGCCGAGTACAATCTGTTCCACCCTTCAGAGTTTAAAAATTCAACAAATGCCCGGCTAGCAAATTTGTCGGTTTTTTCGAAATATCTCGGCAATTAAGAGAGATAGAGCCGAAATCTCTTCGGTACAAGACTCAGGACGCCGAGTACAATCTGTTCCACCCTTCAGAGTTTAAAAATTCAACAAATGCCCGGCTAGCAAATTTGTCGGTTTTTTCGAAATATCTCGGCAATTAAGAGAGATAGAGCCGAAATCTCTTCGGTACAAGACTCAGGACGCCGAGTACAATCTGTTCCACCCTTCAGAGTTTAAAAATTCAACAAATGCCCGGCTAGCAAATTTGTCGGTTTTTTCGAAATATCTCGGCAATTAAGAGAGATAGAGCCGAAATCTCTTCGGTACAAGAGTCAGGACGCCGAGTACAATCTGTTCCACCCTTCAGAGTTTAAAAATTCAACAAATGCCCGGCTAGCAAATTTGTCGGTTTTTTCGAAATATCTCGGCAATTAAGAGAGATAGAGCCGAAATCTCTTCGGTACAAGAGTCAGGACGCCGAGTACAATCTGTTCCACCCTTCAGAGTTTAAAAATTCAACAAATGCCCGGCTAGCAAATTTGTCGGTTTTTTCGAAATATCTCGGCAATTAAGAGAGATAGAGCCGAAATCTCTTCGGTACAAGAGTCAGGACGCCGAGTACAATCTGTTCCACCCTTCAGAGTTTAAAAATTCAACAAATGCCCGGCTAGCAAATTTGTCGGTTTTTTCGAAATATCTCGGCAATTAAGAGAGATAGAGCCGAAATCTCTTCGGTACAAGAGTCAGGACGCCGAGTACAATCTGTTCCACCCTTCAGAGTTTAAAAATTCAACAAATGCCCGGCTAGCAAATTTGTCGGTTTTTTTTCGAAATATCTCGGCAATTAAGAGAGATAGAGCCGAAATCTCTTCGGTACAAGAGTCAGGACGCCGAGTACAATCTGTTCCACCCTTCAGAGTTTAAAAATTCAACAAATGCCCGGCTAGCAAATTTGTCGGTTTTTTTTCGAAATATCTCGGCAATTAAGAGAGATAGAGCCGAAATCTCTTCGGTACAAGAGTCAGGACGCCGAGTACAATCTGTTCCACCCTTCAGAGTTTAAAAATTCAACAAATGCCCGGCTAGCAAATTTGTCGGTTTTTTCGAAATATCTCGGCAATTAAGAGAGATAGAGCCGAAATCTCTTCGGTACAAGAGTCAGGACGCCGAGTACAATCTGTTCCACCCTTCAGAGTTTAAAAATTCAACAAATGCCCGGCTAGCAAATTTGTCGGTTTTTTCGAAATATCTCGGCAATTAAGAGAGATAGAGCCGAAATCTCTTCGGTACAAGAGTCAGGACGCCGAGTACAATCTGTTCCACCCTTCAGAGTTTAAAAATTCAACAAATGCCCGGCTAGCAAATTTGTCGGTTTTTTCGAAATATCTCGGCAATTAAGAGAGATAGAGCCGAAATCTCTTCGGTACAAGAGTCAGGACGCCGAGTACAATCTGTTCCACCCTTCAGAGTTTAAAAATTCAACAAATGCCCGGCTAGCAAATTTGTCGGTTTTTTCGAAATATCTCGGCAATTAAGAGAGATAGAGCCGAAATCTCTTCGGTACAAGAGTCAGGACGCCGAGTACAATCTGTTCCACCCTTCAGAGTTTAAAAATTCAACAAATGCCCGGCTAGCAAATTTGTCGGTTTTTTCGAAATATCTCGGCAATTAAGAGAGATAGAGCCGAAATCTCTTCGGTACAAGAGTCAGGACGCCGAGTACAATCTGTTCCACCCTTCAGAGTTTAAAAATTCAACAAATGCCCGGCTAGCAAATTTGTCGGTTTTTTCGAAATATCTCGGCAATTAAGAGAGATAGAGCCGAAATCTCTTCGGTACAAGAGTCAGGACGCCGAGTACAATCTGTTCCACCCTTCAGAGTTTAAAAATTCAACAAATGCCCGGCTAGCAAATTTGTCGGTTTTTTCGAAATATCTCGGCAATTAAGAGAGATAGAGCCGAAATCTCTTCGGTACAAGAGTCAGGACGCCGAGTACAATCTGTTCCACCCTTCAGAGTTTAAAAATTCAACAAATGCCCGGCTAGCAAATTTGTCGGTTTTTTCGAAATATCTCGGCAATTAAGAGAGATAGAGCCGAAATCTCTTCGGTACAAGAGTCAGGACGCCGAGTACAATCTGTTCCACCCTTCAGAGTTTAAAAATTCAACAAATGCCCGGCTAGCAAATTTGTCGGTTTTTTCGAAATATCTCGGCAATTAAGAGAGATAGAGCCGAAATCTCTTCGGTACAAGACTCAGGACGCCGAGTACAATCTGTTCCACCCTTCAGAGTTTAAAAATTCAACAAATGCCCGGCTAGCAAATTTGTCGGTTTTTTCGAAATATCTCGGCAATTAAGAGATAGAGCCGAAATCTCTTCGGTACAAGACTCAGGACGCCGAGTACAATCTGTTCCACCCTTCAGAGTTTAAAAATTCAACAAATGCCCGGCTAGCAAATTTGTCGGTTTTTTTCGAAATATCTCGGCAATTAAGAGAGATAGAGCCGAAATCTCTTCGGTACAAGACTCAGGACGCCGAGTACAATCTGTTCCACCCTTCAGAGTTTAAAAATTCAACAAATGCCCGGCTAGCAAATTTGTCGGTTTTTCGAAATATCTCGGCAATTAAGAGAGATAGAGCCGAAATCTCTTCGGTACAAGACTCAGGACGCCGAGTACAATCTGTTCCACCCTTCAGAGTTTAAAAATTCAACAAATGCCCGGCTAGCAAATTTGTCGGTTTTTTCGAAATATCTCGGCAATTAAGAGAGATAGAGCCGAAATCTCTTCGGTACAAGACTCAGGACGCCGAGTACAATCTGTTCCACCCTTCAGAGTTTAAAAATTCAACAAATGCCCGGCTAGCAAATTTGTCGGTTTTTTCGAAATATCTCGGCAATTAAGAGAGATAGAGCCGAAATCTCTTCGGTACAAGAGTCAGGACGCCGAGTACAATCTGTTCCACCCTTCAGAGTTTAAAAATTCAACAAATGCCCGGCTAGCAAATTTGTCGGTTTTTTTCGAAATATCTCGGCAATTAAGAGAGATAGAGCCGAAATCTCTTCGGTACAAGAGTCAGGACGCCGAGTACAATCTGTTCCACCCTTCAGAGTTTAAAAATTCAACAAATGCCCGGCTAGCAAATTTGTCGGTTTTTTCGAAATATCTCGGCAATTAAGAGAGATAGAGCCGAAATCTCTTCGGTACAAGAGTCAGGACGCCGAGTACAATCTGTTCCACCCTTCAGAGTTTAAAAATTCAACAAATGCCCGGCTAGCAAATTTGTCGGTTTTTCGAAATATCTCGGCAATTAAGAGAGATAGAGCCGAAATCTCTTCGGTACAAGACTCAGGACGCCGAGTACAATCTGTTCCACCCTTCAGAGTTTAAAAATTCAACAAATGCCCGGCTAGCAAATTTGTCGGTTTTTTCGAAATATCTCGGCAATTAAGAGAGATAGAGCCGAAATCTCTTCGGTACAAGACTCAGGACGCCGAGTACAATCTGTTCCACCCTTCAGAGTTTAAAAATTCAACAAATGCCCGGCTAGCAAATTTGTCGGTTTTTTCGAAATATCTCGGCAATTAAGAGAGATAGAGCCGAAATCTCTTCGGTACAAGACTCAGGACGCCGAGTACAATCTGTTCCACCCTTCAGAGTTTAAAAATTCAACAAATGCCCGGCTAGCAAATTTGTCGGTTTTTTCGAAATATCTCGGCAATTAAGAGAGATAGAGCCGAAATCTCTTCGGTACAAGACTCAGGACGCCGAGTACAATCTGTTCCACCCTTCAGAGTTTAAAAATTCAACAAATGCCCGGCTAGCAAATTTGTCGGTTTTTTCGAAATATCTCGGCAATTAAGAGAGATAGAGCCGAAATCTCTTCGGTACAAGACTCAGGACGCCGAGTACAATCTGTTCCACCCTTCAGAGTTTAAAAATTCAACAAATGCCCGGCTAGCAAATTTGTCGGTTTTTTCGAAATATCTCGGCAATTAAGAGAGATAGAGCCGAAATCTCTTCGGTACAAGACTCAGGACGCCGAGTACAATCTGTTCCACCCTTCAGAGTTTAAAAATTCAACAAATGCCCGGCTAGCAAATTTGTCGGTTTTTTCGAAATATCTCGGCAATTAAGAGAGATAGAGCCGAAATCTCTTCGGTACAAGACTCAGGACGCCGAGTACAATCTGTTCCACCCTTCAGAGTTTAAAAATTCAACAAATGCCCGGCTAGCAAATTTGTCGGTTTTTTCGAAATATCTCGGCAATTAAGAGAGATAGAGCCGAAATCTCTTCGGTACAAGACTCAGGACGCCGAGTACAATCTGTTCCACCCTTCAGAGTTTAAAAATTCAACAAATGCCCGGCTAGCAAATTTGTCGGTTTTTTCGAAATATCTCGGCAATTAAGAGAGATAGAGCCGAAATCTCTTCGGTACAAGAGTCAGGACGCCGAGTACAATCTGTTCCACCCTTCAGAGTTTAAAAATTCAACAAATGCCCGGCTAGCAAATTTGTCGGTTTTTTTCGAAATATCTCGGCAATTAAGAGAGATAGAGCCGAAATCTCTTCGGTACAAGACTCAGGACGCCGAGTACAATCTGTTCCACCCTTCAGAGTTTAAAAATTCAACAAATGCCCGGCTAGCAAATTTGTCGGTTTTTTCGAAATATCTCGGCAATTAAGAGAGATAGAGCCGAAATCTCTTCGGTACAAGACTCAGGACGCCGAGTACAATCTGTTCCACCCTTCAGAGTTTAAAAATTCAACAAATGCCCGGCTAGCAAATTTGTCGGTTTTTTCGAAATATCTCGGCAATTAAGAGAGATAGAGCCGAAATCTCTTCGGTACAAGACTCAGGACGCCGAGTACAATCTGTTCCACCCTTCAGAGTTTAAAAATTCAACAAATGCCCGGCTAGCAAATTTTTCGGTTTTTTCGAAATATCTCGGCAATTAAGAGAGATAGAGCCGAAATCTCTTCGGTACAAGACTCAGGACGCCGAGTACAATCTGTTCCACCCTTCAGAGTTTAAAAATTCAACAAATGCCCGGCTAGCAAATTTGTCGGTTTTTTCGAAATATCTCGGCAATTAAGAGAGATAGAGCCGAAATCTCTTCGGTACAAGAGTCAGGACGCCGAGTACAATCTGTTCCACCCTTCAGAGTTTAAAAATTCAACAAATGCCCGGCTAGCAAATTTGTCGGTTTTTTCGAAATATCTCGGCAATTAAGAGAGATAGAGCCGAAATCTCTTCGGTACAAGACTCAGGACGCCGAGTACAATCTGTTCCACCCTTCAGAGTTTAAAAATTCAACAAATGCCCGGCTAGCAAATTTGTCGGTTTTTTCGAAATATCTCGGCAATTAAGAGAGATAGAGCCGAAATCTCTTCGGTACAAGAGTCAGGACGCCGAGTACAATCTGTTCCACCCTTCAGAGTTTAAAAATTCAACAAATGCCCGGCTAGCAAATTTTTCGGTTTTTTCGAAATATCTCGGCAATTAAGAGAGATAGAGCCGAAATCTCTTCGGTACAAGACTCAGGACGCCGAGTACAATCTGTTCCACCCTTCAGAGTTTAAAAATTCAACAAATGCCCGGCTAGCAAATTTGTCGGTTTTTTCGAAATATCTCGGCAATTAAGAGAGATAGAGCCGAAATCTCTTCGGTACAAGAGTCAGGACGCCGAGTACAATCTGTTCCACCCTTCAGAGTTTAAAAATTCAACAAATGCCCGGCTAGCAAATTTGTCGGTTTTTTCGAAATATCTCGGCAATTAAGAGAGATAGAGCCGAAATCTCTTCGGTACAAGAGTCAGGACGCCGAGTACAATCTGTTCCACCCTTCAGAGTTTAAAAATTCAACAAATGCCCGGCTAGCAAATTTGTCGGTTTTTTCGAAATATCTCGGCAATTAAGAGAGATAGAGCCGAAATCTCTTCGGTACAAGACTCAGGACGCCGAGTACAATCTGTTCCACCCTTCAGAGTTTAAAAATTCAACAAATGCCCGGCTAGCAAATTTGTCGGTTTTTTCGAAATATCTCGGCAATTAAGAGAGATAGAGCCGAAATCTCTTCGGTACAAGACTCAGGACGCCGAGTACAATCTGTTCCACCCTTCAGAGTTTAAAAATTCAACAAATGCCCGGCTAGCAAATTTGTCGGTTTTTTCGAAATATCTCGGCAATTAAGAGAGATAGAGCCGAAATCTCTTCGGTACAAGAGTCAGGACGCCGAGTACAATCTGTTCCACCCTTCAGAGTTTAAAAATTCAACAAATGCCCGGCTAGCAAATTTGTCGGTTTTTTCGAAATATCTCGGCAATTAAGAGAGATAGAGCCGAAATCTCTTCGGTACAAGAGTCAGGACGCCGAGTACAATCTGTTCCACCCTTCAGAGTTTAAAAATTCAACAAATGCCCGGCTAGCAAATTTGTCGGTTTTTTCGAAATATCTCGGCAATTAAGAGAGATAGAGCCGAAATCTCTTCGGTACAAGACTCAGGACGCCGAGTACAATCTGTTCCACCCTTCAGAGTTTAAAAATTCAACAAATGCCCGGCTAGCAAATTTGTCGGTTTTTTCGAAATATCTCGGCAATTAAGAGAGATAGAGCCGAAATCTCTTCGGTACAAGACTCAGGACGCCGAGTACAATCTGTTCCACCCTTCAGAGTTTAAAAATTCAACAAATGCCCGGCTAGCAAATTTGTCGGTTTTTTCGAAATATCTCGGCAATTAAGAGAGATAGAGCCGAAATCTCTTCGGTACAAGAGTCAGGACGCCGAGTACAATCTGTTCCACCCTTCAGAGTTTAAAAATTCAACAAATGCCCGGCTAGCAAATTTGTCGGTTTTTTCGAAATATCTCGGCAATTAAGAGAGATAGAGCCGAAATCTCTTCGGTACAAGACTCAGGACGCCGAGTACAATCTGTTCCACCCTTCAGAGTTTAAAAATTCAACAAATGCCCGGCTAGCAAATTTGTCGGTTTTTTCGAAATATCTCGGCAATTAAGAGAGATAGAGCCGAAATCTCTTCGGTACAAGAGTCAGGACGCCGAGTACAATCTGTTCCACCCTTCAGAGTTTAAAAATTCAACAAATGCCCGGCTAGCAAATTTGTCGGTTTTTTCGAAATATCTCGGCAATTAAGAGAGATAGAGCCGAAATCTCTTCGGTACAAGAGTCAGGACGCCGAGTACAATCTGTTCCACCCTTCAGAGTTTAAAAATTCAACAAATGCCCGGCTAGCAAATTTGTCGGTTTTTTCGAAATATCTCGGCAATTAAGAGAGATAGAGCCGAAATCTCTTCGGTACAAGAGTCAGGACGCCGAGTACAATCTGTTCCACCCTTCAGAGTTTAAAAATTCAACAAATGCCCGGCTAGCAAATTTGTCGGTTTTTTCGAAATATCTCGGCAATTAAGAGAGATAGAGCCGAAATCTCTTCGGTACAAGAGTCAGGACGCCGAGTACAATCTGTTCCACCCTTCAGAGTTTAAAAATTCAACAAATGCCCGGCTAGCAAATTTGTCGGTTTTTTCGAAATATCTCGGCAATTAAGAGAGATAGAGCCGAAATCTCTTCGGTACAAGAGTCAGGACGCCGAGTACAATCTGTTCCACCCTTCAGAGTTTAAAAATTCAACAAATGCCCGGCTAGCAAATTTGTCGGTTTTTTCGAAATATCTCGGCAATTAAGAGAGATAGAGCCGAAATCTCTTCGGTACAAGACTCAGGACGCCGAGTACAATCTGTTCCACCCTTCAGAGTTTAAAAATTCAACAAATGCCCGGCTAGCAAATTTGTCGGTTTTTTCGAAATATCTCGGCAATTAAGAGATAGAGCCGAAATCTCTTCGGTACAAGAGTCAGGACGCCGAGTACAATCTGTTCCACCCTTCAGAGTTTAAAAATTCAACAAATGCCCGGCTAGCAAATTTGTCGGTTTTTTCGAAATATCTCGGCAATTAAGAGAGATAGAGCCGAAATCTCTTCGGTACAAGAGTCAGGACGCCGAGTACAATCTGTTCCACCCTTCAGAGTTTAAAAATTCAACAAATGCCCGGCTAGCAAATTTGTCGGTTTTTTCGAAATATCTCGGCAATTAAGAGAGATAGAGCCGAAATCTCTTCGGTACAAGACTCAGGACGCCGAGTACAATCTGTTCCACCCTTCAGAGTTTAAAAATTCAACAAATGCCCGGCTAGCAAATTTGTCGGTTTTTTCGAAATATCTCGGCAATTAAGAGAGATAGAGCCGAAATCTCTTCGGTACAAGAGTCAGGACGCCGAGTACAATCTGTTCCACCCTTCAGAGTTTAAAAATTCAACAAATGCCCGGCTAGCAAATTTGTCGGTTTTTTCGAAATATCTCGGCAATTAAGAGAGATAGAGCCGAAATCTCTTCGGTACAAGACTCAGGACGCCGAGTACAATCTGTTCCACCCTTCAGAGTTTAAAAATTCAACAAATGCCCGGCTAGCAAATTTGTCGGTTTTTTTCGAAATATCTCGGCAATTAAGAGAGATAGAGCCGAAATCTCTTCGGTACAAGACTCAGGACGCCGAGTACAATCTGTTCCACCCTTCAGAGTTTAAAAATTCAACAAATGCCCGGCTAGCAAATTTGTCGGTTTTTTCGAAATATCTCGGCAATTAAGAGAGATAGAGCCGAAATCTCTTCGGTACAAGACTCAGGACGCCGAGTACAATCTGTTCCACCCTTCAGAGTTTAAAAATTCAACAAATGCCCGGCTAGCAAATTTGTCGGTTTTTTCGAAATATCTCGGCAATTAAGAGAGATAGAGCCGAAATCTCTTCGGTACAAGAGTCAGGACGCCGAGTACAATCTGTTCCACCCTTCAGAGTTTAAAAATTCAACAAATGCCCGGCTAGCAAATTTGTCGGTTTTTTCGAAATATCTCGGCAATTAAGAGAGATAGAGCCGAAATCTCTTCGGTACAAGACTCAGGACGCCGAGTACAATCTGTTCCACCCTTCAGAGTTTAAAAATTCAACAAATGCCCGGCTAGCAAATTTGTCGGTTTTTTCGAAATATCTCGGCAATTAAGAGAGATAGAGCCGAAATCTCTTCGGTACAAGACTCAGGACGCCGAGTACAATCTGTTCCACCCTTCAGAGTTTAAAAATTCAACAAATGCCCGGCTAGCAAATTTGTCGGTTTTTTCGAAATATCTCGGCAATTAAGAGAGATAGAGCCGAAATCTCTTCGGTACAAGACTCAGGACGCCGAGTACAATCTGTTCCACCCTTCAGAGTTTAAAAATTCAACAAATGCCCGGCTAGCAAATTTGTCGGTTTTTTCGAAATATCTCGGCAATTAAGAGAGATAGAGCCGAAATCTCTTCGGTACAAGACTCAGGACGCCGAGTACAATCTGTTCCACCCTTCAGAGTTTAAAAATTCAACAAATGCCCGGCTAGCAAATTTGTCGGTTTTTTCGAAATATCTCGGCAATTAAGAGAGATAGAGCCGAAATCTCTTCGGTACAAGAGTCAGGACGCCGAGTACAATCTGTTCCACCCTTCAGAGTTTAAAAATTCAACAAATGCCCGGCTAGCAAATTTGTCGGTTTTTTCGAAATATCTCGGCAATTAAGAGAGATAGAGCCGAAATCTCTTCGGTACAAGAGTCAGGACGCCGAGTACAATCTGTTCCACCCTTCAGAGTTTACAAATTCAACAAATGCCCGGCTAGCAAATTTGTCGGTTTTTTCGAAATATCTCGGCAATTAAGAGAGATAGAGCCGAAATCTCTTCGGTACAAGAGTCAGGACGCCGAGTACAATCTGTTCCACCCTTCAGAGTTTACAAATTCAACAAATGCCCGGCTAGCAAATTTGTCGGTTTTTTCGAAATATCTCGGCAATTAAGAGAGATAGAGCCGAAATCTCTTCGGTACAAGAGTCAGGACGCCGAGTACAATCTGTTCCACCCTTCAGAGTTTACAAATTCAACAAATGCCCGGCTAGCAAATTTGTCGGTTTTTTCGAAATATCTCGGCAATTAAGAGAGATAGAGCCGAAATCTCTTCGGTACAAGAGTCAGGACGCCGAGTACAATCTGTTCCACCCTTCAGAGTTTAAAAATTCAACAAATGCCCGGCTAGCAAATTTGTCGGTTTTTTCGAAATATCTCGGCAATTAAGAGAGATAGAGCCGAAATCTCTTCGGTACAAGACTCAGGACGCCGAGTACAATCTGTTCCACCCTTCAGAGTTTAAAAATTCAACAAATGCCCGGCTAGCAAATTTGTCGGTTTTTTCGAAATATCTCGGCAATTAAGAGAGATAGAGCCGAAATCTCTTCGGTACAAGACTCAGGACGCCGAGTACAATCTGTTCCACCCTTCAGAGTTTAAAAATTCAACAAATGCCCGGCTAGCAAATTTGTCGGTTTTTTCGAAATATCTCGGCAATTAAGAGAGATAGAGCCGAAATCTCTTCGGTACAAGACTCAGGACGCCGAGTACAATCTGTTCCACCCTTCAGAGTTTACAAATTCAACAAATGCCCGGCTAGCAAATTTGTCGGTTTTTTCGAAATATCTCGGCAATTAAGAGAGATAGAGCCGAAATCTCTTCGGTACAAGAGTCAGGACGCCGAGTACAATCTGTTCCACCCTTCAGAGTTTAAAAATTCAACAAATGCCCGGCTAGCAAATTTGTCGGTTTTTTCGAAATATCTCGGCAATTAAGAGAGATAGAGCCGAAATCTCTTCGGTACAAGAGTCAGGACGCCGAGTACAATCTGTTCCACCCTTCAGAGTTTAAAAATTCAACAAATGCCCGGCTAGCAAATTTGTCGGTTTTTTCGAAATATCTCGGCAATTAAGAGAGATAGAGCCGAAATCTCTTCGGTACAAGACTCAGGACGCCGAGTACAATCTGTTCCACCCTTCAGAGTTTAAAAATTCAACAAATGCCCGGCTAGCAAATTTGTCGGTTTTTTCGAAATATCTCGGCAATTAAGAGAGATAGAGCCGAAATCTCTTCGGTACAAGAGTCAGGACGCCGAGTACAATCTGTTCCACCCTTCAGAGTTTAAAAATTCAACAAATGCCCGGCTAGCAAATTTGTCGGTTTTTTCGAAATATCTCGGCAATTAAGAGAGATAGAGCCGAAATCTCTTCGGTACAAGAGTCAGGACGCCGAGTACAATCTGTTCCACCCTTCAGAGTTTAAAAATTCAACAAATGCCCGGCTAGCAAATTTGTCGGTTTTTTCGAAATATCTCGGCAATTAAGAGAGATAGAGCCGAAATCTCTTCGGTACAAGACTCAGGACGCCGAGTACAATCTGTTCCACCCTTCAGAGTTTACAAATTCAACAAATGCCCGGCTAGCAAATTTGTCGGTTTTTTCGAAATATCTCGGCAATTAAGAGAGATAGAGCCGAAATCTCTTCGGTACAAGAGTCAGGACGCCGAGTACAATCTGTTCCACCCTTCAGAGTTTAAAAATTCAACAAATGCCCGGCTAGCAAATTTGTCGGTTTTTCGAAATATCTCGGCAATTAAGAGAGATAGAGCCGAAATCTCTTCGGTACAAGACTCAGGACGCCGAGTACAATCTGTTCCACCCTTCAGAGTTTAAAAATTCAACAAATGCCCGGCTAGCAAATTTGTCGGTTTTTTCGAAATATCTCGGCAATTAAGAGAGATAGAGCCGAAATCTCTTCGGTACAAGAGTCAGGACGCCGAGTACAATCTGTTCCACCCTTCAGAGTTTAAAAATTCAACAAATGCCCGGCTAGCAAATTTGTCGGTTTTTTCGAAATATCTCGGCAATTAAGAGAGATAGAGCCGAAATCTCTTCGGTACAAGAGTCAGGACGCCGAGTACAATCTGTTCCACCCTTCAGAGTTTAAAAATTCAACAAATGCCCGGCTAGCAAATTTGTCGGTTTTTTCGAAATATCTCGGCAATTAAGAGAGATAGAGCCGAAATCTCTTCGGTACAAGAGTCAGGACGCCGAGTACAATCTGTTCCACCCTTCAGAGTTTAAAAATTCAACAAATGCCCGGCTAGCAAATTTGTCGGTTTTTTCGAAATATCTCGGCAATTAAGAGAGATAGAGCCGAAATCTCTTCGGTACAAGAGTCAGGACGCCGAGTACAATCTGTTCCACCCTTCAGAGTTTAAAAATTCAACAAATGCCCGGCTAGCAAATTTGTCGGTTTTTTCGAAATATCTCGGCAATTAAGAGAGATAGAGCCGAAATCTCTTCGGTACAAGAGTCAGGACGCCGAGTACAATCTGTTCCACCCTTCAGAGTTTAAAAATTCAACAAATGCCCGGCTAGCAAATTTGTCGGTTTTTTCGAAATATCTCGGCAATTAAGAGAGATAGAGCCGAAATCTCTTCGGTACAAGAGTCAGGACGCCGAGTACAATCTGTTCCACCCTTCAGAGTTTAAAAATTCAACAAATGCCCGGCTAGCAAATTTGTCGGTTTTTTCGAAATATCTCGGCAATTAAGAGAGATAGAGCCGAAATCTCTTCGGTACAAGAGTCAGGACGCCGAGTACAATCTGTTCCACCCTTCAGAGTTTACAAATTCAACAAATGCCCGGCTAGCAAATTTGTCGGTTTTTTCGAAATATCTCGGCAATTAAGAGAGATAGAGCCGAAATCTCTTCGGTACAAGAGTCAGGACGCCGAGTACAATCTGTTCCACCCTTCAGAGTTTACAAATTCAACAAATGCCCGGCTAGCAAATTTGTCGGTTTTTTCGAAATATCTCGGCAATTAAGAGAGATAGAGCCGAAATCTCTTCGGTACAAGAGTCAGGACGCCGAGTACAATCTGTTCCACCCTTCAGAGTTTACAAATTCAACAAATGCCCGGCTAGCAAATTTGTCGGTTTTTTCGAAATATCTCGGCAATTAAGAGAGATAGAGCCGAAATCTCTTCGGTACAAGAGTCAGGACGCCGAGTACAATCTGTTCCACCCTTCAGAGTTTAAAAATTCAACAAATGCCCGGCTAGCAAATTTGTCGGTTTTTTCGAAATATCTCGGCAATTAAGAGAGATAGAGCCGAAATCTCTTCGGTACAAGACTCAGGACGCCGAGTACAATCTGTTCCACCCTTCAGAGTTTAAAAATTCAACAAATGCCCGGCTAGCAAATTTGTCGGTTTTTTCGAAATATCTCGGCAATTAAGAGAGATAGAGCCGAAATCTCTTCGGTACAAGACTCAGGACGCCGAGTACAATCTGTTCCACCCTTCAGAGTTTAAAAATTCAACAAATGCCCGGCTAGCAAATTTTTCGGTTTTTTCGAAATATCTCGGCAATTAAGAGAGATAGAGCCGAAATCTCTTCGGTACAAGAGTCAGGACGCCGAGTACAATCTGTTCCACCCTTCAGAGTTTAAAAATTCAACAAATGCCCGGCTAGCAAATTTATCGGTTTTTTCGAAATATCTCGGCAATTAAGAGAGATAGAGCCGAAATCTCTTCGGTACAAGACTCAGGACGCCGAGTACAATCTGTTCCACCTTCATAGTTTAAAAATTCAACAAATGCCCGGCTAGCAAATTTGTCGGTTTTTTCGAAATATCTCGGCAATTAAGAGAGATAGAGCCGAAATCTCTTCGGTACAAGACTCAGGACGCCGAGTACAATCTGTTCCACCCTTCAGAGTTTAAAAATTCAACAAATGCCCGGCTAGCAAATTTGTCGGTTTTTTCGAAATATCTCGGCAATTAAGAGAGATAGAGCCGAAATCTCTTCGGTACAAGACTCAGGACGCCGAGTACAATCTGTTTCACCCTTCAGAGTTTAAAAATTCAACAAATGCCCGGCTAGCAAATTTGTCGGTTTTTTCGAAATATCTCGGCAATTAAGAGAGATAGAGCCGAAATCTCTTCGGTACAAGACTCAGGACGCCGAGTACAATCTGCTCCACCCTTCAGAGTTTAAAAATTCAACAAATGCCCGGCTAGCAAATTTGTCGGTTTTTTCGAAATATCTCGGCAATTAAGAGAGATAGAGCCGAAATCTCTTCGGTACAGGATTCTGGACGCCGAGTACAAAGAAATTATTGAAACAGTTCAAATTAACTCCTGTCTTTTCCAACAATAATTCATTAAAGAATATCTTAAACAAAAATATTAATATGATACCAATGACGAAGAAATCCGGAATTTATAAAATTGAATGTACATCCTGTGATAAGGTTTACATCGGCCAAACACAAAGAAACCTAGAAATAAGATTTAGGGAGCACCGCAATCATTTGAAAAACAGGGACATAGAGAAATCCGCGATCGCCAGACATTACTTTGACACCGGCCACAAAAATCATAATGCTACATTATTAAAAAAAAATAGTTCTAGTTATAATTTAGACATGTTGGAGGCAATACATATGCAAAAATACAGAAATGTGTTAATGAATAATGACCTGTCACCTCTTATTCAAAACAGCATTCTCTTAAGTGTTATTTAGGATACTTTACGAACCGCCGTGTGTGTTCGAACGTACTTATATATTTTCTACACCCTCATATAGTATTACACAACACAGATACCCACTGAAATATGTACCGTATATTTAAGAAAAGAAATGTTTTGGTTTAAGTTAGTCATGCTGAAGATGTTACACAGTATGTAACGAAATGGCCATTCAATTAAATACACATTCAAGTGAAGTTGGGTTTTATTATTTTTTATATTCAACTGTATGTTAGATACTTCACTAGCTCATCAATCTATATATATCTCTGAAAGCTATTAAACAAAAAAAAAATACTTCTTACAGATCTGAAACAAAGAAACCTAAAATTATTGATAAAAGAAAATGACTGTATATCGTGATGTGGCCGAGGTAATGACATATTATATTTGTCAGTATATACAGGGTGTCAGTAAATAAGTGCGACAAACTTCAGGGGGTGATTCTGCATGCAAAAATAATGACAGTTTGCTATATAAACGTCCGTCCGCAAATGCTTTGTTTCAGAGTTATAGGGTGTTAAAGATTTCCTTAAAAGCGATTTATTTATTGCTCTGAAACCGGTCGAAATAGGCAAATGTAATTTGGTGGGTATTAAGAGATGGCTATTGCGGATTTCTTGACATCCAACCAAGAATTTTACATTCATCATTGGCGTGCATACGGGTAATGATCTTAATTTTTTTAAGAAAAAAATGGTACGCCACTGATACATTTCAAATTAAAAATCATTTTTGAATTTGCCATTCAATTTGTGATAAAAAACCTCTCTTGCCTTTTTTTCGTGGGAGGCGCCGTTTTTATGCAAAAAAATAAAACATCCTAACGTGTATTTTTCATTTCTTTAATACATTATCTAGTAGGCTACTGTCGACATTCAATATCAATGCGTTGTTAAATGCAAATATTTTAACGAAGTGTCAAAATAGCAACTCATCATTATTAAGCTTTTAGTTAGCTATAAAATTATTGTTAAGTAATTAATTTTTCTTTCATTGAAAATAATGGAAAATTTTTCAAATGCAGAATTAACAGACATGCATTTTGTCTATGGTGGAAGTAATGGAAATGGTCGGCAAGCTGGGCGATTGTATGCAGAGTTGTATCCAGGACGTAGGGTACCTCATCACACAATATTTGCTCGTCTTCACCAACGCTTGCGCGAAAATGGTACATTTAAGAAACAAACGGCTGACTGCGGGCGCCCTCGAGAAGTGCGAACTGTGCAACTAGAAGAAGTTCTCGAGTTAATAGCGGAGTCACCTGAAACAAGTACTCGAAAAATCGCCAACATATTCAATGTAAGCCACTTCACTGTATTCAAAATTCTTAAAGAACAGCAATTGTATCCGTTTCATATTCAACGTGTGCAAGCTCTACTACATAGAGACTAGAGAGAGGGACCAGGATTTCGATAACTTAAACAAAAATTTCCTAATATATCTGAGGCGAAACTTAAAGAGGAGATTTTTATAGGACCCCAGATTAATCTGTTACAACAGAATCGAGAATTTGACGTACTCTTGGGCGATTTAAAAGTGTGACAAAGGATTTCTTAGGAAATAATAAATCTGAAGATTACGAGAAAATTATTAGTGAACTTGTTAGAATTTACTATGCATTAGGCTGTAATATGAGTCTTAAAATACATTTCTTGGATTCGCATCTGAACTTCTTTCCCCCGTATCTTGGCGATGTTAGTAACGAGCATGGGGAAAGATTTCATCAGGATATTTCCACTATTGAAAAACGCTATCAGGGTAATAATAATAATAATAATAATAATAATAATAATAATAATAATACAATCTTTATTGTCCAACAGTACAATACCCTTTACAGGACAACATATATATAAAAGAAATAAAACCTCAGTACAATTCATTAATAAATCAATATCAATATACAAAATGAAACAATAAGAAGTAAATAATACAATATATCAATAGTTGCAGAAATCAAAGATACCAAGAAACTTAAAGTAATAATAATTACATAGTTAATTTGAAATTAAATAAACGGATCCGAATACTGTAGATTAAAATTACGTATCATGTGTTGGAGAGGTGCTTTTTGCAGTACATTAGTACGATACGAAGGAGCACAAATAGTCTCAATAGTTCGTACACTATAATTAGGAACAGTAAAGCAAATTTGAGAAAGCAAATGTGGTGAATCCACAGTATTTCGTATAATATTAAATAATAAACGAGCACTGTACCGTTCCCTACGCTTTTCCAAGGATGTGAAATGATGTCGAACAGGAAGCTGGTTATAATCAGAACCTCTTTGAGGATATGTGCCACCTAATTTGTATGACAAGTATTTAACGAATCTTTTTTGGATACGCTCAAGTTGGTACGTGTATAGTGGATACCATATAATAGAGCAATACTCAAGCTTACTTCTAACAAGTGCCGAATATAGAGTTTTTAGAGTATTTGTGTTCCGAAATCCACGGCATGACCTAAACAAATCCCAACGACCTAGATGCCGAGCGACAAATAGAGTTGATATGTTCGGCAAAGGATAATTGGTTGTCAAAAAGGACGCCCAGGTCATTGAATAAATATTTCCGTTCAATTAGATGGCTATTAATAGCATAATGATATAAGATGGGATTATTAACTTTTGTGTATGAAGCTACCGCACATTTTTTAACATTTAGTGTCAAACCATTTTGCACGCACCAGTCATGTATGTGTGTGAGGTTTTATTGTAAGTTGTGGCAATCAGCATCAGTAGAAACCTTATGGTAAATTTTGTCAAAAGGTCATTGATAAATATATTAAATAACAAGGGGCCTAGGTTGGAACCTTGGGGCACACCGGAACGTACGCGATAAGTATTAGAAGTGAATCCATTATAGTGAACGTAGTTTAACCTATCGGAAAGGTAGGAGGTTAAAAGTTTTATCAAATTAGCAGAGAATCCAAACGATTTCAACTTTTGTATAAGTAGAGGATGATCAATTACATCAAACGCCTTAGATAGGTCAGTGTAAATAACATCAACCTGTTCTCTGTTATCCAACGCTTCACTAATGTATTGGGAGATATTTATTAAATTTGTGGTAGTGGACCTACCCGAGACGAAGCCATGCTGATGTTCAGAGAGAAGAGGCTTGATATTGCGGAAGATTTCGACACTCAACAGGTGCTCGAAAATTTTGGCAAAATTTGAGAGGATGCATATGGGTCGATAGTTTTCAATCAGAGCATCATCACCCTTTTTCAACACGGGAGTAATCCTTCCAACTTTCCATTGTTGCGGAAAGGTCCCGGTGCGTAGCGACAGATTAATGAGACTCGTAAGCGGATTTGCCAGCTCAGAAGCACAATTGCGAATTAAAAAAACTGGTCATGACCTGAGTTCATTTTAGACTTCAAATGTTTCATAGCGGATACTATCTCAGACTCATTGAAAGATCTAACATAAAACACATTTACATTATCCGACATAGATAAACAGTTCATATTAGTGGGTTTAGATTGAATCACCGTAGAAAACTTCTCACAAAAACTCTGCACAATAACACAAGGATCCACCAATTTCGTATTGTTCCATAACATACGACCAGGGATACGAGACGATGGTTGCTTTTCATGAACGAAACGCCAGAAGCCTCTAGGATCGTCAGCTATGATGTCTTCCGTCCTTGTCAGATATTCTCCATACGCTGCCTTAATTTCATTCTTGACGTGACTACGCAATCGCTTAAATTCATTGAAATAATTGTAGTTGTTTGTTACTCTCCATTTCTTAAGGTAGTACTCTTTTAATTTTAGGTGGCGTTTTATGTCGCTGTTAAACCAGGAGGGATACACCCCAACTAGCAAAGTTGATTTATAATTTGATGGATCTACAACTGTTTTATTTTATTAGTATTTTATTGTTACTTCCAAAATGCTAATTGATTATATTAGACTTGCAATGACCAATATTCTGTTGTAGGTAGTTAAAGTGTTTTATAAATTTATCATCAAAACGTTTATATAATAGAGTTATAAAATATGTTATAAAACAGTCTCAAAATTATTGTAGAAACATTTCTATGAACAACTTATAAAACACACCAATCTATAAAATTAAATTGTTTTATAGTGGCTTTTTAGTACTTTCGGTGATATTTTTAATTCCATTATAATCATATTTTAAAATTATTATATAATTACTTTCTGCAGCTTTAAGAAAATAGTTTTATGGAAGTGTCTTTCGAAACAATATCGTTTTTAAAAGTAAATTGATGTTTTTAGTGATCACGTTGAAACTGTTCTATAGTAGGTACAATGTTTCTACATACTACAATATGAAAACAATAACAAACTTCTTATAAAATAAATTTGTAGGCGTAAATATACATTGCTGTTGCTAACTACATAATAAAGCATATTTGGAATGATCCAATTGGAGTTTATTTTACAGGTTAGGAAACACAGAGTATTTCTATATTCGCATATATCATTCTAATCATAATGTGTAATATAGGGTCAGTGGTGTGGACAATGATAAAACGGTACAAGTGAATAGAACATTTGAATCCACTAACTCATCAATAGCGTTTCAAATCAAAATTTCTATGGAAGTACTTTTGCCAATACAAATAACAGTAGTATATTAGAAACCGAAAAACAAAGACTGGTTTGTGATGAAAATTCATTATTAACAGTGCCGGTGAACCAGCTAAATGATGGCAAAATAACTGACGATGAAGTAAGAAACAATTGGCTATTAGAGTCCAATGACGAAGATAATTTTGTGGTAAATGTTCACAAAAACACAGAGTTTAGGAAAAACATTAGACAATGGTCAGTTTCTTTTAATATCCCCCAGTTAGCACTAAAGGTACTATGTATTCCTAAATATAAATACTAGATTTCCTAATGTACTTCCACAAGATCCTCGAACACTTTTGAAAACATATCAAAAGATTGTCATGGTTAAAGTTGGAGATTATGGTGATTACTGGCATCATGGCTTTGAATTTTGTTTACGACAAGTTTTAACTCCAATGCATTTTTTGCCTAAAACTATTTCTTTGAATGTTAATATGGACGGTTTGCCCATATACAAAAGTAGTAAAAGTGAATTTTGGTCCATACTCTTTAATATTTATGAACTGCCTGAAGTGAGACCCATGATAATAGGTATATACTGTGGAAAGGGAAAGCCTTCAAATTTAGCAGAATATTTGTGTGTTATGTGCAGCAGAATGTGCAGAAATTATTGCCGGTATTTCCGAGATTACAGTCAAATTTACCACTAAATAAGAACAGATTTATTATAAAAAAGGTAAAATATGACACGACTAAGTAATTTATTTTATAAGAGTCGCCAAAAGGTTGTCAATTAGCATTAATGCTACCACTTAGGTATATATACTCGCGATTGTATCAATGACAATCAAATGTTTCCACAAAATTGCGACATGGCCGCCGCCTGGCACTCATGTTACAGATATGAACAGGTCGGTATCTTGTTCAATTTCGAATTAGTTTTTCTTGTTTGATTAAAAAAAAATAATTTTAGAGCAGTATTTTGTTTAGTAGATAAAAATATAGGTACGTACACTCGGTACGACTTAATCTTCGAACGAGTTTAATAAGGTAACTCATTGAAATCGTTCGAAGATTAAGTCGTACCGAGTGTACGTGCAAATTTGTTATTAGGGCGGTACTTGGCGAATCTATTGTTTATTAGGCACAGCCAGAGGTCAGAGAATATCTCTTTGCTAGGCTCTTAGTTAAATGGAAAATATTTATTTGGTTTAATATTATATTTGTTTATGCTTCTTAATTAGACATGGTGCATATAGTCTCAGCGGTTATATAAAACTCCTATTAAAACTTTCAGAATAATTTTAAAATATTCATTACATAGCTACTTATAATTCAAGCACATCTGTCAGAAAACTATTTCTGCGTATATTTTTAACGATTCTTCCTAATTTTCCACTCACACTTCTAAATTTCCATCCTTTTCGCAATTTCCATCTTAATTATACTAATATTCAAAATTTCTCTTAGATATGTCTTTTTTTGTCCCTAACATTTGCATTCGTGGCATAAAAACAACACAATAATAAATTTTAATAAACACACCTCAGTTGAAGTACCTACATAAAATTTGGATCAAACAATAATACATTTGTTCCAACTATCAGTTCTAGAGAGTTCTGAATTTGATACCTCCATGCGAAGTTAAATTTGAGAGTTCAAAGTTCGACCTTATTGCATTATAATAATTTAATTGCTCCTGCGTTTCAATTCCAGAACTCCTTAGAACTGAGGGCCGGAACAAACTCAATACCTACCTATTTTTATACCTCTACACTTTTTTAATAATTTAATAGATTTTTGGACAAGAACTAGACATGATTTTTGTGTTTTTCTTATTTTTTGGCAACCAAATTCGTTGTCGCGACACGTGATGTTAAGAAAAGGTATGCTTTTAGGTAGGTGTATTTAAGTGAGCAAGTAAAACTACATTTCACTAACTGTTAAAGTACTATATCTATAAATACACATAATAGTAAGTTGTATGGAAAAGTTAAATTATATATTTTTAATGAAGACATTCTTTTTGTCTCTTTATATCTTTACACCGCACTTCATATTCCAAGAAAAAAAAACAAATTTAAAAGCAGTGCGGCCCTGTCGAGTTAGATTTGTAAGATTTAAAAGTTTTCCTTAAAACATGAATAAATTCGGGGCGCGCTTAAAATTTATTAAATATATGGTATATATTTCACGATAAAATTTTCGTTGCAGTAAAGTTTTGATTTCAGTATCACAGACAATGTCTGTAAAATAATTCATAAAGTCTACAAGATAGAAATAAAATTACAAAAATGGCTTCATATGCTTCCTTCTAAACAGCTCGTTATATTTATTATACTTACCCTGCGTCTAATACAAAATTGCTTCTTGCAGCTTTTAGAATACATTTAAAACACTTGTTGTGATTTCATACTGAATTTTTGCTTTATAACGGTTATTGGTATTTTTAATACTCAGGTATATGTAAAAAACTACTAAATACAAGTAACTAAATGTTTAAGTGGCAGTTGCATTTTAAGTATGTTTTATAGTGCAATACAAAAAGCTTTTATAAAACTGTTTTGTAATGCTGCTGTTACATTTTTGTAAGGTGCCCCGAAATGTTTATAAAATTATTTTGTAATGTTTGCGAAAGGGTTTACAAAATATTAACGGATAGTAAAGTATTTTATAAAATGGTGCCAATTTTACATTTATAACTGTCATATAAACGCATTAAAAATGTTCCCGAGACTAACGTTGTTTTGTAATTTTTGTGTCAAAAACATTTTCGCAACTATTATAAAATATAAAATTGCTAGTAGGGACGCATTGACCCCCGCTTTTTTGGTACACATTTGTCAAGAGCTCCGTATAATTTTCCGTAAAATTCATCCAAGGCAGTATTGACATCATGAGAGTTTTGAATAAAGCTCCAACCAATTTTTACAAGCTCCTTATGTAGATTCTCATAGTTCGTTTTATAGAAGTCATAATGTGGAATGTTGCTGCACGGAAATCTTATAGTTGGTTGGTATCCGTTCATATTCACAAAAATTCGAAGAGCAGGATGGTGCAAGTCTTCAGGAACAAGAGGATCAGTGTCATGAGAAACGTCAATCTCGCAATTGAGATTCGTAAGGATCAGATCGAGGATTTTACCATTACAATTAGTTACGTTGTTTATCCGTTTTAAGTCTAGTATATCCATGAAGGCGTTGAAGGCCAGACATTTGCGATCATTGTCGGTATTAGATAATAACTTCGGAATATTAAAATCTCCACAAAATATAACATGCTTTCCAAGTAGAGCCACGGCGAGAGCATCAAAAGAAGCTTCGAGGTCATCAAGATCAATGTCAGGTGGTATATAGATATTTATTAGCAGAATAGTGTATATGCCAAATATGCATTTACATACCAGTACATCAATTAACGGTGAAAGTTGATAATTGGCGCACGTCTCCATAGGACAGCCATTGAGATCTGTACAAAAACAAGTTAGGACTCCGCCACCAGTTGATCTGTTGGTGTTCACGAAATCTCTGTCCGCTCTAAAAGCAGTATAGCCAGGATGAAACAATTCATTATTGCCGACATCAGATGAAAGTCAGGTCTCTGTTAACATTATTACATCAGCTCCGAGAGAAAAACATTGCTGTAGACAGTATTAGTTTTCGAACGCAGTCCACGCACGTTCTGGTAGTAGATATTTAGTAAGTGGAATAGCGAGATGCTTTGTTCTGTGTTATTGCTTGTTTAACAGGGATTTCTATGGGGAATTTTTATTTGGGTCTAGCGACAGCCTAATATTTCATCTGGCAACCCTGTTCGACAGGAGGCAAAGCATTGAGAAAGCTTGGATTTACAAAATCGTTTTTTAAATTATCAGCTTTTATTACGCTTTATTCCACACGTCCATAGCTCACTCTCTTCGTCGTCGTTTAAATTCTGCTACCTAAAATATCACTGTCAACGATGGTGGAGTCAAATATTAACAAAAAAAAATGTGATGAAGTTTGCGATTCGTAACAAAAACTCAATTTAAAATGTAATTAGATTTATTCAAAAAACTGTAATATTATTATTTCTTTACATTTTTTACAACAGCGTAAAAAAATACAACAACAACCATTCGTTTAATTACACTAAAATTTACAAAATATTGTATTATTATTATCAGTAACAATCCTATATGCGTCGCTGTTTATTTTCCGATTTTCTTTTCCCCCGCGTACCTGTTCATCCCTTTACATCTTATTTAATCTCGTAACGAACGTCTTAACATCATGGAATTACCGTTTTATTATTATTTTTTTAATAATAATATAGATTGTACTAAGAACAACATCGAATTTCATCAACACTCTCTTCTACGAACACTTTACAATTTTCAAAACGATCCTAATCTTTCACAATTTCGCAATTATACACATTCACTTACTTTCAACAATCGTTACAATAAAATCATTCATAAATCCGAATATTACAATATTAATAATAATAATAATAAAAATAGTAAATAAAAAAAAATTGATAACAGATCGAAAATAAGATGTGCTTATACGATTATTGAGCAACATGATTCCCTTTTATACCACGAAAAATGAACGTTATAAATCGAGGTATGTACTCACATCTACGAAACTTATATATTAAGTAAACCGTCTATTCCGATTCCAATTACAATAATCTCTACTGGAGTTTTCCTTCATTTTCATTTTAAATATATCCTTTTTTTTTTGTTTTAAATTGGGTGAGAAAAATGACTCGCGCGATTTATTAAACCTAAATAATTATTTCAATTGAATCTTAAACAAATCATCATCATCACTGACTTTTAATCCTGTGTTCGATTTCAGCGGGAATGTGGCCGTTCATGTAATAGTCTGAGGCACTAGTGTTCTGTTTAAATATTCCGTTTTGAGTGCTACTATGTCTATGGTAACCGTTCTGTTGAGAATGATGTTTCGTATGACCGTTTTGGTAAACGTAACCGTTAGCGTTGCCGTTCGCCAGTTTCGCCGGTGAACTGCTGGCGACGACGGCGGCGGCCGCCGCCGCCGCCTTCCTTCTCCTACTGTACGATTGCGTGTAGAACTCCTTGAACAGGAAGAAGAACATGACAGCGTGCAATCCGATCCACCAGACGAAGGCACGTGGGTAATTGCAGTCGATGAATAGTAATTGGAAGGCGTGCACCATTATCCCAACGAATTGTACCTAAAATTAAAAATGTCATTATTATTATCGTGTATAACGAGAGGATGATGAATAAATAATAATAAAAATAGTTCTAAAACAAAAGGAAATTGAATCAAGCTCCAATCAGAGCTTACCAAAGCTGTTCCAGACTTATTTGATAAATTGTTTAGTGTTTTCAACTCCTCACAATATAATCGATCTAAATATTACACCAAACCATATAGAGATGAAGACCAATCAAACTATCTCTTTCCAAGACGTAGTAGTCGTCTAAATTTAACAAGGTCACTTCTTCAGTAAGAGCAAGAAGTTTTAACAAAATTGCTGCTAAATTTCATAGCAGCAATAAGAAGGACTGGACTTCCAATAGTGCAGTCTAAAAGTCCCACAGTTCTAGCTTTTAAGCTGAAACAGAGATGTTGTCTTCATTTGTAGAGCTGGAGACATCTACATCTCCTCTTTCATTATTTTTTTCCTGACATTTGGTCAGATACTAAATTGACGGATTGCCCTCTTGCGTGACCTGCAAGCTGCTGAAGTTTGGCCAGTCTCAGAGCTCCCCATCCAATCTAAGAGAGCTTTAATAAAGTGCAATAATGCAATAATAATAATGACATCTTTACCGAGATAAGTAGCTCGGGTTTCCGTTATATATTCATTTATTTGCCACCCTGTTGAATAGATGTAGAATCAAGAACAACATTTTCTAGAATAGCATTTTATATTATATGTCAAATCCACAGAAGATGATCCTGTATTGTTGATATTGACACCCATATTATACAGCTGTAGTGTGCCTACCACCTCACTGCAGTTCTTGTAGATATCGTTCAAGTGGTTCCTGAATAACTTTTTTACTGTCAAGCGATCAAACGGCTTTTAAAGAATTATAAGCAAACGGTAACACAACTGCACCCCCAAGAGAACTGCCATTCCTTTACTGTAAGTTGAATTGTCGACTTATTAGACCTACCATCGTCGTTAGATTAAACTTATGATCTACAACCAGAGTTACCTACTTTGTCCCGTCAATTCTAATCAAATCCGATCATTTAGCTGATAAGACTGCTAAGAAATCCAAAGTAAGAGTACTACGAATCCAGAGAGAACAAGGCAAGAAACCTCAGGTCAATGTTTGGAGAATCAATGAAGAATGTTTAATATTTTATTAATTTTTTATACAGGGTTTCCACGGTCGAGTGGGACATAGGGAAAATAAATGTAAAATCGGTTTTCGGTGAATATTATCTCCCTAATACTACTTCATCCAAATTTAAGTGCCGAATATTATAACTGGGTTAACAATGAACATTTCCACAATCATAGTACAAAGAAAGCCATTTAAATAAAGCCAAAAAAAATATTATTTTTAAACCTATTGTACGTGAATTCCTAATAAGGCTTTTAACACGTAAGTTAGTGCAAGTGGCCGTGGCGCAGACGTTCACTCGACACCTTAATAACTTAACGCACAGATTGTTTGGGGTTCGAATCCGAGAAATGAATTTTATTTTTTTTAATCTTGATTAAGTTTTGTTGTTTATTTTGACAAATGATTCGTCGTTAGTAACAAATAAAAATCGAATAAAAGCACGTGATCATTTTTGTTATTGTAAAAATTATTCATTATTTACCTTAATCCTCAAAAAATCGATTTTATAGTCTTCAAAATCTCTGATTTTTGTAGTGTTATTGAATTTGTAGCATTATTGTAGGAGATAAAAAATAAAAAATAAAACTAATCTGCCGGGATTCGAACCCTAAACAATCCGTGCATTTGCGTTATTAAGCCGTCGCGCGAACCATTGCGCCATGGATGCTTGCACTAACTCACGTATTAAGAGCCTTATTAGGAATTCACGTACAATAGATTTAAAAATAATAATTTTTTGGCTTTATTAAAATGACTTTCTTTGTACTATGATTGTGGAGATGTTCATTGTTAACCCAGTTATAATATGCGGCCCTTAATTTTGAATGAAGTAGTATTAGGGAGATAATATTCACCGAAAACCGATTTTACATGTATTCTCCCTATGTCCCACTTGGCCGTGGAAACCCTGTATATACACAGGGTGGCCCATTAGTGCGTGGAAGCTCGATTAATCCGACATTGTAAAAGATATTAAAAAACTTATTTGAGAAAATGTGTAGGTATTCTTAAGCTTTATATTTGAAAATAATCTGAAACTATACAGGGTGATCTATAACGCCGTACCAGACCAAACTTCTATTATTTATTTTTTCTTACTTATTCTTCGACCCTCTTTATATACGTTATGGGTCAACATTTTGAAAATTTGTTTCCGAATCTCTCTTAATAACTTTTTAAATATTCAAAAAGATTCGGCTAACCGTATATCAAGAGAGTCGTAAAAATAAGCATATTTTAAAAATGCAAAAAAAAGTATACAGTTCTATTTAAAAAAAAAAATTTGGTCTGATGCGAAAATTTGGTCTGATGCGGTGTTATAGAACACCCTGTATAGTTGCAGCTTATTTTAAAATATGAAGCTTAAGAATACCTAGACATTTCCTCAATGAAGTTTTTTAATATCACTTACGATGTCAGATTAATCGAGCTTCCACGCACTAATGGGCCACCCTGTATATATATAATAACTGTACCTAAGTGTGATTTCAAGGATTGTGGGCTCGTAAGATACAAACAAAACATCTGTAACACCAAGACCACAACATTTAATTAATTACTCGTCACACGTATTTCGAATGCTCATGGATACTCATCATCAACGTATTCGAACATTCGGAATTGGATTGATGATGAAGGTTTATGAGCCTTCGAAACACATGTCCCGTGTAATTAATTAAATGTTGTTTTATCTATATGGAGTGCAAGTTTAAACGTTTTATCAGCAATTTATTATGAAATTTGCTATGGTTAGCTCTTTTTAGCGTTGTTTAGTCTTCAAATATTATTACTTGAATAATATCTGTCTGCAAAAATTAAGTTTGTGAAAAAAAGGTAAATTTATTCTCTCATCAATAAATAAATTCATCCACTCCTCGATTTCTGAAAATCTGTAGATTGAGCTATTGTTCCCTATTATGGAGATCATGATGGAAAAGAATTTATTCAAAGAAAGCCTATTTATTAATTATGAACAGGCACTCCCTCCAAGAGATATGTGGTTTGTATAATTCCTATTAGGGTGCCAAAACAAAAATTAAACTCGAATATAACGATTTTCGATTAAAACCTGCTGTTGCTTTTCAATATGCTATAATACTTGGAGCAGCATTCTTATCATAATCTTTTGTGTCCACTTTTTCGCTCCAATTCCACTTTGTACTAAAATAGATGAGAACAATAATACGAGACAATAGTACTTCTGCATGTCCTCTAATTAGGTTTAATATGAAGAAGACACCACGAGATTATATGGATTAGAACTCAAATGAACTGGAGGGGGAAGGAGACGGGGAGGGGGAAGGGGAAGGCAGCTTGCACTGGTGCTAAAATTGTAGACATATTTTCATTATTGAAAGATTGTGAAGATATCAAAAGATCTAAATTAGTTTGCAAAAAAAGCTAGCAAAACCATGACCAATTACATGTCATTAATCCTTAAGTTTTAAATTAATTTTTAAATGACACATACCATCTGTAATGTAGTTAGATACTTCTTCCACCATAAATATTTATGCATCTCCGGTCCAAAGGCACTGAGCATGTAATATGTATACATGATTATATGGACAAAGGTGTTGAGGAATCCGAAAAACGTGCTGTGACCACCTGCAAAGATTTAAAGATTTTTTAAGAATCAAAAAATAATTTCCTCTTCTTAAAAAAATTGCACAACCATCGACTTACCGGGTGTAAATTTGACTCCGAACCATACGGACATGGGCATAACTCCGTGATGGATGACATGTAATGTGGTAATATGATCATTCTTTTTTCTCAACACAAAGAAAAACTGCAAATTTCAATAAAAATCACTCTGATCACAGACGAAATTTTAAACTACGTTGATTAACACTTACAGTATCTAAGAATTCGGTAAATTTCGAGAAGAAATACCACCACGAATACGACACCATCTACAGGTGAAACAAGAATAAAAGGATAAAATTTTAAAGATGTGATGTGTGCGTAATATTACCCTTAATGTCTCTGGATCATCCGAGTAATCTACTGGTTGACATCTCCAGTTGTATTTACCGTTTAACCAACCAGCAGTGCCTATCTGGAAATAAAAAAAAATATGGATATGATTAATTTGATTATAGCAGGCTTCGGATTGATTAAAATTTTGGTAGTGATTGTACGTACCCCTAAAAATAACCAGGTACTAAAGACAACTTGTAAGAAATTATATACTATTAAAACATTTTTTAATTGTAGAGGTTTTCTGTTCTCCATAAACTTTGGCCCAATATACTGCAACAAAAAAAAGAAGAGACAACTATTAGATAAAGAAAAAATTGTGGAGATAAATGAAGCTCTTACCTTAACAATTATAACATAAGATATGCATATGCCTAACGTGTAAAATGGGCTGGACATTAAGAACCAGTTCGCTGTCCTGCTATCTGAAAAAATCAGAAAAAAGAACAAGATTAGAAATGTGTGAATGTGTGAAAGTGAATTTTTTAAGAATGAATTTTTGCAATAAGAGAATGGAGATATTCTCCCTGGCACCGGCAATTACACAGCATTTATTAATTGAATATTCAATCTTGCAGACCATGGAACCTTTGGCTTCTAAACCCTCTTGCCTTCCTTTCCACTGTTGTCCTCTGGATGTTAGTGTTGTACTAATCTTCATTCATTTCTGCAATCACTTGCTGGCCTCTCCTTACTACTCCACACTGGATAAAATAGTAATTCTTTTGCAAGTATTTTAGTAGCCTTTCAAGTCTCGTCAGAGATCAGTGGTGCGAACCAACAATGGTAATCATGTGCAAAATCTGATTTTGTTGGACTTCTAAGCTCTTGAGGTGTGATTTAGAGACATAAGACCACGTCAGAAACAAACGACCTCGAATTACTGGGTCGACATGTAAACAGAGATTAAGTCGACTGTCGACTTCTTATAGATGTAAAGACCTGTAGTTAGGTGGACGTCTATACCTTGGAAAGATCGTGAACAAAAATCAGAAATAGAGTTGGACCCAAGAGCGACCCCTGTGGCATCCTTAAAAGAAGACGTTGAATCATCGACCCTAATGACAAAACTCCTATCCTGAAGATAATTTTGATCAACTACAACGACCATTTTGTGTGTAATATCTAAGAAAACCGCCACCCCATCGTCTCCTTTCCTGTAGTGCTACTTCCTTCAAAGAGTTTTCAACAGTAGGGTTAGGTTGTGGTGTTTCTGAGGTTACATTAGGAATGATTCTACAGCTTTTAAAAATGAAGCTTTGGGCTTGCTTATTATCCTTCATCCAGAGCTTAAAAACTGGATTCACATGATTTTGCTTGAAAAATAGTGTTGAACCCAAGAGCGACGCCTGTGGCATCCTTGAAAGAAGACATAGAATCATCGACCGTGATGACAAAACTTCTGTTCTGAAGATAATTTTGATCAACTACAACGACCATTTTGTGTGCAATGTTTAAGAAAACTGCCACCCCATCGTCTCCTTCCTTGTAGTGCTACTTTCTCAAAGAGAGTTTTCAACAGTAGGGTTAGGTTGTGGTGCTTCTGAGGTTACATTAGGAATGATTCTACAGCTTTTAAAAAGGAAGCTTTGGGCTTGCTTATTATCCTTCATCCAGAGCTTAAAAACTGGATTCACATGATTTTGCTTGAAAAATAGTGTTGGACCCAAGAGCGACCCCTGTGGCATCCTTGAAAGAAGACATAGAATCATCGACCATGGTGACAAAACTCCTATCCTGAAGATAATTTTGATCAACTACAACGACCATTTTGTGTGCAATGTCTAAGAAAACTGCCACCCCATCGTCTCCTTCCTTGTAGTGCTACTCTCTCAAAGAGAGTTTTCAACAGTAGGGTTAGGTTGTGGTGCTTCTGAGGTTATATTAGGAATGATTCTACAGCTTTTAAAAAGTAAGCTTTGGGCTTGCTTATTATCCTTCATCCAGAGCTTAAAAACTGGATTCACATGATTTTGCTTGAAAAATAGTGTTGAACCCAAGAGCGACTCCTGTGGCATCCTTGATAGAAGACATAGAATCATCGACCATGGTGACAAAACTCCTATCCTGAAGATAATTTTGATCAACTACAACGACCATTTTGTGTGCAATTTCTAATAAAACTACCACCACATTATCTCCTTCCTTGTAGTGCTACTCTCTCAAAGAGAGTTTTCAACAGTAGGGTTAGGTTGTGGTGCTTCTGAGGTTACATTAGGAATGATTCCACAGGTTTTGAAAACGATGATTTCGGCTTGCTTATTATCCTTCATCCAGAGCTTAGAAGCTCACGAAACTGAAGTCACATGATTTTGATTGAAGTGTTTTTAATTATGAAGCATAAAGATTTAGGTCTCGAAAATGAGGCTGCGCTTCAAAGGCGAATTTGGCCATCATTAAGGAAAGTTCTGAACAGTTCCTAGCAAGATTCGTTACCGTGGATGACCACTATTCATAATGGTGAACCTCCAGGTTGCATCAACAGTAATGAATCTTGCTAGGAGGTGTTTAGGATCTCGCTTAATGATAGCCAAAATCGTCTCTGAAGTGACCTATAGACCTCCTGGCATTCTTCCTATGGTTCTGACTATATTTTCACATATTTTGTTTTCCTTTCATTTATAGTTCCTCCATATCTTCCTGCAACACCTTCAAACCTTCGGAAGACTTGTTGTAACTGTTTATTTTTAGCAAGGAGATCTGCATATGTGATATATATTTTTTTGCAGTAAATTACACCTGTTGCTTGTATTTTGCTTTCCCAAATCACCATTTTCTAAAGTAAGTAAGCTGTAATTTGTTATGAGAGTCCTGGCTCCACCAGGATACCTTTCTACCCCAGTTATTACCATCATTACCAAATTCCTCAGCTGCTTTAGTAGATTCAATCTAATCATAACTTCCTGACGTCTTTGAGATAAGGAGGCATATGCTTGTTTAAAATCAATGGTCAGCTATTTTCAATCCCTTCCATCATTGGCTAAGACTGCACCTATCACTGACCTTTCTAAATTTTTCTGTTTGTTTAAAGTAGGCCTTGACAATAAGCAGTAAACACAACTTATCTAATCGAGTAAGCAACTCTCTATTTCATTATATCCTAACGGTGGCAGCCTAGTTATATTAGGCTTAACAATTGAACGGAATCTGCGAAAATATTTGAGAATAAACAGAAATTTATTACAGCAGCTACCACCTAATATACATAACAGCCAGAAGAATACGACTATTACGCAAGGCGTCCTAGTTACGCGATGTCGAATATTATTAAACACAGAGTCTGATTCAAATTTTGAGGTCAATGTCAGGCAGGCGAGAAAGCAGCCGCACACATTTAGACCAGACGATGTTACGTATACGCCCACTATGATTTCAATTAAAATAGATTTTTTAACTGTCATTGGGACGAAATAAAATATTCCGGATATATATATATGTATGTACATACAGGGTGATTGGTGAGAATGGCCTATTAAAAGTATTATACAAACGGATATAATAAACGCCCAAGACGACTGATATCAAGAAATGGTAATTATGATTGGCCGCCTCGGTCACTTGATTTTACCGCTTCTGACTATTTTCTGTGGGGATACTTGAAAAGCAATGTTTATTCTAATAAACCTGAAGCTCTCGAACAACTTAAAGCCAACATACGTCACAAATTCGCTCAAATTACACCTGGAGGTGGATATTTACCAGATGTTATTTTCAAAAAGTGACAAGCAAATTTTACAGGTCCAAATTAATTAAGTTAAGTGTTTTTTTTGAAAAAACATCGATTATATTGTTGGAATCAGCCTACAAACGAGTGCAATGAAAAACGATCAAGCATTATAAACGGACTACATGATCTCAACTGCCAATTACCTTTATTAAAACCTTAACATCAATAATCTAAAGAATGCTTGTAATAGGTGCTCATGGTATAATCGCAGGAATCACCCTACTAACAAGTTGGAATTAAATAAAAGAAATTAAGTGTTAGAGATGGACTGCAGTTTCTGCCTATTTGGAAAATCGACAACACAACGAGTTTGTTTGACCAGATACTAATTCTGTTTCTCAATCGAAAGTTGAGACTAGTGTTTGAAGTAACGCTGATGATGCCTGATAGACAGAAACTATAGTTAATCAGGCATTCTTTTGTTTGCAGATAAATGAGTTCATTTCTACTCCATGAGCTCAGATTTTGATCAAATTTGGCATGATATTAGTAGACTGAAACACAGTGCTTCAAGTTTAAAAATTTTTATTTTGGGAAGATGAACTAATGCTGAACAAATTGAATTTTTGTTGAGAAAATTCGCCAAACATGGAGAAACTCATCAAATTTAACGATTACTTTGTTGACGAGTGGATGGATTCTCCAAGGTATTGGGTGTGCTTTAACAGTCGCCACCGTACCACAAATACAACTGAAGGTTGGCACTCAAGACTCAATAAGAGAATTGGAAAATGCCATCCAAACATATATGAACTACTCAATTTTATGTATGACGATTCTACTCATTACATCAGATAATGATGAATACACCAAAGAGGGCAAGAAAGATCATGGCCACAGTTTTTTTGAGATGCCGTAGGATTTATAGACTTTTGTCCCCCTTGATCAGACTATAATTTCACGATGGGTACCGAAAATATTAACGGCAAATCGACATGTCAATTCAGAGACGAATTTAACCATCATTCAGCGAGATCCTGATTACTTCCTAGCAAGATTCGTTGCTGTGGATGATACCTGGATTCACCATTATGATCCTGGATCGAAAAGGCAGAGGATGGAATGGAGGCACAAGGATTCACCACATCCTCGAACGTTTCGTGCAACAGCAGCTTTGGGGAAGATTATGGCCACAGTTTTTTGGGATGCCAAAGAAATTATCCTTATAGACTTTTTACCACGTGATCAGACAATGTATAATTGGGCAATATTACGCTGTTATAATTTCAAAATTGCGTAGTTCCATCAAAGAGAACACAAGACGGAAACACAGAATCTGTATTTCAATGGCCACAATTCATAGTGTAGGCTTCGAAATTTTGTTCTTATCTCCAGATTTGGCCCCCAATTGTGACTTCCATGAATTCTCCAAAATCAAAGAAGAGAAAGCTTCGTGGACAACGACAGCCGATGAAAATCAGTTTACCACAAAACAGGAAAATGACATTGGAATGAGTCAGCCAAATTTTTCTACTTCTACTGCTTTAAATACTTTTATTAATGGAATCATGACCTCTATTGAAAATGGTACCTATCCTGTGGGAATTTTTTTGGATCTAAGTAAGGCGTTTGATTGTGTTTCTCACGACCTTCGTTTAAACAAACTACAAGCGTATGGAATCAGAGGGAATGCTTTAAATTGGATTGAGTCTTTTTTGCGAAACCGAACTCAGTACATCAATATTTTGTACAACAAAAGTGCTGCTGTTGGGAGTGTTTCTTCTGAGTCTTTGCCTAATAACATTGGAATACCACAAAGATCTATTTTAGGTCCCGTACTTTTTTTACTGTTTATCAATGATTTTCCTTTGACATTGCGCAATGCTTCAATCACTTTGTATGCAGATGACGTTGCTTTACTAGCAACAGATAAAACCGAAGATATTTTGGCTGAGACTTGTTATAACTTGTTGAGTGATGCATCTGAGTGGTTCTCTATGAATAGGCTTCTTGTTAATGATAAGAAAAGCATTTATTTACGTTTTCATCCCTATCAGCTTCAGCCCACCCCGGATTTTAATTTGGATTTTTCACTGGGCGGTAACCAGCTTTCCAACGCGAGCTCTACCAAATTTTTGGGAATGTGGGTAGATCAGTCTCTCAATTGGAAGGCTCATTGTGAAAGTCTACTACCCAAATTAAACTCAATTTGTTTTTTATTCCGTAACTTAAGGACGATGTTAATGCGTCAACAGATGATTGGTGTATATTATGCTTATGTTCATAGCAGACTCTCTTACGGAATCATATTTTGGGAAATTCAACCATGTCTAAAGATGTCTTTATTAGCCAGAAACGTATTATCCAGTTTTATTATCGCCTTGATAATGACAGCATTGCTGTTGAAACGCGTTTTGGTGTTTAGTGGGTTAAAGTGTTTAGTGTTCTACTCCTGCACCAAGAGATCCAGTGAAGAACTTCATAACCATTGTTGTTATTATAACTATTAATATACTTTTACTATTGCTATTACCAATACCATTTCATTGTTATTCATACCTTCATTATTATCTTTATTGTTAGTATTATTATCATTACTTCTGCACTTAGGAATTGTCTTGAGTTTGTCTGTGACTTTTGGGAATAAACTTTACTTTACTTTACTCTTACGACGACTATAGTGAGGAAAAATTGCAACTCAAAGTAGTCAGAAGATGGATGGATGGATGGATGTTGCAATTTTTGAGGAATGGTTTAATGTTCATTTGCTTCCCCTTCTCAAGCAATAATCCGATAAAAAACTTATTATCCGGGAGATAACTTCCCTAGATATCGTCTATTTTCTACCATTGAAGATAAAATGGAAGCAAGCTTTGACAGCATGGAAGGAATCAGAACAATGTTTACCAAAAGATCAATTTCCTTCATTTCACAAAACTTAAAATCCGGAAAGCAAAAATTTATCCAATTAACAAAGATGAAATTTTAAATTATTTGCCCTATCAGGATCGCACTGCTGTTGATACTAGTTTAATAGGGGAGGTATTCCTGGCAAGACTTAAGAAGCAAAGAATAGAAATAATGCCGAAGAGTAATCGAAGGAAAAAATGAGCTGCAAATGCCAGACAAACTTGAAACAAAAACGTCTTGGTAAGATAGGAAAATGGAAACAGAGAGTTGATTCCTCTGATTATAGCCTTATATAGCCTTGCCTCGTGTGGTAGAAGCATGGAATCATCATGGTTCCTTGGAAAATTTTTGTAATTTTGAAAGTCAAATAGACGAACCTATTCGAACAATTAGTGTCAGGGCTGAAACCCCTGTAGAAGAATCATCAGATCAAGCTTTGCAGAGACAAAATTGACAAACAACTGATATTGTTCAACAAATCAAATCAGGAGATTATGTTGCATGAAAACTGCATGAAAAAAAGCAAAAAGGATACAGAGAAATTTTTCCTCATGTTGAATGTTTCTAGTACAATTTATCATTATTATACCTAATCTGTCTCCTTCTTTAGCCCAATAACGTTTGTAATAATAATAATAATATAATTTATCTATTTTAGTGTCTTTAGCAAAGATTAAGCTTTAAGCTATTGGCTTTATTTTAGATTTTTTTGTTGACAAAACACTAAAGAAATAAGCCTGTTTACGGTATCAAGAATGGTGGAAGATAACTTTAATTTTAAAACAAAAACATGAATAAAACAAATTTAAAAAATGCTTACCTTGATGTTTATTTAAATATTTGTTAACGTCTTCCATAGCTTGTATCACTAACGCCATTGTAATAAAACTGCAACAAAAAGAGAAATGCAGAATTATTAATGTGTAAAACAAAAGCATAAAGACTCACGTTTAAAATAATAATTAAAAAATAAATAAATGAATTAATTTGCACCACAATACACGAAAATTTCTTCGAAAATGCTCTATATTCTAACGCGAAACTTGATGACTTCTTATTAGAGTTGATTTGTTGTGTTTGAGGTACAATTAATAACTGGCAGTAAATTGATGTACTGGTGTTAATATATACATTATGTACACACACGTAATAAACTATGCAGTCACAATATACGAGGTATAATATCCCTCTATTTCAAAGCCCGAATAAATAATGAAAAAATAGGCAACAATTTAAAGATGGGACCTTGTAATAGATGATATTGCAACTCGCGAAGAAATGGTAATGAATACACTCTTTTCATAAAACGCTTATTATGTCCACAATATTACGTATCCAAGGCAAATAATGCTTAAGATTTTTGTATATTGTCGGTACACGTTATTGGTGTTTACTAAATTTTTAACGTCACTTTCGATCGTTATTCTTTTGTTGTGGTAAATGTGTAAAATGTGGTTTTCCTTAATTTGATCCAATGTTTTACGCACGATAACGATAATATCGGTAATTAGCTCTCTTTCGGAAAGGTGAACGAGTACATTTTTTTTTTTTGACGTAAAAGGAAAATAATGAGCTTGAAGACATCGAATTATTTACTTATTTTTAGGTCAAATTTACTCTAAAATTTAAGGTCATCACTTCATAATTTTCAACAAAACAACAACAACAACCTATTGATCTATTGTGCACCCTTGCATGATGCATCCAGTTTTACAGTCTATTTCTTTTGCTTTTCCTCTTTTGTCAATTGCTTTTCAAAATGTGTCTAATGCTTTTTTGTCAATTGAGTTTCGCAAACATTTTACGTGCGCTTAAATATTTGGTGTATTGATATGGATAATAATGGTCACAGAAGAAGAAATCCCAAAATAAACAATGAAATACGTACTTTAGTCATTTATTTTTTGAATAGTGGTTCCACGGTGAAAAATGTAGGACAATAATTTTCGATTTTACCGTTAGAAAAATGTATGCAACTTATAGGAGGAGTAATAATGTTGCAAAGGGCATCGACAGCTAAAATTATCTTTAGCTCAGAAAGAACAAATTTGCGACTAGATTGATGAGGACTGCTCCATTACTCTGCATCAGTTGAAAGAAAAATATTTAAACGAATGGCCACTTCTTCAACAGATATCATTGTCGACGATTGATAGAGCCTCTGTTAATAGAACATCATTTGTTCTTGAAAGAAGAAATATACCAGAAATAATTCAATCTCGTTTTGATTATGCCCTTGCATTACAATAGAATTATTCTAGAAAGAGATAAAATTTATTTTATTGATCAGTTACAAGTAAACTCAAGAGTTTCCTATGGAAGGTTTATTAAAAATACTTGATCATCAAAAATAAAAGCCCAATTAAGAGGACGCAATTATTCTGTTGCCGTTACCATGAACATTAATTCCTTGTATGCGTTTCAAATACAAAATATGCCCTACAAAGCAGTTCATTTTTCGAAATTTTTACAACATTAATTAACCATTTTTTGACCCATCGTGTGGCACCTCAAATGAGAGCTTATTTCATTAGAATTACGATGATATATCATTTGTTCACTTTCTATCTAATTGAACATCGAAAAATGATCAATTCGTAATATACAGGGTTCGGCATAACAATGTTACCATTTTTAATATTAAATATATTTTAATCAAAGAATAATACATTTTTTGTTATGATCATAAATTGATTAACATACCTTTGGATTTGACATGTCAGTTAGTGACATTTAAAAAATGGATCGCTGGCCTTTACAAGCGAAAATTTTTGTTGTTGAAAAATTTGAAAATGTGCGGTCAATCACTACAGTGCAACGTGCATTTCGGCTGGAATTTTGAGACAGAGGAAGAGGGAATGCTCGACTGACCATTCGCAAATGGATCAGAAAATGGCAAGAGGAAGGGTCCATCGAGTCGGTAAACTTCTCAGCGTTTGCAAGCATGCATTGCAGAAAACGGTGGTCATTTGAAAGATTTTATCTTTAAATAATAAATCCAAATTCACCTGCAAGACGGATTCATTTTTCACATCTTTCAATTAATTTATTTATACCCTCATAAAAAAAATGATTTCTCTTTATCTGCAAAATACGCCGAAACTGCCTCCTTGATTTCATCATCGGCAGTAAATTTTTTACCCCGCAGCTCTTTTTTCATTTTCGGAAACAGGTAATAATCACTCGAGGCCAGGTCAGGGCAGCTAACGCAACGCAGCTCTTGTGGACGGGCGCGTTGTCGTGCAAAAGCAGCACACCTTTCGTCAATTTTCCCCGTCTTTTCTCTTTAATGGCTTCTTTTAGTCGCTCTAATATTGAAGCGTAATATTCTCCGGTTATAGAAACACCTTTATCTTTATAATCAATCAACAATATTCCTTCCGAGTCCCAAAATACCGTTGCCATGAGTTTCCCAGCTGATTGTGACACTTTAAATTTCTTGGGAGGTGCTGTGCCCGTTTTATGCCACTGCATGGAGTCTTGTTTGGACTCAGGTTCATAATGATGAACCCAAGTTTCGTCTCCAGAACAATTCGACTCAATACACCATCCTTGTCTTCATTACAGAGGTCCAAAAATGCACGCGAACACTCTACGCGCTGTTGTTTTTGCGGCGGCGTGAGCATTCTCGGCACCCATCTTGCGCTGACCTTAGACATGCCGAGATGATCGTGTAGATTTTAAAAATTGTTATATCGGATACTCCAACCATTTCTGCGAGTTGTTTCTTCTTTAGTCGAGCATCTTCGAGTACAATTTTTTCAACTTTTTGGATAAGTGCTGGCGTGGTCACCTCAATGCTCCTGCCCGGCCTTGGGTCGTCTTCAAGGGATTCCCTTCCTTGTTTAAATAAACTATGCCACTTGTGCACCATGGTTTTTCTGGAGTCGCCGTAAACCAATGACATCAAATTCATTATGGTAGCGACTGATTTTCCTTGCCTGGTAAGGAACTTTATAACGGCACGATATTCGCTTTTTTCCATATTTCACTTTTCACTCCTGATTATGAGTCGCTGCACAGGCCATGCGCCTAATCACCCCCCTACAACCCGCTCATTCAGCGAATATAAAAACGCTCCCTCGTACATTAATTTAGGATAAGAATTAAAGTGCATTATATTTTGTTTAAAACTATATTTATTTAGTATTAAAAATGGTCACATTGTTATGCCGAACCCTGTATAATCATCCAGACAGCCGTTGACATTATTTTTGACAATTGTCACATTAGTAATTTTCATTCAACTTCATCTTCTTAATAAAAATGTACTCTATTGCTTGGAAGTTATGGTGCTGAGCAATGCGCTCGTGGCACAGCAAGAATTTTCAATGAAAGGCATCCAGATAAGCATATGGATCATAAATACCTTCGCGAACTTGTGCAAAAATTTGAAACAACCAGATCAGTAGTGTACAAGAAAAGCCGTGCAAATAAGATAAATAGATGAAGTGGCGGAAATGGAGGTAATTAGGAATTTTACCATAGAGCCAATCTGTTCTTTGCATCAAGTTGCAGCATCCTCTAGACTTTCTTACTACTCGAAGAATAAAGTCATAAAGATGCATAAGTTTCACGCTTTTAAAATGCAAATAGTGCAAGAGCTTAGTGAGGGCGATTGCGACCGTTCGACTAGAATTTTGCGAAACTATGACCCCAAATTTGGTAAAGAACATCTGTTTTAGTGATGAATGCGCTTTTTTCAAATGGACACGCGAACAAACAAAATGTACGCTACTGGAGCGATAAAAATCCTCATATTATAAGAAAGGAACATACTCAAAAACCTCAAAAAGTTCATATTTGGGCAGGAATACTAGATGATTCCATTGTTGGGTCAATTTTCTTTAGAAGAAACCAAATCCTGAATGAACACGAATTTTTTTCCTCGATGAACACGAATGGTGCTCCTCCGCATTATGCTGCAAATGTTCGTAACTGGCTGAACCACAGATACGCAAATCACTGGATTGGTAGACGTGGAACGATTGAGTGGCCTCAGCAATCACCAAACTTGACAAGTCCTGAGTTCTTCTGTGAATGTAATATAAATAATAGGGGAAAAGCATTTGACATAACGGGAAAGTGATTTGACAAAAGAAGAATCTCATTTGACAAACAAATTTGACGTTTGCAAAACGAGAAAATCATTTGACGAAAGAGGAAAACCAAAAGAAAAGCTTTGATAAACTGCAATAGCTGTTTTTGCTGTTTTAGACCTATCCTTATCATGTGTAGTCTATTTCTGTTTAATTCTAGTAAATTTTTTGCTTTGTGCTTATTGTAGTTCCCAAGCAATATCTTGAAGTGTCTCAAACCAGGGAGATTCTCCCAGAAGGATGCTCTAAGCCTCTCTTCAAAGTTGTGACGACCTTCCTTGCTAATAGATTAGCTTCTTCGTTCCCTCTGATTCCAGTATGTCCTGCTACACAGCATAATCCAACTCTGGTTTCCTTGACTAGGTTGTTTAATCTGTTAAGACTTTCCCAGACTAATTTCGAGTTGATCGTATTAGAACTCTATCTTAGGAAATGGCAATGCTTCCGATAGTTCCAGGTTCAGTTGAACACATCTTCCAATGGTGTTGATCTCCGCTTAGGAGACACTATTGGTTCGGATTATTTGATTCCTAGTCCAAATATCCACATACACATAGGGCACCAATTGGGCATGTTCTCATGGCTTCGGTGATGCATACATATGTATGTACACTAGGCCTATTTAGTCCGTGGACGCAGCAGGTAGGCGACCGTTGCCGAAGCTATTTCTATCTCTCACACTCTCTCACAGAAGGAACAGTAATCGATTAACTGTCTTTAATAGAGAAGCTAATTTTGAAAAACAAAATCGAATTAGTCTAATTAGCACTTAATAGTATCAATAATAAACAGCGCACCTTCTTTTAAATTAATGGCTAAGACATTGCAGTCTGTTTTCAATTATCATGAAAACTAAGTACCTACTGTACAAGTGCTAACGAACCTATCTCAAAAATTAGAGTTTAATTTTGGTTAGTTAAGTTAGTGGAATTAATTGTTGATATTTCCTACGTCATTTAATCAGAATTTTGTAGGTTCTCGCATTATTTTTTTCATACACATAATTAACAATAATCCTGACGCTCAAACGTAGGACTTTAATTTTTAATAATCTATTGTTCTTTTTTTTATTATTATTATTGAACGTACGAAAATTAACTCGTTATTAAGAGCTCAAGATGTCTGTTTACCAATTTTGTCTCAAAAAAACGGGAAGAGACAAAGGGAGATAAATTTAAATTCTTGACGTATGTAGCATTTACGTGAACACTTCACCGAGAAAAAAACAAACTTACAAAAGGATCTTCATCATCTTCAGCTATAGAGGACTTTATTAAATCCTAGGAAAACACGCAAATCAATTATCTAGCTTCATTAATAGTTAATAGTGTCAATATTTCAAATCTTTTTTTTTTTACTCTGACGGAATCATTTTCAATTACTATAATGATTGGATCTTGAAATTTACATAAATCCTAAGCGCGCAATTAGAGTTTATGTTTGCTTTTTTTAATGTCCACATGGTGCCATCAAATGACAAACTAAATAAGCTCTTTTTTTTTCTTAGAAATGTGCAAATAAGATTTCTCTCCAATAACTTCAAAATAGACATTTATTGCGTTTGAAATATATTTTTGAAGTAGTAGACAATCATGGAGATCAATCACATACCACCTCTTTGTTTCCTCCTTGTTGTTTGGTACCAATTCCGAAAAGAATTGGTAGAAAGTGTGAGCAGTAACGAGATCTGATGAGCCCCTATTACAGGCGTTTTTTTTTTTGGCTTCAAAAAGTTGTTTAAACTTTAAAAAGGTTAGACTCCAATTATTGTCGGAAATAAACATAATTTTTCGACAATAATTGGCGGCCCACTCCTTCCAAAGCTTTTATAATAATTTTTAAAGAAGAAATTTAGAAATCATCTAAACTTTGGGGAGCTGATCGACATTACAACTTGAATAAGTAAAAAAAAAATATGGCTTTTCCAATTTTAATAATAATAATAATAATAATAATAATAATAATCCATGCCTTAGCATTTTCTTGTATGAGTATTTCATGAAATATTCCGCATTTGATTTAGGACTTTTCACTGCAGTATAGAATTTAGGACTTTTCACTTGGAACAATTCCCAAAAATTCGATTTAAAACGTAAAAAGGGAAAGCAGTGAGCTTGCCTTAGTCAACCATTTTTGTTAATTTGGTCCAAATTATTATGGTAGGAAAAAAGCAAGACAAACGGTCGAAAAATTTTTGAAAAACAAACGACTTTTTAACCAATCTTCAAAACATTTCGTTTTTCGGCCAAATTTTTTCAAGTTTTTATTTCAAAATTTTGTGGTGGAGGGGGTGGTGAGGGGAATTACACAACGCATTTTGTTGCATATCTGCAAACGTTTGCATTATTAACTCTGAAGGCTTTATTTAACATTTTGACTATTTCAAAATCTGTATATGTAGAGTGTTTTGGGTTTTAAAGGAAGTTAGTTGATTTGCAAAATCGAAAATCATTCAAACATTCAGACAAATTTTGCAAAAAACCAGAAATGTTTAGATAGGTTGTCCAAACATTCAATCCAAGCATTAAACATCGAAATCGCCAACTAAATCGGAAACATTTTAACTCTCGTAACTCTCACTATGGGCTTCTCCTGCATGGCTTATCCTGTCTAGAAGAACCCCCAAGCTTTCAGAACTTCCTTCTTCCTCATCTCGTCCTCGTTATCGTATCTTGTGATTCTTCTTAGCATGCTTGCTATGATATTAGGTGATGATACAGGCTCCATAGTCTTTTCTATCACCTACAATGAAGATGGCTCCTATTTTTTCAAGTTGGGTTGTGTAATGTTCTTCAGTACCTTTGTCACGTCTTCTTGAATGGCTGGAACATTATCATAAAAGTGTCCTTTCAAGGTGATAGATCAGGTGCAGCTGCTTTCCTGGAGGTCTAAGTCGTCCAATTCTCCCCTCATTAACAGTTTCACCTTCTGAAACAAATTCTTTGGGGACAAGCCCTTTTTTGGATCATAAAAAGTAATTAACATTATCTTGAAGTCTTTGACATCTAAAAGCGCAATTTTTGTGGTTTTGGCTCGCATTTCGACTTTTATTGTGCAGATTTGGCGCTTGATTTCAGGGTCATATTTAAAACATCATGTCTGATCACCAGTTATCATAACAGATGGGCAATCTAACGTATGGGAACGTATGAAGCAGGTATAAAAAGCAAGAAATTAACATTTTTTTCAAAATATTTTTCGGCCAAATTTTTTGAGTTTCAAGTTTCGATTTCGAAATTTTGTGGGATGGGGGTGAAGGGGAGGAAAGGTGGAGGGAGAAAACGTATTTTTTCCATATCTGCAAACATATTACAAGATGTGTGTTGTCAATGTCTGTCGAAACTGAATCAAACAACAGATCTTTAATATTTGCATTATTAACTATGAAGGCTTTATTTAACATTTTGACTACTTCAAAATCTGTATATGTAGAGTGTTTTTGGAGGAGCGTTTTTGGAGGAGGACACTTTTTTGCCCAAAATGTGCAAAATCCAAAATCATTCAAACACTCAAATTTTTGTTAGATAAGATGTCCAAACAGTCAATTCAAGCATTAAAAATCAAAGCCGTCAACCAAATGGGGACCTCTCAGTTTCCATAAAATTTTGTTATTTTGAAAGATTCTTAGGTGTAACTCTCACTATGAGCCTCTCCTACATGGCTTACTAGAAGCACCCCCCAAGCTCCCAGAATTGCTTACGGCATTACTTCCACTTACTGTTCACTTAGTTGCGTTTCATTTTTATCTGGCTTTCTTTCTTCCTCATCTCGTCTCGTCATCCTATCTAGTGTTTCTTCTTAACATGCTTGCTATGATATTAGATGATGTTACAGATCCCATAGTCTTTTCTATCACCTACAATGAAGATTGCTTCCATTTTTCTATTTCTGGTTGTGTAATGCTCTTCAACACCTGTGTCACGGCTTCTTGAATGGGGGGTGGAGGGGAGGGGTGAGCAATGAGCCAAATTCACTCACGGAATCAAGGTTTTATGATTTGGTGCATTATTGTGTAATAAAGAGAGCTCCTTTTCTGGGGGTCTAAGTCGTCCAATTCTAACTATCAACAGTTTCACCTTCTGGAACAAATTCTTTGTGAAAAAATGTGTTGCGAAATTTTACGCGTTAGGCGACGAAAAAGGATCCCGACGTCCTCCTTAGAACACTGGAACTGTGGCAGGCTGTTAAAGGGTGCCAACGCATACACACATATATAGTGAGGGACGGTAACGGCATTGTGTGCACGACCATGGGGATGAATAAGGCATTCGGGCAGTAAATTTATTACATTGGGCGGTGACAAGGTCTAATAAGGAAAATCTAGCGACTGGACTGGAGAAGTTGGGCGAGTTCGTACCCAAATCCGAGCTTGATTCGGAATTAGGTCCGGTTGATGTGTCAGATGGATAATACGACATGACACCTGCTTTGTTTCCATGTTATAGTCAGAATTTAGTATTAAATAAACGATCTAGTTTGCTCAGGATGGATGGAGATCGTGCCTCAGAATTCTACTCTTCTTCATTTTCCCTTTTATTGCGATCATTGATTAGAGTCCCGAGATATAAAACTTCATTGATCACGAGGTCATTGTCGAAGACATGAAATCCTTCAAATTTTTCTTCTGATAAAAGGTCGTGCTCATTTTCATCATTTATCTGCAAATGTTAAACCCAAATAAGAATGTGAAAAAGGGTTATTTCTTCGATTTTTTTGGTCTCTTGTAAAATGCACAACTCCTGCTTTCTTGAAACAGTTGGCAATTGTTTCCTTCTTGATATCCATCCACGCAGCGAATTTCTCCTGTGCATCAGTGACATCAGTGATATTGTAGCCTTGATTCAGAACTTTTATTACACGTTGGTCGAGGGATTGAAGCTCGCTTCTGGTGTCCCAGCCATGCAAGGGTCATCGAAGGGTCTTTACGTTTTTAAAGCAACATGGCGTAGTGTACTTTCCAATTACAAGTAGTTTTTTTTCCTGCTCCTCTGTTATTCGTGAAAACGTTGATCGTGGATAAGTGCTGGCAAAACCCATCTAAGAAGTATTGATCCCCAGCAAAGTAAAATACTGAGGTTAATCGTGATCACCCCTTAGTTTATCTGCAACACTGACCTACGACAGGACCTGGAGATTTCATCCCTTGTCCAATATGCATCACAGGTGGCAATCAAGACCTTGGAAAGAGTAAAAAGATCATCTAACCCGATCTTCGCCAAGACAACCTGGATCCAGATCGCCCTCCAACATGTGTCTCCGCTAGGAGTGCTCAACAAGTCACGGACGTCATTTCACACCCCACAACTCCCATACCAGCAGGAGCTGCATTCAAAAAGACGAAGAAGGGGCTTAGGAGCGTCGTTCAGCCCTAGAAGGAGCAAACAGGACCATTTGGATCGTTAATCGTTCTTTGCTTAATTTTTTTCCAAATTCGCAGCCGGGAAATTGTTATAAGCGGAGCGATATACAGGATGTTTCTGGGAGGTGGATCGTCCCTATAATTTCTAAAATATTTGAGATAGAGAAACGAAATTCGGAAGTTATGTTCGAATTAACATTATCTTGATTCTTTGACATCTAAAAACGCAATTTTTTGTGCTTTTGGCTCCCATTTCGACTTGCATTGTGCAGATTTGGCGCTTAATTTCAGGGTTATATTTAAAGCATCATGTCTCATCACCATAGTTGATGGCCCATCTAAAGAAATGAATTTTTTTTTTATTAGAAAGATTGAACTTTTACATTTAAGAATGAAACACATGATTGGAATGATTGCCAGTGCTGGCCCTACAGTACCCCATTCGATTAACCCAATTATCAAGTACTTCTTCAATTGTTTGGGCTTGACTCCTCACAAAAAATAGTGCAACGAGCTCAAGTCATAGTCTGCGAGGCGACAAATTAACAACAGAATTTTAATCTGATTAATCAATTTTCGAAAACGGTGCCCGAAGATTCAATTGTTACGTTGGTTGGCTGTGTGGAACCACTCTGTTGAAACCACACCTCGTCCAAGTCATCCTCTTCAATTTGTGGAAAACGAAATTCGTTGAGGATGCTACGTTAACGCATTGGATGGTCGTGAGGCTTCAGTTTTTGGACTAATTGAACTTTGTAAATCTTCATACCGAAGTCTTTCCTCAGAGAAGTCTTCCATGAGAGAGTCTTCCATGCTGACAGGTCCAGACAAGATTATTATTGAGAGGTTGAACACTAAAGACTTTAACCCACTGAACACCAAACAAGTTTTAACTAAAACACCGACGCGTTTCAACGGCAATGCTGTCATTATCAAGGCGATAATAAAACTAAATTAAAATAAAATCTACAAAAACAGGTAACCTAAATGTTATGCACGGTCAATCCGATACGCATCATTAATTTCCGATTAACGAAATCAATGACGAATGCGGTATAGGTCCATTGTCACAGTTCATTACACATGACTTATTTTTATATATTTCTAAACTTTCGAAAACATTTAGAAACTTACAATTGTTTATTTGTCTAATTAATTTAACATTCGTATGATCGATGTTGTGATCTGTTTCAAAAATGTGTTGGGCAACGCTCGATTTCTCAATTCTATTAAATCTAAGATTAGCCATGTGCTCTTTGAATCTAGTTGAGACTGCTCTCCTGGTTTGCCCAATATATTTTTGATTACAATCTTTACAATTGATTTCGTAAATACCTGACTTTTCTAGAGGTTGTATTTTATCTTTAGAGTTACCGATGAGACTTCGTAAACTAGTCCCAGAACTGTAAACTATTCTGAGATCTAGCTCTTTGAAGATTTTACTCAAAACTTTAGTGATAAAGGGAGCGTAAGGGAGAGTCACAACGGGTGAAGCTTTAACATCCTCTCGAAAAGTCGTAGATTCTTTCACAGTTTTCTTATAATTAAACTTCCTAATTAACTTATAGATATGCTGAGGCTGGAAACCATTACACTTGGCCGCATCTTTTATAATTTTAAGCTCTTTCTCATACCTCGCCTTGTTCAAGGGAAAAGTGAGAAGTCTGTGGACCAAAAAATTCAGGCTTGCCATTTTGTGTTGAACACAATGATGGGAGTCTGAAGGAATGTAGCAAAGTGTACTGGTTTCCTTTCTATACATGTCAAACTCTAATCTATTGTTATTTCTAATTACTAAAGTATCTAGAAAGGGTAGCTGACCGTTTTCTTCTCTTTCACAAGTGAACTTTATGGTTTCGAACCGATTATTTAATCTATTGAGAAAATCGTCAATATTACATTTTTTAGTGTCAAATATAGCGAAAATATCATCCACATACCTCAACCAAACCCTAGGAAAGTATTCGCTCTCAGATTTAAAGTCATATTCAAAACGGCTCATGAAAAGGTTAGCCAAAAAGGGCGACCCATTACCATTGCCTTCCAGCTGTTCATAAAAACTCCCGTTGAATTGAAAAATGTTCTGTTTCATACAGATGTCAGTTAAGCGAATATATTCCTGGACACATTGTTGACTCAAACTATTTTGAAGCAACAAGTCCTCGAGGTATGTCAAGGTGTCTGGAATCGGTACACTAGGAAAGAGAGAACTAACATCAAATGAAATCAATATTTCACCCTCCAGCAACTGAATATTTTGAATTTCTTTAATAAATTCTAACGAATTTTTGAGAGGTTCAGTAACCTTAAATGTCTCTGTTAGGAGATAGTAAATGATAAGAGAGACAGAACCATACAACTTAAAACAAATAAACAGGAAATATTAAAATCATGCGTTTTTTTTTCCAGAAATTCAAATTAGAAATGAAAATTATATCTAACTATAAAAAGAAAAGGGAATAGAATGAAATATATGGTAAACAACAAAACAATACATATTATATTCCGCTATTCAATACAAATTTTGACGCAAATTATCTATTTTTCATCGCATCCATTTTGCAATTCAAATAGTCCATTACTACATAATCGCTTCCGCCAAAACAGTTGCCAGTCATTATCTTATTTGTATATAACGCCCGATATATAAGCAGTTATATACGTGACATGTTCATGTTGTGACAGCTTCGCCGAACGCTAAACCACTTAAAGTATTTAAGCGTTAAAGAATCTGCATGACGCAAAAAGTAAGGGCGTCCTCCTTTTTCGACTTGACAATGAAAAGAAGACGGGAATATCTGAACACGTGAAGAAATTGCTGATGCTGCTAGGAAATCTTAAGCTTTTTAATTGGATTTAATTATCATAATTCAATGTTCAAGATGGTATTAAAGAGGATTGCGCACGTTATTTAAAATTAAGGTAAATATTTTGCTTCGTAGAATCAAAAAAATTTCTATTTAATAATATACGTATGCTAATTATGAGGATATTTGCGAATGGTTAGCGTTAAGAGTTGTGTCATCGGAATTATGATTTCGCGATAATACCCGTGCTTTAAATAATGTTGAAGTTATTTTGCAAAACTGCATTTTTAACCTAAATATTTATTTTATCACTCCAACTTATTTTTCATCAAACCTTCTAATTTAATAAATAAATACCACTTAATTGTTTAAGAAAAAGCACTACATCCAAACAAGATTTTAAAGCTTTTACAGAGAACCGCCACGCTTGCAAAGACTAGGTGGAACTGTTCTAAATCTCTAAATAAAAAAATTTGTAATACTAAAGTGGTCAAAAGAAGATATATTTTGAGATTTCCAAGATGGTCGCCAGGGGCTGTAACCGGCATCTTATTAAACAAACTTGGTCTCATTGAAAAAAGCATTTATTGTTCCATCAGACCTATCTTACCTGTGATATGTCTATTTCTTAGTGATGCCGCTAGAGCGCGCTTTTTTTATATAATAACAGAAAATTGCAAAATTCTCTAAAAAATTAAATGCAATAATAAGACTTTTTTTCATAAAAATGTACCGAAGTGATGCCTAAAAAGGCTAGTGAAAACCGTATTTCGATATCTTATTTGTAGCCTGAAATATCACAGAAAGAAGATTTAGTTATCAAATAATTTTAAAAAAACACTATTACACCGGTATTTATTGTTATTTATTTCTGTTTTTTCAAGATTCAATTGCATAATTTATAATTTTTAAATAATAAAACTATTCTTAGTTCAAAAAATTAAACAAATGTGTAGAAGCATAATAAGACAAAAGACTGATTTTGAAATAGAACTTAATGCCTCCTTAAATGCTCGAAATGGTCTTCCATCACACTCAATTGCGTAGACATTACAGCAGCTTCAATTTCTGCACTTGACAGGCTACGAATGGCCTCTTGTATTCGTATTGTCATGTCATCTCTCGTTGTTAGTGGAATTTGGTAAACAATATCTTTCAACCGACCCCAGAGATAGAAGTCCAAACGGGTGAGGTCTGGTGATCGGGGAGGCCAAGGAAATAGACATCCTCGCCCAATCCACCTCTGGCGATATCTTAGATCTTCTTCTTGAGGAATGTGCTGGATAACCATCTAGTTGCAAAAACATATTTTGCCGTAATTGCAAGGGCACATCTTCCAATAAAATAGGCAATTGGTTTACTAGAAAATCACGAAACGTGGCATCTTTTAGTGGTTGATCAAATAAATAGGGACCTATAATAGTTCCGTCCAGGATGCCACACCACATATTGAGACTCCAATGGCTTTGATATTGGACCTCGCTCAACCAGTGAGGATTGTTGTCAGACCAATAATGGATATTATGCAAATTAACATTTCCATCACTTCTAAAAAGCATTTTAATACTTTTAAACATTACTTCTGTGTGCAAAAAACATAAATTACACTGCCTCTATAAGTATAATTTGTTGATTTTAGACATTTGTTTTTCCTCCATGACCTACTCTGCATATTCTGCGTGCCTTGCACTTGCATATTATATGCATTGATAACTATGCCCCTACACGTTTTTCTTACAATTTTTTGAACTATGACTTTTATTATAAAAATTATAAATTATGCAATTGCATCTTGAAAAAACACAAATAAATAACAATAAATACCGGTGTTTTAGGTAGGTGTATTTAGGTATCACTTCGCTTCATTTTTATGAAAAAAAGTCATATTATTGCATTTAATTTTTAGATAATTTTGCAATTTTCTGTTGTTATATCGAAAAGCGCGCTCTAGCGGCATCACTAAGAAATAGACATATCACAGGTAAGATAGGTTTGATGGAACTTGGATAACATCATACTTAAAAGATAGGATGCAGATAGTGAAGTTATCGTCTGCACGGTCTCGACCGATCCGTGTGACGTCAGGAGTTCCTCAGGCAAGTCACATGGCGCCTATCCTCTTTTCACTCTATATCAACGATCTGTATTATTCCTTTCCGGATACTAAATTTCTGGCGTACGCGGACGATCTGAAAATATTTACAGCGGTTTCTTCTATGTCGGAGTGCTACTGTTTACAACATAATCTGGATAAGCTTGCTGAATGGTGCTGTATTAACAGATTGTCCCTAAATATATCTAAGTGTCACGTCATTACTTTCTCTAAGAGCTCTACTCCGCTGGTTTTCAATTACATGCTAAATGATACGCCACTGCGCCGAGTCAACGAAGTTAGAGATTTGGGAGTCATCTTCGACAGCTGTTTTACATTTTATCCTCATATTAACTCCATTGTGTCCCGTTCCATGAACTTATGTGGTTTTATTAAACGAATGTGTTCCGATTTTACCAATGTATTTGTCGTCATTACATTATTCAACTCTATGGTCAGGCCAGTGCTTGAGTACTGTTGCGTAATTTGGTTACCCTACTATAACATTCATATTAATAGACTTGAGCGTGTACAAAGAAAATTGGTAAATTTCCTATTGTTTAAACTACATATCAATAAAGACCTCCTTAGCTATAGCGAAAAACTTAAAATATTAAACATGGAGTCGTTGCAAAATCGTCGCAGACTAACTATTCTTAAATTTGGTTATCAGATTCTTCACAATCGTTTCGACTGCCCCAGTTGTTGGAATCTATACGTTTTCGTATCCCGTCCTTTAATTCCCGGTCATCGGAAACTTTCTATGTACCTTTCCATCGCACTGAATACGGTCGACACAATCCATTGGACAGATTATTAACTGAGCTAAATACTTTAAGTAATGTTGATCTCTATCATGTTTCTTATGGCGAGTTTGTAGCATTCAGTCGAGAGCTAATTTCCTGATTTCGTGTGGTACGTAGAGTAGGCATCTTAGAATAATTTTTTTTTATTATTTATTTAATTGATTAATGTAAATGAACTTTTGCTTTTTCTGTTTTTTTTTGTATACATAATTTAGAATATTATATAACGACATGTAGTTCGTGAGTTTATTATGTGTATCTTACCATTTAATTTATATGTACTATTTGGTTTTCTGTTATGTACAAATAAATAAATAAATAAATAAATAAACAATAAATGCTTTTTTCAATGAGACCAAGCTTGTTAAAATCAGTTCAGTCATCTAGGAGTTACAGCTATTTATTTAATAAAACATTTAATTACCCCCCACCACTTTATTTTAATAGATACATCAAAAAGTGTTAAATAAAAATTACTTGAGTAAAGCTTAGCTTTAAAAGGCATATATTTTTTGGTAACATTTACTGGGTGGATTTCAGTGTAAAATCACTTTAAAGGTTTAAGATGCCGGTTACGTCTCCTGGCGACCATCTTGGAAATCTGAAAATATTTTCCACGGTCTTCTTTTGCCCACTTTAGTCTTAAAAATCTTTACCGCAAGTCTCTATGACGAATAGTTTCAGAGATACAGCACTTTGCATTCTTATCTGATCACCCTGTACTGTAAAAAGTGGTTTGCTAAGCAAACATAGATCTGATCCATGGCATCCTGAAAGTTAGATGAATCATTACGAAATTCATCGCTGAAACTTGTAGCTTTTCAATAGATAGCGTAGAAACCATTTTACATAAAGAAATAGGTCTCAAAAACTTCAGAGACGAGTTTGCTCATCATTAAGCAAGATCCTGAACACTTCCTAGAAAGATTCGTTACTGTGGATCAAACCTGCGTTCACTATTGTGATCCTGAATCAAAAGGGCACAGCCACACTATTCTGCAGATTTGCCTCTCCCTCTCCCTCCCTCCCACCACCCTAGTGACTTCCATGTGTTGACGATGAGACACTGATGATAGAGGTGAACGAGTGGTTGACAGCCCAAGACAAAACATATTTCTCTGAGGGCGTTAAAGCTCTTTACCATTATTATACTGACTGTGTCAACGTCTTAGCGGACTATGTTGAAAAATAAAAAAATTCACCTTTCCAAGTCGTTTCATCCTAAGGCAAGGACAATAATATCTGAACTGCGTAGGATATGCCGATGACATTGTAATAATAGCAAAAGGCAAGTGAGGCAGTGAATGGTGTGAGGCTGAGCATCAACTCCGCAAAAACCACGATTGTACCTTTCACCAGGAAGAGAAAAATTTCGAACATGAAAGACATCCACTTCGACGGAACAGTGATCGAACGCAAATCAGAAGATAAATACTTAGGAATAACCCTAGACTCAAAACTTCTGTGGAACAGACACATAGAACTGACAATGAATAAGGCAACCAGAGCCTTAATGATTTGCCGGAACCTGGCAGGTAAAACGTGGGGCCGCAACCCAAGTATACTACGATGCCTGTACGACAGTATAGTACCTATGGTAACGTACGGGGCAATAACCTGGTTGCAGAAGGTCACTAAAGTTACAATCAGGAATACCATTGACAAGCTGCAACTGTTAGCATGTGTATGCATCACCGGAGTCATGAGAACATGCCCAACTGCGGCCCTAGAGGTAATTTTAGATCTCACCCCCCTTACACATAGTGGTGGAGGGAGCGGCCCTTGCGGCTATGCACAGACTGACCAGGGCGGGGACTGGAAGGGGTACGCATGGACATCTCAAATCGGGCTGTCCCCACTTCTAAGCCTACCGAATGATGAAATGGTCAAGGAATACAGCTTTGAAAGGAATTTCCTCACCAAGCTAAGCAACAGGAGAGAGTGGGTAGGAGAACACTCCACGTACTCCCTAAAAGAAAACACTATCAAGTGGTATGTGGACGGTTCTAAACCCAATAAAGGAACAGGTGCAGGCATATTTGGGCCAGGAACCAAATATTCCGAGCCAATGGAAATATATCCCAGCATCTTCCAAGCGGAGATCAATGCCATTGCAGAGCATTGCAATTTTCTCCGATAGTCAAGCAGCCCTAATGGCGCTGAGCTCTAACACTATCAGCTCGAGATTAGTCTGGGAATGTCTTAATAGATTAAACAACCTGGGCACTAAAAATAGAGTTGCATTATACTGGGTGGAACAGGACACACTGGAATCAGAGGCAACGAAAAAGCTAACTCACTAGCAAGGAAGGCCGCCACAACTCCGTTTGTGGGACCTGAACCGTTCTGTGGTATAGGGACGAGCACCTACAAAAAAGAACTTAAAGATCGAGAAGAGAGGCTCAGAGCATCCTTCTGGGAGAATCTTCCTGATCTGAGACACTCCAAGATCTTCATTGGAAGCTACAATAAGCATAGAGCCAAAACTTTGCTGGAACTTAGCAGGAATAGAGTGCGCATCCTTACAGGGTTCCTTACAGGGCACTGTCACTTTGGTGGACACATGACAAGGATAGGTCTAAAACAGAATAAGGTTCTGCGGGGCTGAGGATGAAAATTCGAAACATCTGACATCTTACTGCACCGCCATCACAGAAACCCGAGCCAACCATCTATCGATCATCCACCATAATCATCCAATACATTGATGTAGTGAAATAGTTGAAACGGATAAAAATATTACACAACTTTGAAACTATCGTATCGGTCCAAGAAATCTAATAATTGCTTCAATAATTAATGCGGAATTATAAGAATGTCGCTGGATGTATTTCGCGTAAATTTGCTCTTATTTCTAATAAGCAACTAGAGTTAACTAATGCATCATTACGTGTACTGAAATAGATCTCATGGCCGTTAAACTTTGATCTTTGTCACTTGGAATATTTAGCAAATAAAACGGAAAATACGACGTGCAATAAAATGATGTTAAAAAATATACATTTTTCTATTTTAATATTTAGAAAACTACGTCAATATTGTACACATACATACATTTGATTAATTAAGAGCTGGGTCGTAGAAAAATTGTGCAAATAATATGAATCATGTTGACGGTGAGATTTTCAGCTGATATTAGATTTATCTCTCAGCTTTTAATCAGTAATTAAGCATTTCGTCCTCCAGTATAGTCGGTGAAGTTCACTATATGCTGAAGCTCTCTTATCGCTGAACAAACACAACTCTCACTCCAGTATATTGATAAAAATGGATTATGTCATATCACTGGATCAAATATTTACGTAAAATAATTTCACATGAACTACACGTTAGCCAGAATATCAGGTGCAGCTTGTTTCGTTTTTTTTTTATTTTATTTATCACGAAAACAATTCTCGTTTGATTTATGTAATTTTTTTTTTTAACTTGGACTCACCGTATAAGAAATAGTACCCCATTTGTAAATACTATAGCTCACAGTTATATTTAGTGCTACAACGAGATATTAAAAGCATAGTTAATGAAAAGTACATATGTGCTTAAAAAAAAAAAACTTGTGAAATGCACACATTATTATTTAATACACACTAATACACTCGAACACGTATTCGTATTTGGGGACTACTGAAACCTAAAAAAGACAAACACATTTACCTTATAATTTGTTTAAGATTTATCTGTTTTCTGTAAATGTTTACTTATTACAAGTAGGAGATTATAGGATTATAATACGATATTATTAGAATAATTTATACCCCGATCATTAACTAAGAAGATATGATATCGAAACGATTTCCTTTCATCGCCAATTTCAGTTTGGGCATCGTCTAACCTTCTGGGACGAATTCACTTTGAACAATTCCCCCCCTGTAATTATAATAAATTTCTCTGTTCTGAATTTTATACTCGAATACTGGAGACATCATAATAATAAACGAGACATATATATTTATAGCCATTATTTTATTACATAAAAGTCTGGAATGTCTCAGTCACGATAACACATCGCTTATCAGACCAGTGTCGTTGTATTCAATTTGCACTACATACAAATTTACTCTCGTACACTCAGAGATTCCTTTTTCTGAATGGATACTATCTTGTAGTTACTATCTACTGTTAGACGTTATCAAAAGAATAGTGACAGAGAGTCAAATCAGTTATTTCAAATTTTTTGCAGATTTGACAGTTCTATATGTCAAAATTTGCGTAAACTGTCAAATTAATAGTTAAAATACGTCTTAGATATGTCAAACTGTAAAAACAGTTTTCCTTTTAGGGTTTTAACAGGTGCAAACGTCAAAAGATTTCTAACAGTTGTTAAAATTATAAAAACATGTAATTTTCTCCTGTTTTGACATTTATAAATGTTATAGATTTCAACTGTCAAATTGTGAAAACAACGTCATCTGTTGTAATTTCAACGTTTGGCATCGATGCTGAAACAAAACGTCACTTTTATCAATGATAACGAGTTATGTGAAAGATGTAAGAATTGTGGGTGTCAAAATATTGTACATCTGTCAATCTCCAAATTAAAGTATCTCTGACAATTGTAAAAATGTTAAATCACTTATTTTTTTAATCATTTTGAGTGTCGCAATCAACTTAGAGCTTTCAAACTATAAAAACGTGTCATTTTCGTCTATTTTGACATTTGTAAGTATTAAATATGTGAACTGTCAAATTGTAAAAACAATCGACGAATTGATTTCAACCCCCTTTTTAAATACTTCACACGTACATAAAAAACTGTTAAAAAACAATTATGTTTACCGTTTTAATGGTTGTGTAATGGTTAATAACTTTTGACATCTGTCAAAATATACTGACAATTGTATTTGTTAAATTAGTAGCTGTCAGACTATAAGAGTATCATATTTGCACCGATTTCAACTGTCAAATTAGCATAGCATCCTCATTTTCGTCATGGTTTCTACGCTACCTGTCAAATTATGAAAAGTTCTAGTTAAAGCGAAAATACTTCTTAATAACAGATGTCGAACTGTGAAAACAGTTATTGTATTAAACTATACCGATGCAGAAATCGGTTAAATCGATGTGCTAACTGTCAAATTGTAAGAACACGTTATTTTCAGCTAGCTTAGGCATTACAAGTATCATAAGTGCCAACTGTCGACTAAGAAATGTATAGTGCCTATCAAACTATAAACGTGTGCAAATTGTGACACTTTCTCCCGTTTTGACACTTGTAATTATCAAAAATCTCAACTGTCAAATTGCAAAAACATTAATTTTTTTCACAGCTTCACCACTTATTTTCTTATTATTTTACCAGGCGTAACGATTATTTTTGACAGGTATAAAACATAGAAGTATGTTTGACAGCTGTAAAATTAATACGTTAATTAATTAACGTTTGAAAATTTCGAGTCCTCTAGCCGCCAGGAAATTTCTGCCAGTTGTCAATTATATTAATATCTTCTATTTTACCGTTTGTCAAAAGTGTCAACTGTCAAAATATTCATTTTTCACAGTTTAATATTTCTGACAGCTGTAAAATTGAAAAATTAATAATGTCTTAAAATTTTGAGTGCCGTAGCAACAAAAAAATGTCTGCCAGTTGTCAAATTGTAAAAACATATTAATATCTTCTATTTTACCGTTTGTCAAAAGTGTCAAATGTCAAAATATTCATTTTTTACAGTTTAATATTTCTGACAGCTGTAAAATTGAAAAATTAATAATGTTTTAAAATTTTGAGTGCCGTAGCAACAAAAAAATGTCAGCCAGTTGTGAAATTGTAGAAACATATTAATATCTTCTATTTTGTGGTAAGTGTCAAAAGTGTCAACTGTCAAAATATTCATTTTTCCCAGTTTCATATTTCTGACAGCGGTAAAATTGAAAAATTAATAATGTTTTAAAATTTTGAGTGCCGTAGCCACAAAACAATGTCTACCAGTTGTCAAATTTTAGAAACATGTTAATATCTTCTATTTTGCTATTTGTAAGTGTCAAAAGTGTCAACTGTCAAAATATTAATTTTTCACAGTTTAATATTTCTGACAGCTGTAAAATTGAAAAATTAATGTTTTCAAATTTCGAATGCCGTAGCCACAAAAAAATGTCTGCCAGTTGTCAAATTGTAGAAACATATTAATATCTTCTATTTTATCGTTTGTCAAAAGTGTCGAATGTCAAAATATTCATTTTTCCCAGTTTCATATTTCTGACAGCTGTAAAATTGAAAAATTAATAATGTTTTAAAATTTTGATTGCCGTAGCCACAAAAAAATGTCTAACAGTTGTCAAATTGTAAAAACATATTATCTTCTATTTTATCGTTTGTCAAAAGTGTCAACTGTCCAAATATTCATTTTTCCCAGTTTAATATTTCTGACAGCTGTAAAATTGAAAAATTAATAATGTTTTAAAATTTTGATTGCCGTAGCCACAAAAAAATGTCTGCCAGTTGTCAAATTGTAAAAACATATTAATATCTTCTATTTTACCGTTTGTCAAAAGTGTCAACTGTCAAAATATTCATTTTTTACAGTTTAATATTTCTGACAGTTATAAAATTGAAAAATTAATAATGTTTTAAAATTTTGAATGCTGTAGCCACAAAAAAATGTCTGCCAGTTGTCAAATTGTAGAAACATATTAATATCTTCTATTTTACCGTTTGTCAAAAGTGTCAACTGTCAAAATATTCATTTTTTATAGTTTAATATTTCTGACAGCTGTAAAATTGAAAAAATAATAATGTTTTAAAATTTTGAGTGCCATAGCCACAGAAAAATGTCTGCCAGTTGTCAAATTGTAGAAATATATTAATATCTTCTATTTTACCGTTTGTCAAAAGTGTCAACTGTCAAAACATTTATTTCGCACAGTTTTCTTAAACCCCGCAGTTTTTTTCTTTTCTTTTGCCATAGATATCACAATTAAAATACTTCTCAAAAAAAAAACAGGATTTATTTTTACGATGTAACTATCAAAATATTTCTGACAACTGCCAGATTGTAAAAACGTCCAGTTACAACACTTGCAAGTACCGTACTTTAAAAGCAAGGGACAATCACACAAGTAAGAAATCACACATTTTTTACAGTTCCGTACAAAATTTCTATGGTAACTGTCAAAATACCTCTGACAGATGTCAAATTATAAAAACAGTATTTTTTGCTTAAATTTTAGTTACTACTGTGGCAATGAATAAACAAAATTTAAATTAAAAAACGTTAATATATTTTTGACAGCTGTCAAACAGCATTTTTATAGGTTTTGACAGGAATAATAGAGTAGAGTAGAGTATAAGTAATAATAAAAAATAATATAATATATGTACCTAAGTAAAATAACGTGGGTGTTTATTTATTCATGCCGGCTAGTATAATTGTAAAAACGTTGTAATAAAATTGTCCGCGATTGTACGAACTTTACGTTTCGAAATTTATTTTCACGTCAGGTTGAATTACTCCATTATTTACATACGTGAGTTTTTTTTTTCTGACCCTGACGCATACCATTGTTGTAGATGCCGAAAGAGCTGTCTAGATAATGAATTACATAATTAATTAGATTGAAATGAGTTCATGCAGCGACGCTCTCGCGAATACATTTACGGTGACGTCGAACGCGTACGAAAAGGAAACGTTTGCACATTCGGCGTTACGCTGTCGTTCCATCTATTTTTAATTCCTCGTTTTCGTTTTTTTTGCTAAGGATTTTACCGCTTTTAGAAAATTCTTAATTAATCTAGAGTTTGTGCGAAAAACGGGCTTGTAGACTTGTTGTCAGTCATTATTTTAACAAGGTCAATTGTGTTAACGGCTGTACGTATATATGTATGTACATTGTAGTTTGGTATTGTTGAAAAACACAGTTCTAAATGTTTTCTAACGTACTATGTATATAATACAAGTACATAATCGTAATTATGTGTATGTACGCTTTACGATGGAATAATTACAGTAGCGTACCACTTATTTGTTAAGAATTGACGACCGAAAAATAGGGAAAATCACAACAAAGATCTGTTTAGTATAACTTGATAAAAGGTTGGAATAAATTGATAAAAATGGTAGTACTATAACCTTAAGCTCCAGCTGTATTGACATTTTAGCATTAAGCGCGATTTATGATGTCTATGATAAATTGATAAAACTAACATTATGTTCGTTTTAAAAGCGCAACTGTCTGTATACTACATGCAGTTAATGTTAGCTACAAAGAGGTTATTATTCTTCAATTAATCATTACGATAGTTAGTACTTGTAAATTATATACTTCCAAAACATATATTGACTAAATTATATAACATTGTATGTACAAACAATGCAAAACCTATCAAGCTGTCTATTATGTTGAATTAATAGATGCCTTCTGGTTATTTTATTAAGTAATCTCGTGAGTTAATTGCAGTTCGCAAAATTTATCGATAGTAATTGGACGTTTCCTAGGAAACATCATATTTCTGTAACAAGAAATTCGATTCTAAAAAAACATTGATTAATTTTAATTGAAATAAATATCGGGGAAAAAACATATTTCATTGAATGAGGACTCAAAAACAAGAACACAATATTAAAAATAAAACACATAAACAATAGATATTCTAAAGTCATAAATTTTATTTTGATTTCTCTTTTCGTTTTTTCCGATATAACTTTTGTTTTTTTTTTAATCTAGAACGCCTGGTGTATTAAAAAAAAAATGGAAAGAGAACTAAACATAAAATTTCTGTCATCGGATCTAACTCAGAAACATGTCTTAAGGATGTCGAAACCGTTTTCCAATAGTACCTAAGAGATCTACTAGATGATCTCGATAAGGATATAGGGGGCGACGGATACAGAATTGCCATGAGACACGCAGGCAGTCAATCGCGCCCGTACAACCCGATTCCGGAGCAGAGGAGTCAAATAATAAGGGACCTGTTTCCAGCCAAAAACGACTCGTTTATAAGGCATACCCAAAAGAACCGCAAAGAGAGGCAAATCACCAGGACCAGATCAGCTTACTACGGAAGCAAGTAGTAGGCCATGGAAATAAAAGACAAACTCCTCTCTAAAATATTCACAAGAAGTGCTGTGACACACATTTTCGTTTTTGTAAGCGATTTTCGTTTTAAATAAAGTTATGGTCCTGAAAAGAACCGATTTTGAAACAAGATTAATGACTTTTGTGTTCAAATTGCCTGCCGTTATATTCCACACATTTTTTCAGTCTTTCTTAAGTCGACAGAACCGCGGCCTTGATTTCTGCCGCTGATAGTTGACGAATTGAGTTTCGAATTCTGTTGTCCATATCCATTCCTGTTGTTGGTGGAGTTTGAAAAACAACGTCTTTTAAGCGTCCCCACAAGTAAAAATCAAGACATGTCAAGTTGGGAGATCTTGCCGGCCAAGCAAATAGGCTTCCCCTTCCTATCCAGCGTTCTCGAAAGGTCCTGTTAATATGGTTTCGGACATTAATTGAATAATGTGCCGGACAACCATCTAACTGCAGAAACATAGTTCTCCTAGTTGCGAGTGACACATCCTCCAACAAAATTAGCAAGTCGTTGATCAAAAACTCTAAGAAGCGGTTACCAGTTAAAGTTTGATCAATAAAATAAGGTCCAATAATTCTGTCCCCAACCGCACCACACATTTAGACTCCAGTGTCCTTGATGCTGCACATCTCTTCACCAATGCGGATTTTCAGCGGACCAATAATGCATGTTATGACGGTTTACTCTACCATCACTAGTAAAGGTAGCCTCGTCGGTCCAGAGAATTTCCGTTAAGAAATTTCTGTTTTCCTCAAGCCATCCATTGACAATAATTTAGTCTATTATCGAAATCTTGTTCATTTAGCGCCTGGTGCATGGTGTCGGGTACTGTCTTGCAGCTATAGCTGCATTTTGAATACACTCGAAATAAATCGCAATCATGTCAACGGCTTCATTATTTGCGAGAGGCATTTTGATTAAAAAGTACTCAAATTATACGCAATCAACAATATTGGGCTGCGTGTGACAAAAGTTTGACGTTAATTGGCAATATTTTTGTTAGGCGATTGTCGTGTCCATGGCCTACTACTTGCCTTCTTATCGAAAGCAAGCGATGCATTTTTAAATGGGGATGTATGAATTTTCCTGGTTTAGTATTTTTTTTAATAATTTGAGTTAGGAAAAAGATATTAAGATGCGGCTTGCGCAGGCTTATTGGTTGCTCATTTGTCTATTTTCTAGTCTAAAAAAAGTCATATCATCGCATTTAAATTTTTTGAGAAAATCCAATATTTTGGTTATAATATCGAATAACGCCCTCTATCGGCGGCCGTGTAGGTCACCACTGTCACGATTACAAGAATCCTAAAAGACCAAGAAATGCGCTTTTCAATGATACCAAATTTATCCAAATCTATTAAACCGTTTCGACGTTACAGGCATTTATTTAAAACAATATTCAAATACCTCCCACCACTTTATTTCGAAAGATAGAGAAAAATTGTTTTTACAAAAAATGTTTGACTTTAAGTTAGCATTAAAACGCAAGTACTTTTTTGTTATATTGATTGGAGAAAATCGCGAGAAACGTAACTTTATGTAATTCAAGATGGTGGAAACGCCCACTGGCGGCCATCTTGGAAACTTGAAAATAATTTCCAGCATTTTCCCTTGCCCACTTTACCTATAAAATTTTTTACCGTAACTCTCTACGATCATTACTTCCTGAGATACAGCCGCTTACCTCGCTTATTTGCCCACCCTGTACATATGTACCATCTTTGGCAAATTAAATGCGAATTTTTTATCAAGGAATTTCCAATTTACTAAAGTACTGCTTTGATGAACTTTTTTAGAGTAATTAAATTCACTTTAAAGCAAAGCTCAAAATCAAAAATTTGCATTTAAATTGCCAAAGATGGTACATCGAAAAACTACGTTTTTCTAGAAACCATGTTTTTGACCGTTATAATTCAACAACCACTCGATGGATTTTGATGAAATTGTTACTGCTTATTCGTAGATACTATTCAAAACTAATCCTTGTTCGTAAGTTGTTAATTTTTATTGAAAATTACTATTTTTTTTAAAACAAAAAACGAGTGATTTTTTGGTCGAAAATCGAGAGTTTCCTGTCAAAAGCTACCATTTTAATAATTTCCAAAAAACAAGCTACTATTAAAGACTAGACTTAATATTAAATTAACGAGTTTTATTTGGCTTTTTGATCCAGTTGATGATCCAGTAAAATCTGTGAAGCGCTCATTGGAAAAGGGAGTCCACAAGATGGATGTAATTTTGCCAAAGTCAAGTTTAAAAATGATTTTAAAACTCTGTGTAATCAGTTTTATGAAATTAACTTCATTAATATTTTAAAAAATTATTGAAAAACACTCCTTTTTCAGCGCCTTTCTCACTCCTTAAGTTAATTCTTCCGAAGCGATTGCTGTCGAAAAGGAAATTGAGATACTGCCTAGTAGTATGTACCAAAAAGATTGGAGAATTCAGCATTGTAATTTGTGGTGTTCTCAATACGATCCAAACACAAAACGTCAGAGTACGGCATGGAAGTGACTGGAAGAGCCAAAACAGAAAATAAGGACGCTTTCAGAAGAGCAAAATTAAGACAATGCCGACCATTTTCTTCAATTCAAAAGGAATTTGGAAAGTTATCGATCATCCACTGTATTCACCTCTGGCAAGCAAGAATAAAAAATCAAAATAATAAACGCTTTATATTGTTTTTAAGATATAAAAATAAATAAATTTTAAACTGATTGGATACACTACGACTTGTAATATAAATGACCCATTTAGGAAGGTAATTACAAGTGAGAGATGTTAGTAATACAAGCATAGACATATTTCAAGGTTAAAATTTATTAAGCATATGACATTTTAACTTGCGAATAACGACAAACAACACGGCCATAACCTCAAACAACGCCCATTAATATCATCGTCCTTTTTATAAAATTAAATTTGTCTCTACATAAGAAGTTTGTTCAGGAAAAGGAACTAAGAATAATGATTATTTTTGTAAATATTTGCTGTCAAAAGTATGATGAATTTTGGATGAGGAGTTAATTGAATTTATCCACCGTCAGTTAGTGGTTGAATAATATAGAACTGGTAGGAACTTGATTCACAAATTAGCACCATACGATCACGTATTTACGATAGGGCATATCTCTACTCAAGTTAACTTTATTACCGATAAATGATGTAATCGTTTCGTTTACAGAGATACCTATACTTACACACTTACTTTCGATGTAACATTAAATACTGACGACAAACGCACAAACCCACAGCGCTAATAAATTTTACATTACCGTGACTAATGATCTATTTAAAAGTAGTGACAATATATGTATAAGTGAATGTCCACCTGTATTAACTAATTATAAATATAATATACACTAAGTGATTTTGCAAATAATTCCAAGAACATTCTCTATACATGTGACAACTAAATTCGTAGAAAACATTAGCTTTTTAATCCCATTTAAAGATGTCCTTGATTTTGATTTCTGAATCTACTGGTGTTACCATCTATTATACACGTGAAGATGGCTGCACACGTCAATAAAATCTGGATAATGTGATTGCGCATCTCTTAACAGGTACTCACCAAAATTTCATTTTTTGTAAAAATGGATAAAATCGAGGATCCGACCGAGCCATCATTAAATATTTATTTTTGAAAGGCAATACCTCAACGCCAATTAAAGATGAGTTGGACGATGTATACGAGGGTTCCACACCATCATTTACCACGATGAAACTTTGGGCAGCAGAATTTAAACGTGGTCGTACAAGCTTGGGAGACGATGAGCGTTTGGGACGTCCAAAAATTCTAACCACAAACGATAACATCGCTAGAGTTCGCTAAATAGTGCTAAACGACCGTCGAGTTAAAGTGAGAGAGATAGCTGAGGTTATCAGCATGTCCAAAGAACGTGTTTGTCACATATTGTATCAGGATTTATCTGTTGGCGCAGTTGAGGCGCAATAAATCAGAAATTCTTTGCCATACTTTTAAATGCATCCCAAACAGTCCGTTTTAAATCGCTCAAGAGTACGTCAAATTCTCGAACCTGTTGTAACAGATTAATCTGGGGTACTATAAAAATCCCCTCTAAGTTTTGCCTCAGATTTATTAGGAAATTTTTGTTTCAGATATCGAAATCCTGGTCTCTCTTTGTCCAATGCTTTGACGAAATTCTTCATCAGATCTAATTTTATGTGTAATGGCGGCAAAAGTATTTTATGGGGCTTCACCAACGAATTACGGACTACGTTCTTTTCTCCGGGAGTATATTAGGTTCTTTCCAACAATACCATTAGAACTAATTCCAGAACCCATTCATAACTCGCGATTTCTCTACCGGTTCAGAACTAATTCTAAACAAGCGTTCATTGGAACACCAATTAGAACTTACACTCAGCTGTTTCAAATATTGACAGATATAGCTTAACCTAAAAAATAAGGTATCAACATGGCAGGTAAATATTATTTTGAAACTTCTGCATAATTAATAACTAAAATTGAATACCGTTTTAGAAAACATCCAGTACATAATTCAGGTAGAAGATATCAGACCAGATTTTAAGTGGGATAACGCAAGTACAAAGGTACTTATAGATTTATATAAAAAATATAAAAAAAAGTTGGAACAATCGAAGTAAAAACTGTGAAAGGCATATGGCTAATTATTGCTAAAGAATTAGAGGTAGCATTGAAAAAGCCTGTACCTGCAAATTGTTGTGAGAATAGATACAAAGTATTAGACAGAAATTATAAGAAATTTGTGGAGAACAAAACCTCAACAGGAAGAGGGCGTACATATTTTGAATTTGCTGATGAAATGGGCAGAACTATTTATGGAAAAAGTCTGTTGTCCCTCAACTTCTATTATCTACAAGTACAATACATGAACCGGAGGTGGAAAGTCATATCGCATCAGATGAAAGTATAAAAGAACGGGAAACAACTACTATAACAAATAGCACATATAAATATGTCGCAGAATCTGCTATTAACAGTGATTAAGTCATTAAATTTCGCTTCAGAGGATAAGCACTATCACCTGGTAAAAAATATTGTCCACATTTTTCCTCTAATGTGTTATCTATTGGCGAGTTTCTAAATACCCGGGCATCATGAACTGACCCTGGATACCCCGCAAATACATCTCTAATTTTTCTAGTATGGTCATATACCACTTGCATCTAAAAACATTATGCAACTATTCAAATAAGCAAAACAAAGAAATGGATGTGCAATTATACCTGTATTTGCCATCTATCGCACCTATAACACCTGGAAAACCTTTCCTTCTAAAAATGCTCTTCAATTTCTCGCTTTTCATCGTCGTTTGGTCATTGAATGATTTGTGGGGATAAATTTCTTATAAAAATTGTCATTTTTGTAATAATTCTATATAATGTACTGACTGTTACCCCAAATCAATCAGCCACATCTTAAAAACTGGCTGTCTGATGCCCAATGTAAGCCCATTGTACCCGTTGCATAAAATAGTTACATCTTTTTTAGACCACCAAATAGTTAACTACCTGATTTAATGCAGCAATTCTACCGTATTGCTCTGTTTGTGTTCTGAAATAGTTACTGTTTTCATATTGTTGTGCAAGATAATTTATGTGTTCTCGTTTTATTCGGAAATGTTGGAAAAATGTTTCATCATCATACTTAGGAACAATCTCGCCTAAAAGATTTATTAGGTTAAAATACATATTCACCTGCGAATACATTTTTCATTTTTTACACGAGTTTTTCCTATTAATAACTCTAATGCGTCCTCTTCGCTTGTATCTGAGTCAAAGTAAACGTTATCGTCCTCAAAATCGCTCAAAACTTCAAATCTGACAGTACAAATACCTACAACATACGTTGTACGCATGTCGATTCTAGGAGTTCCTACCTTGGTTTCACCGTTCTTGAATTCGTTCTGGTGCCAGTTCGTAATCTGTAGGAATATTGATTTTTCTATCCCGATTCCAGTTCTTTACTTGTTCGAATATGCATTTCATTTTGCGCATGCGCTGGCTAATTCTGAACTGGTTCTAAGCGTTGTTGGAAAGAACGTATTGTATTCTGGTTGGCCATTGCTTAACAATATAGTGCAAATTTCTCGCTCGACTAGACACATTCACAGAGGAAAAACAGCAATACTTTGTGAATCCAAGTTGTGGACCAAGCAACTACTTTGAGATCAGCATTGATGTACCATTTCTAGGTTTTGTAATTGATTTTATCATACTTGTCATATTATCATATGTTTCCTTCATGTGCACGGCATGACCAACAGGAATGGAGGGGTAGATGTTTCCTATGTGTAGAAGGACGGCTTTCAAACTCAATTAAGAAGCATCTATAAAAAGATGCCATTCTTCCGGTTGGTGTTTGTAACCTAATTCTCGCATTAAACCGTCAACATTTTTGCAAAATTAAACACCTTCAGTTGAAACATACTGTGACAGTTCTTTCTGGCGATTTCGATATACAGAAATACGCGTACCCGGAGCTAAGAACTTCCATCCTTGCAGTCTTGATCCTAATATTTTTGCCTGAGTTTTTGATAATCTGAGATCTCCAACTACGTCATTTAATTCCAATTGACTTATTAAATGAGACGTGTCCTCTTGAGACAGCAAATATTCTTCATCTGTGTCCGACAACTCTGAACTGTATTCTTCTATCACGATTTCAACATGTTCTTGGTTCCAAAACATCCATAGGATTTGGTACTGGCAAAGCTTCCGAACGAGGAACTGGACGAGTGGCAGAAGGTAAATTAGGATAGGTAATTTTATCCTTATTTTTACTGGAAAACCCGAAAGTCTTTGTACAGCAAAAGTAGCAGTCTGTCGAATGATTCTTTTGTTCTCGCCAAATCATACCAAATGGCATAGCTATGTTCTGACCTTTTATCCAGCTCCTCAAAGTAACAGCACATCGTGCACAGACATTGTGAGGGGTCCACAAGTTGTCTTGATTTGTAATTTTTAATTTAAAACAAAGATTATACGATATTTCTATTAACGGTGTAATATTTCGTCTATGCTGTTGAACGGTGAATTCTCCACACCTACTGGACATTGCGAATTCAAAAAACGTTTAATTAGGGCCGTAGCTAAAGGGGGGCTGGCCAGGGCTAAGCCCTGGTAAAAAAAAATTGAGCCCTGCCCAAAATTACGCGCTTTTTGCATCCGTTTATACGCTTGGATGTAGCACTGCAACTTTTTCAACATTAACAGCAATCAACTGACCACAACAGTAGTCTATGAATCAATCCCGGATGGCCACTTTAATTTATTCAGCTTTTGAGTGGAAAATAACGAAATGTCTTGATTTCGATTTTTTCCTAAGAAAGGAAGCAAAGGAAACTCGGAAACCCGTCATTTATGTTCTAGCCTACTGTACATATTTTTTTTGTATTTATATTCTATTAATATCCAAATATCTATTTTTTGTACTTGAAGCAGTCAAACTTAATTTTAAGCCCTTATAGAGTCCTGTTCCAGATAAATGATTATTGAATATTTTTGACTTGGTTGGCAATAATTTCTGTTACCTATAAAAAAATTTGTATTCGTTTTTTACTTTTTTTATAAGCTCGGCTTACTTTTACGAGTCAAACGATTCGCATACATTGGTCGTCCTGGAGTTGCTAGCACATTTAGCCGCCCAAATTTCGGGAGGTAATCCTCTTCTATATAAGTTTCGACTAGGTAGTCCATAAATGCTTATAGTTTATCATTTTCTGGTACTATGAGCAGTAGATCAGTATCCAATCCATTTACCAATGTCTGGTTTTTCTTTAAAGTGTTTTGTGAGTCCTAGCTTTTGTTGGATTTCATAGATAATTAGTACCAACTGGGAAATTACCACGAAAGTTTTGATTAGAATGTAATGGATAATTTTAATCCTCTCCTTTACCTGCGCCTACTACCCGGACGAAACTGTATTTCCCAAATTTAGGCCCGTCTTACTGGTCGGACGAAACCGTATCTAATAGTTTATGCAAATTTGGTAATCGGACGAAACTGTGATCGTCGATTCCTTAATCTAAAAATTGCGCTCGAAGGACAGAGATTTTCGTTAAATAAGGAGGCCATCTCCTTGACAGTACTATTTGGACAGTTTGAAAGAGGTGGGAGAAGACTAAAATGTCTTTGTTAGGTTTTCTGTTTTCTTTATATACCTAAATCTTAAACAGCAATAATAATAGAGAAAAATTGCAGTATGCGATGTTTTGTACTTTCGCTGAGTACTGAATATTTCATGTATCATACCCTATACCTAAATACCATTCCTCCTGAGTTATTTGCAATTAAAGAAAAAAAGTGACAGATACCAATCTTACGTTATAGTGATATTACGTCATGTACGCACATACCAACTGCCCTCCGAAAAGATACTGAACGTGGTCTTATGGGGTGTCCCAACCGAAATCTCTGAGCGAGAGATCCACAAAGACCTCGTGGATCAAGGATTTTCTCCGAAAAAGATCATCAGAATGAAGAAGCCGAGAGACAAAAGGCCAATGCCACTCGTGCTGGTGAAAGTAGACGTAATAAACGTAAAAATCCATCTACTATATTCGAGAAATCCTTTCGCTGAACGTCGGAGTGGAAACCCTGAAAGCGAAGTCGGTAATCGGACAATTCTTCCGTTGCCAAAGGTTTGGACACACACAGTCTCGCTGCAATGCCCCCTGACGGTGCGTCGTCTGTGCGGAAGAACACTCTCCGGATGAATGCCAACGCTCCAAATATGTCACTTAGCTAACTACAAGGGCTGTCCTCAATACCCCAAGCCAAAACCCAATTTCCTAGACGCCAACAAACCTCTTCCTACCCGCAGCTACGCACAAGTAGTAACAATTAACCCTCCTCCTCAAAAATAGATCCCCCATCAAACAAAGACAGCAGAACCCAGCATTTTGGAACTCCTCAGAACCATAAAAAAATCCACCCAACTTGGCGAACCAAAACCCCAGGCAAGATCGGCCTATCACGGAGACAAAAAGGCTAAATAGCTACAAGCTCAGCCTTAGCAGAGCGAATCATAGATCGTAGAATGTACCAAAGATACGAATTACTGATACCTCCTGTCGTCTATGATAGAATGAAACTGATGACAAAACTGAAACTTGTTTTGTCATCAGTTTTGTCAGAGAACCGCAATCGAAAGATACCTCATTTGAAAGGCAATTAAATTCTCTTTCCAACGACAGCATACTTTGCTCAAACAGTGGATAATAACGTGACGAAAACGTCTATTTAACATTGATTTTTTTTTGTTTTTGATGATATAGAAATAAATAAAAAAAAATAGATTTTGCATTAATTTTACACTACACTGAACTTTAATTCTTAAAAAGAAAATGGAAAAGTTAATGAATAAAAAAAAATGAATAATAAAATGGAAGAGATAATAATTGCATTTTCGTAGAAATAAAATAATTGAATGCACAGCATAGCCACCAGTGGCATAGCCAGAATTTTGGTTTGTACAGCGGAGGGGAGGGGGGCAAAGGGTTGAAGAACTAAAAAAGGAATGAAAGTTTTGAAAAAGTATATTTAACATTTTTAAATCATCCAAATTCTGACAGTTGTCACATTTGATAATAAATAGTTAATAATTAACTACTCACTTTTATTTAAAGAAATAAAAAATGAACCAAATATTCTAAGACCCTCAAAAATAGCTTCATTCGTATCGTTCAAGTCATTTCTATAGAACTGTAATGCTGGTTTTATAGAATCAAACTTAGAACTAATATGTTCCGAGGCATTATAGTTTGTAAAGATGCCAATATGGTTTGGTGAGTGAGAAATCTTTCAATTAATGATGCTCTGAGATCATCAACAAAATGAACAAAAATACTTGTTCTGAAGTATTCTTCAGGGGTGGCTCCTGGATAATTATCGCTGTGTCTTTGACTGCTGACTCGTCGCGGTATTGTTGGTTCTACGCCGAACTCATTTTCAATTTTAACAGCTTTAATAAAAATTTTCTTAAAGTCACTTTCAACATTAGCTCTAATATTTTCCACGACATCGACAGTCAGTATTTCCTTAATAGAATTCAGAGCAGTGCTTTGCAAATATTGAGATAATTTATAATTTAGGAAATTTTTAAAGATATTATAAACGAAAACCTATAGATGGCTAGATTCAATGTTTGTGCGTTTCCTTGGTCATCTTCTAAAACGAATACAATGCAGTAAAATGCATCTTCAAAAAGAGACACAGACTCGTGTCTTTCTACCCACCTAGTCTCGCAATATTTTATTAACGTTGAAACATTTTTGTTTGATTCTTCTTTCAATACTTTTACTCTATTTCTGAGGATGTCTGACCATTTAGCTGACCTTCTGAAAAACGTGCAAACCTCACTAATAGTTCCAAATGCATTTCGGATAGAAGTCAGTTTGGAAGCATTACTTAAACATAAATTTAGGCAATGAGATGCGCAGTGTGTGTAGATAGCTCTTAGATATTCCTCTCTTATAATGGACTGCACTCCCCTAAATGAGGCTTTCATTGCTGATGCCCCAGCATAACGTTGCCCTCGCAAATTATTAAGATTTAGAGATACCAAAGTTTCTTTTAAAGTGCCTGCCAATGCAGCCCCGGTGAGGTCGTGAACTGGAAGACTTAATTTCATACCATCCCCATCCTCATCTACACAACGAATGGACAGAGAAACTTGTTAATTTCTACTGATGTCAGTAGTTTCATCCGCCAATACAGAATAGAATTTTGATTTTTCAACCTTTTTCACTATTAGACTTTGCACATATGAGGCAATTATAGATACGAGCTCATTTTGCATATCAGAGCTAATGTAGATTGCATTTGCATTAATGATATGGTCTCGTAAGTTTACATCTCCACATCGAATTCGATACCGTAGTAATGCTCTTAAATTTCACATCATTATAGTTCGGCTCAGTTAGCGAAAGCTTGATTGTTGTCAATACTTTTTTATTTCTTTGCACCTCTTCGTTACTCCGCTTCTGCAATAAAAGGTGATCATCTTTTTGTTGACTTTGCTCACACGCATAAAATTTTCAGCAATTATACAAGCTTCTTTGTGATATATTTTTTAAAATGTTTTTCAAAACATTCCAGGAAGGCTTACGAGAGTTTTAGGCTGCTCGTGCGAACCTTTGCCTACACCAGACTTACACAAAAACAAAATACGTACGTACAAAATACGTATTTGAACCTTTGACACCAACTAATTTGAAACGTTCGTTTCTTATGTCCAATTATTTGCGGTTCAAAATTAGATGAATTAGAAATCATGAAAATCATTCTTACGGATATTGTGTGGTAAACACACGTTATCGAATAAATTTTGTAATATAAATGTGTAATCGCCACAACGAATTAAAAAAAAAAATCCCTAAAACATATTAATGTTTTTAGATGTATATTTGTACAGTAAATAATAAAATTAATCAAATTAAGCGCAACCTGAACAATTTGAAATGGTCGAATTTGCAACTTGCGATTTCTTCAAAAAACTTGTCGCAATTTTGTGTCAGAAGTCGCCCAAGTGAGTGTCCACTGTGCGTTGTTGCAATAGATACTTATTTTCTTCAGATCTATTTAGATTTATGGTTTCTACCGAAAAAAATTTATTTTAATATTTTTCAATAAAATTCGAATTATGGATACAGTATAATTTCGGGGAGGGCACGGACCCTCCCCTTGGCTACACCACTGATAGCCACAGACAAAGCAAAAATTTAAATCACCTTCATAAATGCTCGAATTGATCCATACAATTGAACAAATTCTGCTCAACATGTCTGCACATACTGTGGAGAATTTGTGCAGTGATTTGAAGACATTAGTAATACGTAATAGGAAGCCTACAGATGACAAACCGGGCGATCCCACTGGCCTCTCCTTCCAATCTCAATTGTCCAGAAAAACTTGGGAGAGGAGCTCTATCTTCTTGAAAAAATAACAGATCTTCACTATACTGATCACCGTTCTCAATAATATCAATCAACATGGGATCTATGTAAATTGTTTTCGAACAATTTTCTACATAAAAACGCATATGAGAAAACCGAAGAATGTCCAATCATACGTAGTTTTATTTTGTTTTATTTTATTCAATCTTCTTTATTAGTTGTTGTCGCTTGGTAAACTCATCACCAGTGTTTAGATTAGATATTATTGTTGCGATATTGAGATTATTGTACATTTGTCGTGCAATTGTTGAACTTTTATATTCTAGATATTTGGATGGTGATATTAACAATATTTTGGTAGTTAATTATTGAAGAGAAAAATTCATAAATGCATAATAAAAATTTAAATTTATATTATTATTTTATGATGGACTTGATTGTTTTTTTCTTTTGTGGTATGGGTATTAGGATGGACTGAACAGAAGTCCGGGTTACCGTGAGGAAAATAACCAGGTATTCTACAGAAATCTATCTTGAACCCTTTACATTTTTTAGAAACATTTCTTTACAAATATGAAATAAAAAGTATTGTTTAAAATGAAATAAAAATGTAATAAACTAATCGCGTTAGCAATTGCAATGGGTTAGTGTTGACGTTCAATAATAGGTAATAAATAAAATTTTATGGGCAATAAACGAAATTGTAAATAAAATGCACCACGTGTGTAGCATAATTTATCGAAGTAAATCTGAACGCAATTCTATTCATATCATTCTATTTAAATCGATTTTAAAAACTAAATATAATAATATAACTATTGACCTACTTGCCCATTTACGTGAACTAGAAAAGAGAAAAGTAAAACTGTAGAACAAGTGAAGACACTTAAACGTAAAACAGGTTCCGTTCTCGCGTTAGCTGAAGGCTCGAAACAAAGTACTTAATTGACGGATTTAACCTTTTCTATGGCGTGGAATTTTCAGTATTTCACTGGACTTTCTCTAATAAAAGTAACAGCATTCTTTCAACCATGTGCTCAACACAATCGAACTAGAAATTGCAATAACTCACTCGTAAACGTAATGATTTCTTTCCATCTGGTGTAAATATTTAATTATAAGTTTCCAATTGAAATATAAGTCATAACATAGTATGAAGTATTACATATATATAGTATACATGTCTTTATATACATAATAGGTACATTCCTATGTTATAGCATTATCATCAACGCACGCAATTCTCTAGTGAAATGGCACATGTAACATGCAATACTTGTGTGTGTGTTCCATATCGACCTAATCATGAAACTTTGTAGTGTATTGAAATATAAATATCATTATGTACACTACCGCTCATAATTATTTAGGCACCCATGTTTTCTAGAATTATTTATACATATAATATTCTGTTTTTAAAAACGATTCTTGCACAAATAGATACTTATCTGAAATACAATCATAATACATAAAAATCTCGTCGATAAAACTATTTAAAGTATTCTATTACCTGAAAGGGGATTATTATCATAAAACCGTCGTTACAAAGCAAGTACAATAAAAGCGCGTGGGGATTCCAGGAAGGATTTATCCCTTTATTATATTTTGTGGAATGAATTTATACTACTCTTGTGAAAGTCTTAGCGTAAAATTACGAAATTACCATCAGTCGTATTTTAATATTCATCGTGATAAGATTAAGTGTGAAATACCGTGTGACGGTTGTTGAAAATGCCGAAAACAAAAGAACTAAATATTGAAACACGCGCGCTTTTAATCGCCTACCCATAAGAGTGGCAAAAGCAATCGAGAAATAGCTCGAGAATTGAAGTTGCTCCCTGCTACTGTCGATTACGTCAAAAAAATTCGGGAAAGTGGTGGTATTTTAAATAAAAGGCGAAAAAAGTCAACAGTTGCAGAGGATCGTAAAATTATAGTCACCAGCAAAAGAAACAGGCAAAAATGGCTCCGGAAATCACCGCAGAAAAAAATGAGCATCGCAAAAATCCGATTAGCGTAGCGACCGTTAAACGTTGTCTACAATGAGCCGGTGTTCATGGGCGAATTGCTATGAAAAAGCCGTTGCCACGAAAAATAAATAAACGAAAGCGACTCGTGGGCTTGTGAACATCGAAATTAGACTGTGGAAGATTGGAGCAAGGTCCTATGGACCGATGAGTCCAAATTCAAAATTTTCGGATCTCGGAGGCGTACATTTATTAGAAGATCGGCGAGCGAACGTGCAAGCGAACAATGTATTGTCCCCACCGTGAAGCATGGGGATGGATCCGTCATGATTTGGGGCTGCAACTATTGGCGACATCTTCAAAATTGAGGGTACGTTAAAAAAAGAAGGCTACCGAAATATCTTGCAGCAATATGCAATACCTTCAGGAACACGAATTTTGGGTCAGAATTTTCTCTTCCAGCAGGATAATGACCCAAAAACACGCGTCCAAACTATGTATGGACTATTTCCAACATTTGGAGTCAGAAGGGGTTTTAACAATTATGGAATGGCCACCCCAGAGCCCTGACTTAAACTCAATTGAGTTGCTGTGGGATGAACTCGACCGGCACGCACGTCAATCAGCCTCAACGTCTGCTGGTGATATGTGGAAAGCATTACAACCAGCCTGGATGAAAATAACTCCAGACACGCTCGCAAAACTGATTGCAAGAATGCCGCGATTCTGCGCTGCAGTGACGTTTTAACAATTTTAACGCCAGACAGATCAACCATTATAGAAGCATACTACGAGGTATGGCAATTAAATTCCGAAAATTGTAAAATAAAACACAGACAAATCAAGTTAGCAACCAAACTTTATTAACGCCCTTCACAGTAGTTCCCTCCTAACTCAGAACAACGTTCCCAAAGTTTCTCTCATGATTAGAAGCAGCCTTAATAGTCTTCTGAAATTAGGTCTTTCAAGACGACGGTCTCTACGCTGCCATGGTGGATTCTTTTGAGGTGACTTTTCATTTTAGGGAATAAGAAGAAGTCACAGGGGATGTAGAGGGGATGCGGTAACGTTGGAATTTTTTTTCGCCAAATATTTACTCACAATCAAGGAGGAATGATATTATCGTGGTGCAAGAGCAGTTTGAGTCGTTTAAGGACAAGACTTCAACATAGAACTTTCCAGTCATTCTCTGGCCTTCATCGACCTCATGAACATCGAAGAATATGATCAGACGTGATTTTGACATCCTTGCTTTCGTTGGGCGTTCTCCACCCTCTTCCACCCACTGTATAGGCTTTGTCTACGGGTCTCGAGATCATATTCGAATATCCAGGATAACAAATCGTCACAAATTAATTTTCGCAGTTGTTTTTGTTCCATTGTGAGAATTTTGGGCACCATCTTCGAGCAGAGCTTTCGTATATTCAAATTTTCGTGTAACATCTTCCTAATTGTTTCCTTATTCATATTTAACTCGTATGATAACGCACGAAAGGTTAGGCGACGATCAGGGAGGATTAGCTCTCGAAGAATTGGCGCTCCTGGCTACTGGTCGTCATCCAACGATTCACGACCATTTTTACACCGTTTTGCCCATTCGAACGCACGTGCCCGTGACACACACTGATCTCCCTATACCTGCCGTATTTTCGTAAGATTTCTGCAGGTTTTTCACCACTTATGACCAGAAATTGGATCACTGTACACGTTGCTTAAAATCTGAGTCAGTCAACAGTCGTAAAAAAACGAATCACACATCCGACTACCATGAACTCGTCTCTGCGACTGAGAGAATGGACCATTCTAACCACGAGCACGTGTGCTAGGCTTGACAGTGTTGCCGGTTCGTACATCACAACTAAATTGTCGGAATTTAATTCCCATACCTCGTATACATCATTACTTGAGAAGCTAAAGACCATCTAACATCTCAGGGGTTGCCATAGAGAAAATCCACGAATTTCGGTTTGAACTGCTTAACCACCCTCCTCACTCACTAGATCTAGACCCCAAGCGATTTCTTTTTGTTCCTTAATCTAAAAATGGGCTCGGAGGATAGAGATTTTCAACCACCAAACAGTTATTTTGCAGATAAAAGATGTCGAATACTATTTGAACGGGTTGAAGTGCACTTGTTAGGTTGGAAACTAATCAGATCATCCTCGTATATTGTGTAAAAATCAATGTTTTCTGCTGAAAATCGCGTGCTTGTAGTTATTTACAGTTCAAATAAAAACAGTCGAGGAATAATGGCAGAAACCAAGTTTTAGTATCGATTACTATTAAGCCATATACAGCGTTGGTAAAAAGTCCCAGAACGGTCGAATAACTTTGTTATTTGAAAATTATGATTTCTGAAATTTGGTATGGGGGTATAGTTAATATAAATGCATTTTATGCAATACAGTTTATATCGTTTCCACTTCCGGTTTAATCGGCAAAACGTCCAACTTTTTTTTTTAAACGGAACGCCCAGATTTTTTTAACACTTTTGAAAGCAAAATAAAAAACTACGTTCAGGAAGTATTAAGATGTTTATTTTTATTCACAAGAAAACAGTTAAAAAATTAAAAAAGTGTCCTAATACAGAAAAGACAAGGTACCTTTGAAAAAAGTTGTTGTTTAGTGTTTGCATTCTTTTTGCCGTCATATTTGACAATTTTAAAAGCGTTTTAACTTTTGCATCGCTATAAATTTACTTATTTTAGACATTCACACATTTGAAAATGGCAGTAAAACTTACTGAATCAGAACGAATTGAGATATTAATGATGCGTGGGTACGGTGATCGTCAACGTTCTTTTGAAGAGGTTCGTATTTTGTTTAATACTGTTTATCCGGATCGTCACATTAGTAAAAGTACGGTATGCCGAACAATTCAAAAGTTTGAAGTATTTCGTCAAGTGAAGGATTTACCTAGAAGGGGACGTCCATTAACAGCAACAGATGAAGAAACTAGTTTGAATGTGTTGCTTACAGTGGAAGAAAATCATCATCACGTGTCCACAACAGAATTAGGTCAAATTCATGAGATCTCTCAAAAATCTGTTCATAAGATTCTTAAATCAGCACCGTCCATGAGTTAACTGAAGGTGATCCAGATCGTAGACTACATTTTTGCGAAACAATGACGGAATTGATCGAGCAGCAGCCTAATGTTTTAGATCACATCATTTTTTCAGATGAGGCAACGTTTTGTCTCAACGGCACTGTGAACAGACATAATTGTCGCTACTGGTCAATTGAAAATCCGCATTGGATTGAACAAGTTCATACACAGCGTCCTCAAAAGGTGAATGTCTGGGCTGGTCTTGTTGGAAACAACATCATAGGACCATTTTTTATAAGAGGAAATTTAACTGGCAACGTCTACTTCAATTTATTGCGAAATGAGGTTGTTCCAACACTTGCGGCCTTCTTTCCAAATGCAAACATAGGTGATCATCCTAATGCACATTTTTGGTTTCAACAAGATGGAGCTCCCTCCCCCATTTTGCCCATAATGTCCGCGATTATTTGAATGAAATTTTTCCGGAACGTTGGATCGGACGTAGAGGAGCAATCGAATGGCCAGCACGTTCGCCAGATCTCTCGCCATTAGATTTTTTCTTTTGGGAGCACTTGAAATGTCAAGTGTACAAAAATCGTCCCCATAATCTTGAACAATTGGAAGAGAGAATAGTTCAAGAAGCCAATCGCATCACTCCAGAGCACTGGAGCACTGGAGAGCATTTTGAACAATTATTGTAATCGCAACCTGAATAGACAGGTATCTTGATTTTTCTGTATTAGAACACTTTTTTAATATTTTAACTGTTTTCTTGCGAATAAAAATAAACATCTTAATACTTCCTGAACGTAAAATGCATTTATATTAACTATACCCCCATACCAAATTTCAGAAATCATAATTTTAAAATAACAAAGTTATTCGACCGTTCCGGGACTTTTTACTAACGCTGTATATACTTCAATAAGCATGCATTTGTTGGTATTACATATGCGAGTACAGTACTTCCTTTGTGATACTGTAACATTTTATTATTAAGAGGTTTATCTTGATTGTGGCGTACACGAAGTGTTTTTTCAAGCGATAAAATCTCGTTAGATTACTTCTGAATGATTAACGTTAAAAATTGTTTGCAAACGTAGAAAAAAAACACATTTCGTAACAAATTGTTAAATAAATAAACATATTTAACCGTTATTACGGCAACTTAAATGAATGCTTACAATCTTAGCGCATTGTACGAATTTGAAATACCATAATTACTATCCATTTTGCATCGTAAATTATACACTTTTCACTGGTTTTATTTCTTATGTAAGAAGTTGTAATTAAGGTAAGAGCACCTGCCATAGAGTGAAAGTATATGACTACTACCATCAATCGAATAAATATAACAACACGAGCATGACATAATTTCTTAGAAATAAGATTGAAGATGTACTTATGTAACCGAAACTTTTACGCACGAAATGATCTACTCTACTTACTCGGTTATTAAGCGAAGTGCGTTTCACTCGATTTTAATTTAAAATATCGTATTTTTCGATTCACGATGAAAACTATCGCCAATATCGGATTGAATCGTTAAAAGAAAACTTCTAGAAAAGTTTTCGACTTCCGCTTAACTTCAGGTGTACTAACTGTAAAAGAAACGGCAACAATCGGTTTATTACGCAAGCAAATAATGAATAATAAATGTGAAATTGTAATCGAGGAAGAAAGGAGCTGTTGATGTTCGGAGATAATGATTCATATTAATAATTAACTTGGCTTAACAACTTGTTGCATTATTAATTGCTAAATTCTACTTATCCAATGCGTTTCTTCATCATTTATAAGTAATAATTACTTACGTAATAAAATAAATAATAAACTGCAAACAACAGAAGTTTCAACCTATACATAATTGAAGAGATTTTGGTGACAAAAAAAGAAATTTTATTGCCTTTTTTTACCTAGTCCTTTTGCCATTCCAAAATCTGCAAAATAGTGAGGTACCTCACGTAAAAGAACATTAACTTTGCAACTTTTGTTGAAACTAAACCGCTTCATTTTATTAAACTGGAAATTCCACGCTGGTGACTTTTCCAAAACTCTGGTAGTTTCTGTCCACCAGTCGAAGATGTTATTCTCAGTTGTTTTTCGATTACACCAAAAATTCGATCTGGGTACATGAACGAGTGGCCTACTATAGGAAAAATGATTACTATAGTTTCAATCATTTTTGGTCCACCTTGAAGCAGCCAAGACGAAAGCATAGCCATCATAGTAATATTTTTGTTTTGGCCTCCACAGCCATCTGCAAATAAACGTACAGGGTGGTCAGATAATGCAAAGATCTCTCAAACTAATCGTCGCAAAAAAGACCGTGGAAAATATTTTCAGATTTCCAAGATGGTCGCCAGGGGGCGTAACCGGCATCTTAAACCTTTAAAGTGATAAAGTTATCAATGCATATAATATGCAAGTGCAAGGTACGCAGAATATGTAGAGTAAGCCATGGAGGTAAAACAAATGTCTAAAATCAACAAATTATACTTATAGAGGCAGTGTAATTTATGTTGTTTGCACACAGAAGTAAGGTTTAAAGGTATTAAACTGCTTTTTAGAAGTGATGGAAACATTAATTTGCATAATATGCATTATTGGTCTGACAACAATCCTTACTAGTTGCGCGAGGTCCACTATCAAAGCCATTGGAGTCTCAATGTGTGGTGTGGCATCCTGGGCGGAACTATTATAGGTCCCTATTTATTTGATCAACTACTAAACGGTGCCACGTTTCTTGATTTTCTGGTAAACCAATTGCCTATTTTATTGGAAGATGTGCCCTTGCAATTATGGCAAAATATGTTTTTGCAACTACATGGTTGTCCAGCACATTTCTCAAGAAGAAGATCTAAGATATCGCCAGAGGTGGATTGGGCGAGGATGTCTATTTCCTTGGCCTCCCCGATCCTCAGACCTCACCTGTTTGGACTTCTATCTCTGGGGTCGGTTGAAAGATATTGTTTACCAAATTGCACTAGCAACGAGAGATGACATGAAAATACGAATACAAGAGGCCATTCGTAGCCTGTCAAGAGCAGAAATTGAAGCTGCTGTAATGTCTACGCAAATGAGTGTGATGGAAGACCATTTCGAGCATTTAAGGAGGCATTAAGTTTTATTTCAAAATCAGTCCTTTTGTCTTATTATGCTTCTATACATTTGTTTAATTTTTTGAACTAAGAATAGTTTTATTATTTAAAAATTATAAATTATGCAATTGAATCTTGAAAAAACACAAATAAATAACAATAAATATCGGTGTAATAGTGTCTTCAGACTACGAATAAAATATCAAAATACGGTTTTCACTAGCCTATTTAGGTATCACTTCGCTACATTTTTATGAAAAAAAAATCATATTATTGCATTTAATTTTTTAGAGAAATTTGGAATTTTCTGTTATTATATCAAAAAGCGCGCTCTAGCGGCATCACTAAGAAATAGACATATCACAGGTAAGATAGGTGTGATGGAACAATAATGCTTTTTTCAATGAGACCAAGTTTGTTAAAATCAGTTCAGTCGTTTAGGAGTTACAGCTGCTTATTTAAAAAAACATTTAATTACCCCCCACCACTTTATTTTAATAGATACGTCAAAAAGTGTTAAACAAAAATTACTGAAGTAAAGCTTAGCTTTAAAAAGCATATATTTTTTGGTAACATTTACTGGGTGGATTTCAGTGAAAAATCACTTTAAAGTTTAAGTTGCCGGTTACGCCCCCTGGTGACCATCTTGGAAATCTGAAAATATTTTCCGCGGTCTTCTTTTGACCACTTTAGTCTGAACAATTTTTACCGCAAGTCTCTACGACGAATAGTTTCAGGGATACAGCACTTTCTTCTTCTTATCTAACCACCCTGTACAATTTTAGTAGCTTCAGTACAAAGAAAATTTTTCAATAAATGATGAACTGCAGAGGCTATTGCATTCGAATCTTTTGATGCATCCGTTTCTAGCCACAGGTGGACGCTTGGTCTGGTAATTTAGGTAAGGCCAAATTTTTTTGCCAATTAAACGAAAAATTTTCTATGTGGGGTTCTTCAATCTGTAGTAGCGTAAAAAAGGGCTTTAGATTTCTTTTTATGTATTTTGTATTCAAGCTCTACTTTGTGTCGTTCGTCCTCCTGTAAATTGGCTTTTAATAATTCTTCAATTCTCAGGCACATAGAACGAACAGGTAGGAAACGTAGGTATTGTAGTATCTAGCTTGTGTTCTTGTTCGAGTGAATCTTACCTTGCAATTTTCATTATTTCTCGATTGGACTCGATTGCCTTGGACCTTGTCCTACAGCACAAGATTCAATCGCTTTATTTAATTCCATTTTCAAACTTTTGCAGACTTAAATACACTACGTAAACACAGGGTAAACACAAGCAAACTAAACAATTTTTATCCATTTGCATCCATTACAATTGCAGTAGGCGCCATGACTGTCAACCCATCACGTGATTAGATGTTTTCAATTTTATTGGTGGAAGAGCCAATATTTAGTTTTTCATCTCAATTTTTCAATTTTTGTCGAATAGTGAGTTTTGCATCTATACGCCTCATTTCAAAGAACAGTGACCCTCATCGGAGAATATGTCAATATGACGTTTAATACAAAATCCTCGCTAGGCCATCGCAGTGGCACAAAACATGAACTGCGATTTCTTCTTCCTCTTGACAGAATCTGCAGAAAGCAGCATCTGCAATGACCGGTCAACAGACCTACTATCACTTTGACAGTCCTTCTGTCTTTACTCAGTAGGTCTTCAGCAAACTCAGATCAGTGTTCCCTTAGGAACTCCTTCGCCTGTCTTTATCCTGGTGATCTTTTTCAACCATTCCTTGTACCTTCCAGGACTAATTTAAACTTACTATTTTGCCACCGCCCTCCTCCCCCTCTCTCTCATGAAGTACTCTAGCAGGCTTCATTTGGAATGACTTCAACGTGACATTGACGTTGGTAAGGAAAAAAACCCGATTTCATGATTGTGTTCACCGGCTCAATCATTTGCATAATTAGTGCACTGAGCACTTAAACAAGTACAACCTTGTTCATTATTTCTAACAGATTTCCTCGAGGAGCTAAATACACTTGACTCTATCGAAAATGTTGAATTGACTAATGTACCACCGACTTGGCAAAGTTTGATTAACTTGCTTGGCATTACGGCCCATTATGCTCACACGGTTCCCTGCTGGGCCCAGAACTCTTCTTTTCGCCAGCCATATTCTTCAGCAGAGGTAGATTGATAATATCACAGAATAGTCATGCAAGAGTCACCTTTCCATTAATACCTCTAAATTCGTAGCAGTGAGGTTCTTTGGAAAACGAAACCAACCCCCAATCGACATCTCCGTGGGTGGTGAGAGGCTCCTTTGTTCGACTAACGTTAAATACCTCAGAGTTATTCTCGACACCTTTCGACAATGCTTCTTCGTCGTTGCTGTCAAGTTCCTGCATGTGAGGTCTGTCCTGTATCCGTTCCTCTGGTAAAGAAACTCTTCGAGTCTGAAACTGAAGCAGCACCGTCGTTTGTTACCAACGAGCAAATTTATCGAGATAGATCTAGATATCCCAATCCAAATCTACCCTTGAAAAGAGCTATCGGTCTGGGAATCCGTTGATTCAACACATTGGGGTGTTGGTTCCTGACAGGCCTTCACCGTTGATGACAACACCTCTACAAGAAGACTAAAGGAAATTTTATCCAGCCTATTTAGTTGAAACTCCAATTAAGGTAGGCTTCAATATCTCTCTAGCTTTTTATCTTCAAACTGATGCTTTAACTCATGGCATAGGAGCAGTTTTGACTCAAAATTTTCCTTCTATTAATATCTTCTCCTACTAAAGAAACTATTTATTTTAACATCGAGCAGGTACCCTCAGGTTGTCCATAGATATATGAATTTGTTCCACCTATGAAGTTGATTTTACGAAAGCATAATTATCATATTCTGGCATAAATCGATTTTTAATTGATTCTTGAAAAATATATAAAGGAATTTAATTGGCAAGAAACCTTTCACTGAGAGGCGACAAAGTATGTTCGATTTCATTGCAGCGGAGAAAGTGTTTAGGAAAACACTAACGGAATTATTATGCGTCCATAAGACCGTACCTACGAGGAGAAATACCAGCAAGTAAACGATAGAATTTGTTAGGTTATGTAATTGCAAACGAAACCGAAATGACTAATCCATGGAATGGTTATTATATATGTATCTATGTCGCTTAATTAGAATTTTTTTCGGATATAATAGCTGGAACTAAAGCGTGTAATACATGTGTTATAGTTATAGTAACACTTTTAATAGAAACGACGTAACCAGATAGACGATAAAGTTTAATATGCAACATTCTATTTGCTGATTGTACGATAAAATATGTTGACAGTTCTAAAAAAGCCGGTTGTAGACTATTCAGAGTACATTCAACTAAGCAAATAAATTAAATAATGTAAACATTGTAGTGTGCTACTGTGTGGTTATGTGTGAGTGGAGGATGCTACCGAAAGACTTACCAAGTTTATCGATCTATTTATACAGCGTTATTCCAAAATATTGCAACACCTCATTAGTCGTAACATAAGACAATGTATCAAATAAAAGTCTTTTAAAAATAACTTCATTATTGGAGCATCAAAAAAATATTTAAAAACAATTATTATTTTTTTGACAAGCTTAACAGTTGGTACGGGTCGATGTTGGCAATCTCAGGCGGCCATGTTGTTTTGAAGGCTGTCTGTCAAACCTGTTGTTTACTATTCAGTCAAGTCAATGATGCCAAATCACAATGACAAGTCAAGAAAATGCCAGATTAGCTAAGAATTTTGCGACGACAAAAAAGAAGACCAATATAAACTTGACAATAATATGTATAATATAAATAGAAAGCGAGAGAGACAGGATTTAAGAAAATAAAAGAACAAAAGAAGATGAAACCCAAAAATTAAAAAAATCATCAAAATCGTAAATGTATTGACATTTAATTAATTATTTGGGACACGTGCTCTGAAGCCCCATGGACCTTCATCATCAACCAAATACCGAAATCAGTTGATGCTTTTGTCTTTGATGATTCATGAAATTGATCGAGAGGAAATCCTATCATACGACACACAGATCAAAACTATTAAGCATGTTCCAGATGAGTTGCGTACTCCTTTAGTATTGATTTGGAATAAATCTATGCATTCCGGTAAATTTCCTTCGGCCTCAAAAAGATTGGTAAAACTATTTACAAGAATTACAGGCCTACAACCGTTCTCAATGTCTTCTCAAAAATTATAGAATCTGTAGTAGATACTAGATTGCTGGCATTTTTAAAGAAATTTGATATTTGACATAATATCTGCCACTGGCCACTGGCCACTGACCGTGGTCAAGTTACAGTATTGGTTTTGTTGGATTTCTCCAAGACCTTTGATAGTATTAATCATAATCTCTTGTTGAGTATCCTTCACTTCATTGGAATGGCTCCGGAGGCTGTTAGCTTTTTTTGGGAGTTATTTGAAGCATAGGAAGCAACGGGTTTTTTTTTGGCACTTCGGGTTCGGATACAGTTTATGTGACAGCCGGGGTACCTCAAGGCTGTATTTTAGGGCCCCTACTGTTCTCTATTCGCTATTTACAAATCTCACTTATTTTTCTTCTACAACTTTTATTGTTCTTACCATCTATATGCGGATGATACGCAGTTGTGTTCTTCCTTTTTTTTCCTGAAAATGTGCAGGTTGTCAAGACCTCTAAGATTTGTTTGATATTGCTGGACGTCACTGCTGTCCTTAAATGAGGGAAAATCGTGCTGTGTAGTATTCGGTGGTGCCGCTGTTTCAGATCTGCTAAAGAGTGAGCAATTCTTTTCAATCTTTAGTTACGTTAACTACTCATTGCAATTTCTATTTCTCTGAAAGGTCTTATCTTATCTTGAAAGGTCGTCATTAATAGCAGGATGCTCTTCTTGAGTTACTGACGACGATCCTGTTGGCTTTTTGTTTTGCTTTGTCTTTGTTGCCAATAAATGATTTATTATTTGATTTGCTGACCCAGCGCACTATCTCGACATTCAAAGCCAACAGCTTCGGCTCATTCTCTACATCCGGTTTGATTTAAGTGAATATTACAATATTTACAGTTTGTTGGATATGTTCTTACAAATAATATTGTGGGTGGTTATGTTGCGTGACTAGATTGGGTAAGCACTTTCCCAACTATGCTACAGGTCTTTAGAATCACAGCCTTTTGCATGTCCTTGTAAATACTTGGTCTAATGTTGAGCTCCTTCAGCGAGTCAAACAATTTAGTGGGGATTTCTGCTGTGGCTCCAATTATAATAAGGAGTAGGCGCACCTCTGTTGTTGGCCCCATATTGATGTCACCTCCTCCGTTAGAGCAAAATACTTTTCTATTTTCTCTGATTGCTTCTTTTTGATGTTGTTTGCGAGAGGGATCGCTATATCAATGATGTATGTGTTCTTCTTTGTTTTATCAACAATCACGATGTTCGGCCTATTATTAGTTATTGTTCTGTCCGCTATGATTTCCTTATTCCAGTAGATTTTACAGGTTTCTGTTTCAATCACTGCTGGAGATGCGTATTTGTAATAAGCTGTCTTCTCCAGCTGGGGATTTTGGCTACGTTGTCGTGCGTTTCGGTGTATTGATTTCCTGCCAACATTGTGCATCCGGATATTAAGTTATCTATTGTTTCTGGTTTCTCTGTACAAAGTCTGCATACATCAGTATCATTGTTGGTGGTGTTCATGATATATTTCCTGTAATATCTGGTAGCGATCACCTGATCCTGTATAGAGCAGGTATATGCTTTCTGTTTCTGGGAAGATATTGGAATCAGTTAGCCAGCTAAGCGATGTTTTTTGTCAATATGTGTCTGATCTATCAGATGTGAGTATCTACCTAGCCTGTTTGTTGTACGTATGCGTTCAGATGGGTCGTAGTTCATATCCGCTAGACTTAGTGGTGTGGCTGCCAAATTCATTTCTGCTACCGCTCTATTTGTGCTGCTTTCTTCTTTCTTTCCGAGGAAGTAGTTCCTGAGATTTACTATTTGTTTGTAGTTGGTATTCACAACTGATGGTATTCCTCTTCCGCTGTAATTTCTAGGTAGGTTATTATTATTATTATTATTATTATTATTATTATTATTATTATTATTAATAATCGAGAGGAAGTACTTCGACCGTAGTACGTTAGGAAGAATCAAATTTCGTAAAAAACGGGACTTCGGTCTGTATTGTAAATCAAAGAGAAACTCTTTTGTTCAAAATCTCTATATTTCAACCAACATTTGTGGCCTACTTCAGGAGAAATGACTACAAAGATACAATATGTCAATTAAAATAAAAACAATTATTTTAAAAAGGAAACTTACAACTTGAGTTCCTTAAAATATAAAGATGTAATAATAGAGGCTGACAGGATTTATCATCGTGATGCAACGAAACAAATTAAATTACAAATAGATTATAAATCTTATCTGGTTAAGGATATTAATAAAATCTTTTTAAGAACTGAGAAAATAAGAAAATGTTACAGTTTAAAATGCGAGCCAAAAAAAATTTTTATACAACAAAAAACACAAGTGGACGTATAAGACAGCCGTAATATACAAACATTGATATACAAGGTTTAGTCATAAAGTAAAGTTACAAGGTGTGTTTTTGTAGTATGGTTCTAATTGAAGGATCTCGACATCAACAAAATCATGGTGGTCATGTTCCTTGGCATGGTTTGCAAGTGCACAGGATCTTTTACCTATCCGACAGTCGCTCTTGTGTTGGCTAATGCGGTGTTTGAGTCATTGTGACGTTTGTCCCACATAACACCCCCTACAGTCAAGGCAATTGACTTTATAAATCAAGTTATTATTATGCCAGAAGGGCGTGGTATCTTTTAAAGTGGAGAACAGGTCTCTGATCTTTTTAGGATTGTATTTAGCAATTTTCAAATTGGGAATATTGCTGAAAAACGGTACAATATTATCAGTGAGGTGTTTGATGTAAGAAAGTTTTTTATAGAGCACCTGTTCTGTTCTGGTCTCAGTAGGGCCATCGTAAAAGTTGGAACTGTAAATCAATTTTTGAAAAAGTGGTTTGGGATATCCGTTATTAACAAACATGTCAAATAACTTTTTCAAGTTGTTGTTTAGAAACCGGTCGTTAGAGATATGAGTAACTCTGTTTTTCATAGCAATTATGGTGTTGTTCTTCTGGTTGGTGGGATGATTAGAGTAATAGTTTATCAATCTGCCTGATACAGTTGGTTTTTGATACCAGTCTAAGATGATATGGTTAGTGTTGCTTCTAATCAGTTTTGTATCTAAAAAGGGTATGCTGTTATCTGTTTCCCTTTCTAGTGTGAATTGCAAATGTGCATTAAATGAATTGAAAGCATCCAGAATGATGTTGTGACAATCACGAGGAATAGCGCAGATAATGTCATCAACGTATTTATAAATAAATGGTAACCGGAACGGAAGGTTAGGTATCACAGAGTCCAACAACTCATCCATAACCATCAAGGCCAATATTGGACTAATCGGCGAGCCCATAGGACTGCCGAAGGTTTGTAAGAAAAATTTGTTGTTGAAAGTAAAAAAGGCATTGTTGGTGATGAAGGTGGTGAGTTCTGTAAATGAGCCTAGTGATAGTCCAGTGGTATATTAGTAAATAATGAAACCACATCTAGAGAAATTAAAACGTAGTTGTTAGGCAAAATGAACCCATCAATGTTGTTAACAAAAGTGAAAGTATCTTTGATATTATAATCGGTGATATCTGACAAGGCTTGGGTTAAGATATTAGCAAGAAATTTCGAAAGATTGTAGATTGTGGCATTTATAGAGCTTATTATAGGACGAAGTGGAACTTCAGGTTTATGAATTTTTGGTAAGCAATACAATTTCGGAATAGCCAAATTATATATGCTAAGAAATTTAAAATCGTTGTCAGAAAGTTCACCTTTGTCTTTTATGCTGCGAAGAAGATCGTTAAAGTTACGTTGAACGATTTCTAGAGGATTGCGTTTTAAGCATTTATAAGTATTAACGTCTTCCAGCATATTGTTAGTTTTTTCGATGTATTCAGCTCTATCCATCGCCACAGTGCAACCACCCTTGTCAGCTTGTACTATGCAAAGATTAGGATTGGATTTCAAGAAATGTTTGGTTTTGTTATATAGTGTAGTGGTGAAGAGGTAGACGGTTGTGGTTTGGTAATGAAGTTTGTGATGACATTGGTTACCCTAGCCCGTGTCTCATTCTGTAATTCATCGGGAATGTAAGATATTATGTTTTCCACATCAGCCAGAAGGTTACTAATTTTAAGATCTTTGCCAACAGAGGAGATGCCAAACTTAGGACCCAAACAAAGAAAATCAGAGATATCTGTGGGAATGTCTGTGGTTGTGATGTTTTTAAACCATTTATTGTTATCAAAGAAAGGACGGTCTCGAGGTAACAGATCCCTTAATTTGTTGAATTTTTTAATATGTAATGACTTAGCTAAATTGAATTTGGTTTTGTAAGCAAGCGATAATGAGTACTGAAATTGTTCAATGACATGTAAAGGAACATATTGTGATAATTGAGCTTTAAATTCTGATATGACATGTTTTGTTCTAGAGATAGTATTACAAGTTATTTTAATTTCTAAGGATAAAGTGTTTCTCCCTAACCTGCCTATAAAATGTTCTATTTCTCCAGTAAGTTGTCCGTTTGGAGTGTATAGTAAGTTTCGTATATTCTTCCGGCCGTTGTTTATTATTATTATCATTATTATTATTTTATCTAACGCCCGACATGGATACTTAACAAATGTACTGAGTCGTGTTCAATTGACTTTCGACAATGTGGTATAGATTTTCTATAACGTACAGTGTGTTTAACAAGAACGTACGACATCAATACAAGTAATATTACTGAGCTAGGGCTCAATATATCCATATTTTTCGAATTCTATGTACCAGCTTCTTCAAATCAAGTCTCCAGATTTTCCTCGTAATTTCTACTTCATGTAGGCTCCAACATTTTCAATCGAATTAGTGAGTGAGAAGGCGAAGCTGACGCATAAATACCATTTTCTCGTTTCCAAGAGACACAAAGTCTGGTCCGGTGCTTCGTTGTCCTCTTGTAGTATCCATCATCCATTGTGAGGCATCCGATTCAAACCACTGTTTTGCTGAAGGTAGTAGAAACCTTCGGTAAATTTAGACCATTTTCTGGGCATCTAAATTCTCAGTAAACACATGCAACCTTCTGAAACCGTGATTATTGAAACGACCAGTCACAATACGATACTGACTTGCAACTTTGAACGCATTCTAGAGTAACGATAGGTTTAACCACCGCCTACCTGAAATTATAGGAAAGACGACCAAGTTCGATTATTATTCGATGTTGTGCTAAACAGACTGTATCTCAGGTCTTTGATAGTTTGTTATTTGTTGAAACTGGGTTTTTCGGTGTTCAAAAATTTGTTACACAATTTTGTAACGATGTTGTCATTGCACAAAAATCTATTTATACCTCCAAGCTAATATTAACACATCGCGTTCAACTTCCTCATTTTTTCTTCGCTACTTTAATTGATTCACGACACCACCGCCTAAAATTTAGTCTACGCTACGTTCCCCCTTTTAGAAAAGCTAAAATTGTAACGATAACGTCCAATTTTAGACGCGTAGTGTTACAAAACGGAATTGTCACGGTGTTTGCTCCCGTAATTAATCAACGACTAAATATAAACTCGATTACTGACGAGAATGTACACAATAACGAAACGAGCCCTTAAAAAAATATATTCAAGCTACTAAAGCATTAGCATACATGTATGTATATGTATAAACACAGATTTTGTTACGCGACTAATAAATTGTATAATGCAATCAAGTTTGAAAGATATCGTGCGTCTAGACTGGATATGTAAATCTGCGGAGGACTAGTATAATTGCCGTTTATATAACAAACGGTTACTGACACTGTTCCTCTCCTTGAGAGAGGACATAGCACGCTATAATACTGATATATTGCCGTTTATAGATGAGGTTGCTTCCGTTTATGCAAGCGATTTACATACAGGGTGAGGCATTAGTACGTCAAAGCTCAATATATTATATATTAGCTTATTATTGAAGATATCAAAAAACTTTATGTACAAGAATCATAGACAGTCTTAAGCTACACATTTTAAAATTAATTTCATATATACAGGATGTTTCATTTCGCTAGGGTGAACCAAACATACATTTTCTTAAATGGAACACACTATATATTATTTCAAATTTGGATTAACCCCATCTTCCTCGTTCTTTCAATATAAGGTTTCATTGAGTTATACCGAGTATTTCAGAAGTTATGGTCAATTTTGTGTGAAAATCGTTGCCTATTTAACGTCCTGTGTATTCCATACGAAACAGCTTGAAATTATTTTTTTACTGGAATAACTTTTTTATACTGTTACATTTTCATAACGAAGTGATGTTTTTCCAATATTACGAAAACTGTGTACAGGGCGATTCAAAACACAAATGGAGCAAGGCTAGTTTGTGTTTCAACAGGATGATGATGCCAAACATACCTCCAAGATATGTCGTGGATATTTAGAAAGGAATTATTATTACGAGTTGGCCTCTTCGAAGCCTCGACCTGAACTCCATAGAGCTTCTGTTGGAACAACTAGACCGACAAGTAAAAAACCTCTGCTCCAACATCTTCATAGGCACTTTGGCAATAACCAGAAGAAAACTAATAGAGAGTTGTTGTGTGTGAGGGGTAAACCGCTAGAATAATTTAGTGTACACATCCAAGAAAATAATAGGAAATACTGGAAAATACCAGGTAATACTGGGAAAAAAATTGGAAAAGGTAGGGGTCCTCATAGTAAAAAGAATTTTTTGATGACTACGATTTAATTAATCATTTATCCCTAGCTTATTAATGCTTGTGCCACGATGAAACTTTTGTCAGAAGATCTTAGTGGGACATAGATTATATCTACGCCCAAAAATTTTGAAAAAGTAGGGATCCTCACACTTAAAATATTTTTTAAATTTTTTGATGACTACAATTTAATTAATCATTTATCCCTAGCTTATTAGTGCTTGTGCCACGATGAAATTTTTGTCAGAAGATCTTAGTGGGACATAGATTATATCTACGCCCTAAAATTTTGAAAAAGTAGGGGTCCTCATACTTAAAATATTTTTTAAATTTTTTGATGACTACGATTTAATTAATCATTTATTCCTAGCATATTAATACTTGTGCCACGATGAAGGTTTTATCAGAAGCTCTTAGTAGGATATAAATTGTATCTCAGCCCAAAAATTTGGAAAAAGTAAAGATCCCCACACTTAAAAAAATTTTGATTTTTTGATGACTACGATTTAATTAATTATTTAGCCCTAGCTTATTAGTGCTTGTGCCACGATGAAATTTTTGTCAGAAGATCTTAGTGGGACATAGATTATATCTACGCCCAAAAATTTTGAAAAAGTAGAGATCCTCATATTTAAAATATTTTTTAATTTTTTTGATGACTACAATTTAATTAATCATTTATCCCTAGCTGATTAGTACTTGTGCCACGATGAAATTTTTGTCAGAAGATCTTAGTGGGACATAGATTATATCTACGCCCAAAAATTTTGAAAAAGTAGGGGTCCTCATATTTAAAATATTTTTTAAATTTTTTGATAACTACGATTTAATTAATCATTTATCCCTAGCTTATTAGTGCTTGTGCCACGATGAAATTTCTGTCAGAAGATCTTAGTGGGACAGAGATTATATCTACGCCCAAAAATTTTGAAAAAGTAGGGGTCCTCATATTTAAAATATTTTTTAAATTTTTTGATAACTACGATTTAATTAATCATTTATCCTTATTAGTGCTTGTGCTTATTAGTGCTTGTGCCACGATGAAATTTCTATCAGAAGATCTTAGTGGGACAGAGATTATATCTACGCCCAAAAATTTTGAAAAAGTAGGGGTCCTCATACTTAAAATATTTTTTAAATTTTTTGATGACTACGATTTAATTAATCATTTATCCCTAGCTTATTAGTGCTTGTGCCACGATGAAATTTTTAGCAAAATGTCTTAGTAGGACATCGATTGTATCTACGCCCAAAAATTTGGAAAAAGTAGGGGTCCTCATACTTTAAAAAATTTTGATTTTTTTATGATTACGGTTTAATTAATCATTTATCCCTAGCTTATTAGTGCTTGTGCCACAATTAAATTTTTAGCAAAAGTAGGATATAAATTGTATCTACGCCCAAAAATTTGGAAAAAGTAGGGGTCCTCATACCTAAAAAAATGTTTGATTTTAGTACTTAATAAATTCTGTGAAAAACTGACTTAATGAAAATTGAGAAAGAATACAAAATTATGAAGAAAACCTTTCATTAGCAATGCTTAAAAAATGAAATAGTGTACAAATTTTTGGTCAGCGGTTTGCTGGACTATTGAGCTTTGAATCTTAATTGGTGATACCTTTTTTAAAGACAAAAACGTAAGCAATGTAAAAAGATAATATACAGGATAACCCATTAAAGAAATTCGAGGAAACTCTCACTTCAAACGCGTACCCTGGGACGATTTGGCAACATTACATCAACAATAATTTGTGTAATATTGTTATTGTTTCGATATTATGACAGCTTCGATAATAATATACAATTCTATAAAAACATTTAATACTAAGTTTCTAGTTCTAATCTAAATATCCCCGCAAATTATAATCAAAACCATCTTGACGGAATAGTAAACATGCAATTACTAAACTTCTTGCTATGTGTGCATACGGAAACTCCTTACGTCGATATTAATAATTCAAACGTTTCATTGTTTACACACGCATAGTATTAATCGAACTTGAAACAATGTCTAAACAAATACCTTCAATTATTCATACACAAAAGAGTATTCGAGGGTTTTTCCTGCTTGCGTTGCATGAATTCGTTATTAATTCGTCTGTTTTGTGCATTATTAATAATGCCTATTAGATATATATGAAGTTGACACTTAATAGTAGGTAAAGAAGGTACAATATTAAACGTCAATGTCGCAAACTGAAAAAAAATTAATTTATCGGAAATGTAATAAAATTTAGATTGCGAGTTAAAAGGACGTTTCTAAAAGCAATGCAATTAAACAAATTAAATAAGTATTACATAATTGATGAGATATAAGCGTAGGTTCAATCGTTTTAAATTTACAACCTTGCTTAATGTTAGTTTAGATCTATTCGGAGCTATTAAATTCAAGCTAATAAATGGATTTGAAGATTACGATGCAATTACTGTATTCATTGCATGTAGGTATGTAATTGCATTTTATTTGATGCATTATAATTAATTTAAAATTTAATTTATATATATATATATATAAGGAGGTATGTACTTACATTTGTTTTAAACAGAAAAGTATACGCCGACCAGAATTTGATACCACAGGTAGAGAGGAAACAACAAAATTAAAACTTGAACTATCTTAAATCACAGATACTTTTCAATGAACACAAATTCATTTATCATTTAACTATAGTATATAATTATGTGTAATACCTTATATATTATATTTCTTTAAAGCGGAAATATATTTGAAATGATGCTTTGAATGAAAACAGGTGAAAAAAGACACCGAACACATTAAAATACACGTTGTTACCGATCGGCAATTACTCGCGAAACGATGTTTGGTAGTTTACTCCACAAAAAAAAAATTATATATGTATATATAACCTAGTCTATAAAGTGAATCTAGGAACGAGAGTTTATAGCATGGTGTATACGAATAGTATCCGTCACAGGTCACATGACTAAAAAACGCAAGCAAATGTGCACAGACCGGCCGAACGGTTGATTCACTCACGGCCGCTGAAGCGTCGGATAACCACCCGACCGTAAGCGTTCGTTTCGTTCGGTAATTTTCGGGCTCAATAAAATTCTCTCGACCCTAACGCTTCCCTATTCCTGCGTGGACCTTCGTCTGGTCATGATAATCGCGGAGGTGCATCGCAAAATTTGCCGTTGTCATCGCGGTTTTAAAAACGGCGATGATGATGTTTATGAACTGTTATTCAGCGTAAATATTTATTAACACATTCATAAATCTTGGCTTATCCATTTTAATTTTCAACTTCAAATGTTTTCAGCTCGTATAATAAGCGAAGATTCCTGAATTTCAGGACGTCGATTTCAATGATAGATGTGTTCATTTATAACATCCATAAGATGTCTTTTAAATATCCAAAAGCAACATTGACTATTATATTAAAGCCTCATAGATACAATCGATGTCTATAGAACTCATTCCAGCTTGAAGTTAACTTGGTAGAATCGTAGAAATATTATATAATAACCTGTAATGATTTTTTTTTGTAAAATGATTAGTTTTCCCAAAAACTGAAGTATCATATTTGATAACTTGGGCCTCTATCAACACCAAATAAAATTCTGAAAGAATTTATTTAAGGAATACTTACAATAAAAAGTAATACAATATGTGATGAATTATTACAGAATTGTTTTCACGGAAAATGGCTGCTCCATTTACAACAAAGACAATGATGAAATAGCAACAGTAGAATTAATCGATAGAATGAACAAAAGGAGAAGAAAATTAAAGTTTTACGTTCTGATCAAGGTGGAGAATTCTGCAATAAGGACTTCCAAGTTATATCGTGGATGTTTAGGAAGGAATTATTATTATTACGAGTTGGCCTCCTCGAAGCCCTGACCTGAATCCCATAGAGCTTCTGTTGGAATAACTAGACCGACAAGTAAAAACCTCTGCTCCAACATCTTCATAGGCACTTTGGCAATAACCAGAAGAAAACTAATAGAGAGTTGTTGTGTGTGAGGGGTAAACCGCTGACGTAATATAGTGTACACATCGAACAAAATAATAGGAAATACTGGAAAATACCAAGTAATACTGGGAAGAAATTTGGAAAAAGTAAGGGTCCTCATAGTTAAAAAAATTTTTGATTTTTTGATGACTACGATTTAATTAATCATTTATCCCTAGCTTATTAGTGCTTGTGGCACGATGAAATTTTTGTCAGAAGATCTTAGTGGGACATAGTTTGTATCCACGCCCAAAAATTTGGAAAAAGTAGGGGTCCTCACATAAAAAAAATTGTTTTGATTTTTTGATGACTACGGTTTAATTAATCATTTATCCCTAGCTTATTAGTGCTTGTGCCACGATGAAAGTTTTGTCAGAAGCTCTTAATAGGACATGGACTGTATGTACGCCCAAAATTTTGGAAAAAGTAGGGGTCCCCATACTTAAAATATTTTTTTAATTTTTTGATGACTACGATTTAATTAATCATTTGTCCCTAGCTGATTAGTGCTTGTGCCACGATGAAGTTTTTATCAGAAGCTCTTAGTAGGATATAGATTGTATCCACGCCCAAAAATTTGGAAAAAATAGGGATCCTCATACTTAAAAAAAAATTTTGTTTTTTTGATGACTACGATTTAATTAATCATTTATCCCTAGCTTATTAGTGCTTGTGCCACGATGAAATTTTTGTCAGAAGATCTTAGTGGGACATAGTTTGTATCCACGCCCAAAAATTTGGAAAAAGTAGGGGTCCTCACATAAAAAAAATTTTTTGATTTTTTGATGACTACGGTTTAATTAATCATTTGTCCCTAGCTTATTAGTGCTTGTGCCACGCTGAAAGTTTTGTCAGAAGCTCTTAGTAGGACATAGACGGCATGTACGCCCAAAAATTTTGAAAAAGTAGGGGTCCCCATACTTAAAATATTTTTTAAATTTTTTGATGACTACGATTTAATTAATCATTTATCTCTAGCTTATTAGTGCTTGTGCCACGATGAAATTTTTGTCAGAAGATCTTAGTGGGACATAGTTTGTATCCACGCCCAAAAATTTGGAAAAAGTAGGGGTCCTCACATAAAAAAATGTTTTTGATTTTTTGATGACTACGGTTTAATTAATCATTTATCCCTAGTTTATTAGTGCTTGTGCCACGATGAAGTTTTTATCAGAAGCTCTTAGTAGGATATAGATTATATTCACGCCCAAAAATTTGGAAAAAATAGGGATCCTCATACTTAAAAAAAAAATTTGATTTTTTGATGACTACGGTTTAATTAATCATTTATCCCTAGCTTATTAGTGCTTGTGCCACGATGAAATTTTTGTCAGAAGATCTTAGTGGGACATAGTTTGTATCCACGCCCAAAAATTTGGAAAAAGTAGGGGTCCTCACATAAAAAATTTTTTTTGATTTTTTGATGACTACGGTTTAATTAATCATTTATCCCTAGTTTATTAGTGCTTGTGCCACGATGAAGTTTTTATCAGAAGCTCTTAGTAAGATATAGATTATATTCACGCCCAAAAATTTGGAAAAAGTAGGGGTCCTCATACTTAAAAAAAATTTTGATTTTTTGATGACTAGGGTTTAATTAATCATTTGTCCCTAGTTTATTAGTGCTTGTGCCACGATGAAATTTCTGTCAGAAGATCTTAGTGGGACATAGATTGTATCCACGCCCAAAAATTTTGAAAAAGTGGGGTCCTCATACTTAAAATATTTTTTAAATTTTTTGATGACTACGATTTAATTAATCATTTATCCCTAGCTTATTAGTGCTTGTGCCACGATGAAGTTTTTATCAGAAGCTCTTAGTAGGATATAGATTATATTCACGCCCAAAAATTTGGAAAAAATAGGGATCCTCATACTTAAAAAAAAATTTTGATTTTTTGATGACTAGGGTTTAATTAATCATTTGTCCCTAGCTGATTAGTGCTTGTGCCACGATGAAGTTTTTATCAGAAGCTCTTAGTAGGATATAGATTATATTCACGCCCAAAAATTTGGAAAAAATAGGGGTCCTCATACTTTAAAAAAATTTTTGATTTTTTGATGACTAGGGTTTAATTAATCATTTGTCCCTAGCTGATTAGTGCTTGTGCCACGATGAAAGTTTTGTCAGAAGCTCTTAGTAGGACATAGACTGTATGTACGCCCAAAAATTTTAAAAAAGTAGGGGTCCTCATACTTAAAATATTTTTTAAATTTTTTGATGGCTACGATTTAATTAATCATTTATCCCTAGCTTATTAGTGCTTGTGCCACAATGAAATTTTTGTCAGAAGATCTTAGTGGGACATAGTTTGTATCCACGCCCAAAAATTTTGAAAAAGTAGGGGTCCTCATACTTTAAAAAAATTTTTGATTTTTTGATGACTAGGGTTTAATTAATCATTTGTCCCTAGCTGATTAGTGCTTGTGCCACGATGAAGTTTTTATCAGAAGCTCTTAGTAAGATATAGATTATATTCACGCCCAAAAAGTTTGAAACCCATACACGCCACAACAAAATGGGATTGCAGAGTGGCAGAATCGTACCCCGGTTGAAAAGGCAAAGTGCCTTTTATTTGATGCAAAACTCGAAAAGAAATTTTGGGCAGAGGGCATAAACACGGCGAATTATTTACGCAACAGGTATATTACTGGTGGTTTGAATGCCAAGACTCGTTTTGAAATGTGGCATGGTTGAAAACCAGATTTGTCAGGACTCAGAATTTTTGGTAGCACAGCAATGGTGCACATACCAAAAGAGAAGAGATTGAAATTTGACAAAAAATCAACAAAGAATATACTTGTAGGCGATTCGGATAATATCAAGGGTTATAGGGTGTATGACCCTGAAAAAAATGATGTTAGAACTAGCAAAGACATAGTAATTTACGAAAAACAGGAAACTAACATCGTGGATGTGATAATCGGTGAAAATCCCGATCCAGTTTCAGTAGGGGAGGATTCAGAAGATGATTGCAGAGGAGAGGACTGAGAAGATCCATTGGAATCCGAGTCAGAATATGAGTTTTAGTCAAATTGATAGATCAAATGAAGATTACACTTGCGAAACGCAAATAACACAAACAACAGAAAGTAGAAGATCACAAAGGGAACCGAAACCAAAGGAATTTAAGGATTATGTTACCTACATGTGTGTCGAAAATTCAAACATGGGAGATCCACTTTCGTTTGGAGAAGCTTGTGGAAAGCGGCAATATCAGAGGAAGTAGAGAGCTTTGAAGAAACTGAAGGTTGGAAGACTGGCCGGAAGATTCTACAGCAGCAGTGGTTAAGTGCAAGTAGGTGTTCAAGAAGAAAATTAATTGTGAAGGTGCAGTGAAATATTTGCTAAAATATTCGAAAGGTTCGAATTTTTGTCTGAGTATAATCAGTTTATAATTATAATAAGAATTCTAATTCTTTTTGTCGTCAGGAACCAACTTGATCAAAGGCTCATCGTCAGATGAGTCAAAGCCAGGCTCAGTTTCGTCGTCATCTTCATTCATCGATATCCGAATCATCTAGGTTTGTATTTAATGACTACTTTCAATCAGCACGTAAAAATTTGGTCTCCAATTTGGCAGATACCCTCGACTACAGTTGAATTAGTAATTACCTACCAATTTAAAAAACAAGAGGTCCTTTGTAAGGGATGATCTTGCTCCTGATATACTAAAATATGCTGAACTACTGACTTATTTAGTGAATTTATCTTTTATTCAGAGTACGTTTCCAAATGCTGTAAAAATTCCTGCTCTTAACTTATATTTAAATGATACAGTGCAATTCTTATCCGAGGTTTACGTAACCATGAACGATGTAGATGACATATCAATTCTTGTTGGCAATGACGATGATACGAAGAGACTGACTCGCTAAGTCTTGAGAAAACAAAATATCTGGTATTTCATACTAGAAAAACTAATACCATGTCATTGCAACTTGATGGGCAAATCCTTACCAATTGTGAATCGACAAAGTTTCTGGGAGGAAGTAGAATATCGTATGAGATATGGAATTCCACTTTGGAAATCATCTGTGAGTGCTAGCAATGTTTTTACTACACAGAAAGCGGTGCATTGCATAGATTAATCCTTCCATTTCGATATAGGTATTTCTTTAAACAGCCGTGTCGTGTTAACAGACTCACCATTGTTCTAAGCTGTAGCTTTCAACCGAAAAGCCACCATATCTTCAGCGAATTGCCTTAATGGCTGTCCCATAATTCATTTACTGTGTGTCCACCCTCGTCAACGTTGTTCCAATGTACCTGGTGTGTTTTTGCGATCCACTCAGTCACTGCACTGTATATTGCAGTCTTAGTTATCGCCAAACACGATTCAGTTCCAGAACCCTTTCTCGCCAGCTTGTTTACTATTACGTTGCCTGGTATACCCTTATACCTCGATACCCACATCAAAGTAATTTTGTTGAATTTGGTCAGCGTTGTTAGGTTTTCCAGGCAGTCCCAAGCTAGTTTCGAGACTATCTAATAGGAAGTTAATGTCTTTAAGGCTGCCTGGCTATCCTATCGGATATGAATCATATGGCCCAAAGGCTGTTTTTTTCAAGTGCCTTTCGGGCACAAATCTAGATTCTACGCTATATACCTTCTTCAGAGCTTGTGATTCGTTTTGAACCATCATATCATCGTTCTGGCATCTACAAGCCTTGATTTTAAACTAATAAGTACCGCAATTCTTCTGGATTCTGAATATAAGAGATAATGGATACCCATTTTTTTAAGTCATTTATCGGTATTGATGAAAAAATTATATCTTTGTTGTTTTACTATTCCACCTAAATTTTCATAAGACGATGTCGCTCTGCCAGCCCTTTGTATCAAGAATGCTAAGGCAATAGAGCCCGTTCAATCTACACTGTCCAATTTTTGAATTGGTACACTTAGAGAGAGAGAGAGCAGAAAAAACAACCTCCTTGGGCGTTAAGCACGACTTCCTATATGATCAGGGTCTGTGTTTCGGAATGCAAACAAATGCCTATCGAATGACATTTGCGACTCCATTGTTGTTTGTTATATAAGACTAAGTTTTAATCCAGAGTGATTCACTGAATTTTAGAGATGCCATTAAGGCGTTTAAGTATTAAAGGGATGAGCCAAGCTATGGGAATGCTTATGACTAGGGCATCGCTAAGAACTGTTGCTACGTATTTCAATGTGAGTTTGAATGCGTTTTAATGATACTGGATTTGTCCTACATAGACAAGGTTGAGGACGAAATCGCAGTACAATAATCAGGGAGGACCGTTTTATTACGGTTCAGTCTCGAAGAAAGAGATTCTCTACTACAAGAACACTCCAAATTCAGTTATTGAATGCAACAGAGGTACTCAAGTATCCACTCAAACAGTAAGAAGAAGGCTCCATGCGGCAAATTTAAGGTCTAGATCTTCTAAAAAATGTCCATTATTGACCAGAGCCCACAAAAGAAGAAGGCTAGATTGGGCACATTAACATGCAGTTGAAGATTGGGGTATTTTTGGGAAGCACCGAACTGCCCTTTTGGAAACATTATATTCAGAATTTGATTTCCAGCATGCCAAGATATTAATCTTTAATTAAGTGTTTGGTTATCTTTTCTTTCCAGAGCAAACTTTTATGTAATACTAAAATGAAGATTTTGTATTTTTTCTATTAAAACATTTGAAATTCGTTATTTAAATTTTATTCTTTTAATTCTTCGCCCTAAAAATGTTTCCCAGAACCCTATACTATCAATTAAGCAAGAAGGTGTTGCTCAAAAAGTAGTAAATTGTTATTGATATATGTTCTTCTAAGTGTGCCAGTTCAAAAGTTAAGTTGTTGTGTCTACCATATTTACAATCCTTTTGCTTTCTGGTTTGACGAGGAAAACTTGTAATTATAGTCTTGGGATCATTTTCCACGAATTTTTCTTCTTCCCAAAACAGTGGGTTTCGACACCACCTTCAAAATAAGTTTTGCCTTGCTAAAATGTGCCACCTCTGTTTCCAACCAACAAGGCAAGGTAAGGTTATGTTTCCATAAATAGAAGTCATGTAATATTTGTTTATAATTACCAAATAAAAAATATATTATTGTATTGTAGTATTGTAAAAAATTAATTCATTCTAATGTGTAAATTTACATACCTAAACACAATGAATTAATTTAACTGTAGGCAAATAAATTTTATTGAAAGTAAATATTCATTAAAGAACTAAAATAAAAAACAAAAAACGAAAACAAGCATTTTGTATTAAAGGTAAAATGCATACGTATAATTATGGATTAATTAAGAAATATTATTTAATTCAAATGCAAGGACTAAATTCTTTTTATAAATCGTGAAACGATGTTGACCGTGACTCACAATTTATTTTCAGTAGATATGTTATAATAAACATCAGGTCAATGAAACTTCTTGTTAAATCGCAATCGCTATAAAGGGAATAACCGAATCACACGCGAATTAAACAAAGGTCATATGAATCGTTATTTTATCTTTTGCAGAAAAACAAAAAACCCAAATATAAAAATAAACCTGTCTGTGTAGGTAATGCAATTAAAGCAGATAAAGTTAGGATAGAAAGTTTAAACAGGTGATTACAATTATTACTGAAATTCGGGACAAGTTCAACAAGTCTGTATATACTAAGAAAGTAATATTAATCTTAATCTACGAGGACCACTAGAAAAAACATCTACCTAGCCATGATAAGAACAATTGATAAACTTAAGCCTAAGTTGTCAATTAGTGACGAGTATTTTAATTCTCATCATCATATTACGTAACAAAATTTTGATCTAAACAGTTTCGTTGGTGACGTGCATCCATCGAGGAGAAGTGATGAACCCAAAACGACAATAAATACGGAAATGACTCATAAAGTTGGCCATTATCATGACATTTTAAGATGTCAGCCACAAATTGTGGGTGCACCACCAAAAAAAAAAATCAAGGACTCAACCATATGCTGGGAAATTTATGGGCAACAGTTTTCTGAGACACTGAGGGTATCCTTCTCATCGAATATATGCCCAAAGGACTTAATTAAGAAGCACTTTTATTAATAAGAAACTTTTAACTCATGAGCGTTGAGTGAGAGGTAGATTTCTTTTTTGATGACCCTCGTATACCACGGGGTAGTATAATAGAAAGTAGGTCAATCCTTTAACCATATATTCTGTAGATTAAAATAATGAGAGGTTCCTTGTATTATTTTATATTTAAAAGCTTCTTTTTCTAATATACAGGGTGTCAAAGTTAACTTTTTAAAAAGTTTTTTTTAATTTTCATGCAGATTCTCTTCTTATCTAAGCACACCTTTTGTATGATTTCTAACAAAGCAATTCAAAGAACTAATAGAGAAACTAAAGGGTGTGGTACCATTTTTAACCTCTATTTCTTGTAGTAAATTGGTGATGCATTTTGTTCTAGTTTGCAGTGGCTACAACACTGAAAAATGAAATACTGAATTTTCCTTTTTAAACGTCTAAGCTTTCTATTATACTTCTTCAGAGATGCTTAACAATTTAAGTTTAAGCAGGATACTAGATTTGGACACCATTGTTGGGCTAAAAATCTTGGTTGATCTTCAAAATCAAAATCAAATTCTGAAAATAATCGTCTTAAGAAAAGATGGTGTTACCTTAAAGAACGGGAAGTTCAGCTTCCATTTTGCAATAGAATTGTAATTTCTATTACAGTCATCATGGTTCACATCAAAAATTGCTTGCAAGAAGTAATCTTCTCAAACAATACAGCTTCAGATGCCATCTGAGGCTGTACTTGCCACCGTTATTTCAAAATGAATGCCGCCCTGTAATTGAGTGCAATGAAGAAAGATGAAACGTTAGAAAGAGACCACGTTTTTTTTACCTTTTCTGTCTCATCAGAGACACTAAATTGCTAAACTATCGAGACATCTAGCAGGATCTAGATGGAATGATTTTAAAATTAGCCCATTTTCGGAGGTTTTATGCAATATACTTTGGGAGAGAAACTACGATGAAGTTAAGTCTTGCATTTCGAAGAACGCTGATGAGACTGAAAAGGTCGAAACCACGTAATCCGTTTCTAACGCTAAAAGGATTTATCCCAACCAAGTCCAAACCCCCAAAGGTACAAATTTTAAATTTGGGCAAGGTGAAAGAATTTTTCGAATGGTGGTGGTGGCAAATTTGTACGGAAAATACAATTTTTATGGACAAATTTTCAAATTTTTTGGCCAAATATATTGATTGGAGGATAAACGAGTTATTCTGGATGCCAATACGTCAGAGAATCAATTCAACAACCGACCATGTCACCTGTCAAAAATGCTGTAATTTTCCTTCAATTTTTGGGAAGGAACTAGCAAATATATTGTCGTTTGATCTCATTCACGAAGCGGTTTTCATTTAAAAGTCTTCCAATTTCTATTTCCGCATAGAAATCGGTTGAATAGGTCTGTGTGACAGCAAGAGCATCAAAGGTGCTCACTATTGACTAAATTTCCTTAATTACTGCAAGATGCAGCCAGAATTGAAGAAAAATACTGGATCTCACATGAGGAAATATGATTAAAATTCCATAAAAAAAGTTTTGAAGCTTAGTGTTAAACATGTTTTGGATAGAAATCTTCGAAAAGATCTACAACATTTTAGGAAAAATTGCCTGGGGATGTACGGTTCAAACTTTTTTCAGATGTCATCTGATTACATCTCAACAGAAGAACATCAGAGGTAGTCATAAGTACAGATGATGAAAAATCAGGAGCATATTAAAAGGAGGATACTAGATTTGGACACCATTGCTGTGCTAAACATCTGGGTTGATCTTCAAAACCAGTTTGAAAATTCCGAATGGTATTACCTTAAAGGGCAGCAAATTCAGCTACCATTTTGCAATAGAATTGTAATTTCTATTACAGCCATCATGATTCATATCAAAAATTGCTTGTAAGAAGTAATCTTGTCAAACAATACAGCTTCAGATGCCATCTGAGGCTGTACTTGCCACCATTATTTCAAAATTATTACGCTTGTAGATAAAATTAGGAAGCAGGAAACCGAGAGATTCTAGAAACGACAGTGGTACCATGAAACAAAAGGTGGAACTAGAACAAGCTCGTAAAGGCCACATCCCAATTCTTGGACTTACCACCTATCATCTTGGTGTCATACTATATCTAACACCAAAATCTTTTGAAGTTGTTTCAACAAGCAGAAGAGTGTGAAGTTTTGGAAGAGTACTCTGACAAACATAATAAAATTAGTCTGAGCTTCTGGGTATTCTAGTACAGAAGAAATTTGATTGATCAGATGATGCAATTGGTATCCTTTATGGGAACCATCATTAACGTACAAGGAGGATTTGTTTTGAAAATATTCAAAGGTCGGTTCGATCATCAAAACAGTATGAGTCATAAAATGTTCTTAATTAAAATTGAATTGCAAGGATGACAGGATTTCAAGTGATTACATCCCAATTGTTGTTGACAAGTTCACATTTAATTTAATTTGATTTCATGAAAACCTTGCAGACAACACAAGACACTTTCACATAAACATCTTTTTTATCAAGGTTTCTGAGATCAAAACATACTGGGGGAGTACCTGTATATATCTCTGGTACCTTGCACGTTTAATTTTACATTAAGTTTGATTTTTTTTAATGCATCATCAATGCTTGTTGATGACATCATGGAGGAAATTATAAATTTAAGTTAGGTAGAGAAAAGGGGACTCACCATAGAAACAAAACAAATCCTCCAGTGGATCGTTTCACAGACACTTCACTAACAAGAGCACCTAAACACCCGATATCGAAGAGCATGTTTCTTTGGTTATAGATGGACTGGAAATAGTTACGGTGATTCGAGTTCGAATAACGCGAAGAACACTTTCTCTATACCACGGTGGGTTGTTTACGGCATATAGTATACAGTGGAAGATACTCCTCGAATACAAAATAATCGTATGCAGAGTGTTGGTTGGTCGGTTGATGGTAAAAATAGGTCGTGACAATTGCACGATAAGAATTCTTTAAATGCTTATGTAACCAGGTTCAACGTAGAACAATACTTTGATGGTCGATAGATTTTTCTTTCTTGGTTTTAATCATGTGTAATAGAGGTCATCGTCGTTAAACGCAATAACATTCTTTGCGGCAAAAATTTCGTGCATGACCTTAAACTAAATAATACGAGTACCTAGTTTCTTAATATTATAATTTAATATTTTCTATTTTTGATGTAGCATCCTCTATTCATATCTAAGATGGATATTATCGATAATCGGAGGAAATCTTTGGTGTATTAAGGAGTTTATCCTCCCAAAAAAAATTGCTACTAGTGATAAAGATGAAGCTTATAAACGAGATTAGATAATAATTAATAGGATTCTCCGACTGTTTCAAGTATAAACAATATTTTGAACAACTGTCTGACATTAACGAGTTAATGGACAGACAATGATAATTTGTTAATTACCTACTTCAACAAGCACTGATTTAAATTACTTAAAGTTGTTAATTAAGTTTAGAATGTTTTATATGCCTGTGGACACAAAACTGTTACCTCTATGACATGTAATTGTATACAGGGTCCGGCAACGAAGCGGGGACGGAAGATTACACGCTTATTTGAAAGTTTGTCAAATATTTAGTCGTCGGATATTCTTCCGCACCATCAAGTGCACGTTTTAAAAATATTTTGTTTTATACAGGGTGTTCCAGATGGCAATGCCAGACTAAAGTTGCATTTTTTTTAATGGAACACCCTGTATATTAATAGAGAAAATGATCCATAAATAGGCTATAACAAGAAGAAACTCCATTTAGTATGAGAAACAATTGATTTTCACTCAGCGGTGAAAGGTAACATTAATTTAATATAAAGTAGAGGTGTCAGTTTTTAGCTTGTATACTAACCCTTTCGAGACGGCACTTTTTGTATATAGAGTGGCCCATAGACGGAAATTTTAATATTGACTAGTGAACGAACGTCGGATATATCCGTCAAAGAAGAGGTACAAGAAAACTGTGTTTTCTATTAAGAATATGATGTTTCCAAGATTTCTTATGATATAAGGAAGACAAAAATGCAAAATAGATGATACTAAGAAAATATTTATTATTATAATTATTGTTATAAAAATATATTAACACAAAAAACTGTACCTACTTGCGAAAAATCAGTATTTTATAATTGTATGGTATCTCTCAAAACAAGGTATGATACATAAACCTACATTACAATCTTTACACATGTATCGTGATTCCTTTCTTTTTTTTGCCCCAGTGCTAGTGTTGGCACAGACAATACAGCGCCTTAAAGGTCGTTTTGATTTTTCGGTGTCCGGTACCAATGACACAAAGTGACGTTCAGTTAGCCTTTTCATGTCGGAGCAAACAGAACGTGGCACTTTGCGCTGGATGGCATGTCTGAAAGGAACAAGAATATAGATATAGGTACTTACGATTAAAAAATTAATACCTTTCTTATAACTGATGAATAATATTCTTGTGATATACAGCTAACGGAACCTTTTTGGTATTTACTGTTAAATATAAAGCATGGCTATTTATCACACAAAGGTCCAAGACGTGAAAAAACAGTTTCTTGTACCATTTAATATTTTTTCTCATTGAATCTATACTGCTTATTAGCATATCTGAACGATCAACACTTCCCATATGTTTAATATAATCTACCACACATAGAGGCTTCTTCACGTTTTCTCCAGTTTTTCGGTCCTGTTTAGGTAGAGTAACTATTTCATTTTCATGCATCGTAGATATCATAGTTACATCTCGCCGATCCTTCCATTTCAAAGCTAATAACTTTTCAGAATTTTTCCAACTTATCTCCCCTTTATTCAATTTTTTCTTTAGTTCTGGCATACCTCTCCGATTTTGCCGCACTGTTCCACAACTATTCGTTTTTCGACTGTGCAAAAACAAAGACAGTGAAGGACTCGTATAAAAATTGTCGGTATAGAGGGAATGTCCTCTGTCCAGATATGGCATCAATAGTTTTATTATTAACGGGTCGATGGCCGCAGTGGTTAGGCGGCTGACTATTGTTGTGAGAGGACGATAGGTGCCGGGGTTCAATTCTCTGGAGGGACGGTGACATTTTTTCAGAGAGTTTAATCCCGGATCGACTTGCCATTCGCTGTTGGGAGCAAAGTGATTAACAGCGCGGCATCATAAAAGGCGATATGATGCTGTCACAAAGCCATTTAAACACAACTTACACACACTAAACTACACCGCAAGAGTTGCAGTGATAGCCAGACAAGTAATACAGCTTACGGAGTCACTGCAACTAAGCACCCACCACACATTAAAAAAAAAAAAAAAAAAAAAAAATTACAACTGCACTTGTAACTCCCAGAAGATTATTATCAATGTCAATATTTGTCTCCTTTCCAACATATACAATAAAATCAAGAATATAGCCCGTTTCACAGTCGCACAGAACATACAACTTGATTCCGAAACGATGTCTCTTCGTTTTAATATATTGTTTAAATATAAGACGGCCTTTGAAGAGAATCAGACTTTCATCAATAACTAGAGACTGAAATGGATACATGGCATTCTGAAACTTTTCTTTAATTTTTTCTAATACAGTTCTAATTTTGAAAAGACGGTCGTGTGTTGGAGCCTCTTCGTTATTGCTGAAATGTAAATGTCTGTATATTGATTGAAATCTATCTCTTGACATGGATTGTGGAAAAATAGGAGAACTTAGCAGAGGATCAGTTGACCAATATTCATGCATGGATAATTTTTTACTTCTTGGCATTAGCATATTCAGTGCCAAGAAAACGTACAACTCTGATCTATCAAGAGCTTTCCAGCCATTTGCACTTTGTGACGCATAATGATTTGTTTCGCGCATAATTATTTCAGCAATTTCGTCCGTAAAAAGACTCGAGAAGAAGTCTAATTCAGTTGAATTTGCAGTGAGATTCAAATCTGAATTTATTCCACATTTGTCGTCAATAAATACATGTTTTTCAGGCTTAAATTCGTTAGTTGTCCACTGTATATCTTGCAACACCTGTACATCCTCTTCGTCCTTATTATGTTCTAAGTGACTATCTTTGGTATTTTGTGCGGTTTCTAAATAATCATCATCGGAAAGACAGTCACTTGCACTCGATGATTCAGGATTATAGTCACTATTGTTATCACTAAACGGCTCTTTGTCGCTGCTTATATAACAATCTCCGAGGTTATCGATTTCTTTTAAAATAGCCTTCACCTCTTTGGGATCTAAACCACAGAAATTATCGATATTTGTGTTGGTTTTGGTTCTTTTTGGACGCGAGGGCCCTGCAGTATCATCCGTTGACATTTTAAACAATAATGGATACCATTGAGACACACGACAATGTGTTTTTATTCTACATTACGCACGTGCGTAATGTACAATAGTTGCGTTTATACTCTCGACTATCGTCGGACATCTCCGTCACGACCGGATAACTCCGACACTCGTGGCTCAACCACGTCAATCATGACGGAGTTAACCGACGGTAGTTTCACGGCCTCAGTTAATATCAGTTTTGTTTAAAAGAGTCGGATATAACCAGCAGCAGTTTTGTAAGAAGTATAAAAGTTTGTCGGATATATCCGGCAGTCGTGTGAGCGTCAATTTAACAAGACGGACATATCCGACTTCCGTCTCAAAAGGGTTAATAACCAAGTTGTACAAAATTTCGTTTTGTGTTATATAGTATTTCGTTCAATCTTTAAAAGAAATTGTTATAATGACTAATTTTAGAAGTTACTCAACAAACGCAAGCTCCTACCTTCAATAACTGTTACCTTTGAAATACAATCTATACTTACATCTCTCCACATACAGAACATTTAGAGCGACTAAGGCCAGCTAGAAAAAAGATAGATCTAGAGTGGAGCGGTTGTAAAACATATACGGAATAGCACGCTCGCCAATGCGTTAATTCCGTATATGTTTTACAACCGCCCCACTAGATCTATCTCTTTTCTAGCTAGCCTTACTGTATGTGAATTTTCCTGTACTATTAATAATACGGCCAGTTCGCTTTTGTTTATTGATTACCGTTTTATTTGTTTCTCCCTTCTTTACGTGGATTTATTTTAGGAATATCAGGATGTGTGCTAAATTCTAGGAAATGTTTGAAGAAAGATGCATTTCTGATTATGATCCCTCCTTACTTTAACCTGTGTGCTTTTTATTTCACAAACTGTATATGGTTTTGGGTCATACCTTGGTGTTAGACTATTAGCTTTAGGTATTTTACAAAGCACTCTGTCGCCTATTTGAAAATTGTTTGGCCTGGTTTTTCTTTTGCTGTCGGCATGCGCTTTGTGTTTTAGACGTTGTTCTTTGTCCTTTGTAGGTGCATCTTGATTTTTTTCACATGATGGAAGAAAACTGTTTATTTCTCGCATGAACACTAATTTGAAAGGCGATTCTTTTGTGGTGGAATGTGGTGTACTTCGATAGTTTAAAAGAAATTGTTGAAGTTGAGAGTCAAATTGGTTTTTATCTATTTGAGAACAAATCAAGGACTTTTTGAGAGTTTTTACAAACCTTTCTGTTATACCATTGGCTTCCGGCCAGTATGCTTCAAAAAATTGATTAATTGCATTCCCATTGAAGGGCGGTCCATTATCAGATAACACCATCTTTGGAATGCCCATCAAGGCAAATGTTTTTTCTAAAATTGGTTGTATTTGTCCAAAACTAGTGGAGTCCACAATTTCGGCAATTGGGAATCTGGAATATTCATCAATTATTATGAATATGTATTTTCCATTTCCATTATTTATTTTAAATACATCAATAATTACATATATACTACTTCATTATTATTGATCAAGATCAAAGAATATCAACAAAAACAACGAGTAGAGAAAAGTAGCATATTTTCGGAAAGGTTCCTAATTTCGGATAGTACTGTTTTTTAGGAAGCATCTATATTCATGTTTTGAAACTAAATCTAATCTATTCAAAAATGAAACTTCTAACGTTCAGTGTACATTTTCTGTTTTTACTATACACGATTATAATATGGCAGCATCACGAAATCTTGTTTAGCGTGTGGCTGAGTTTTTTACAGTTTCTTGAACTAACCAATCAAACACCGGCCCTACTTCAGAAAGGGATGGAGATACTGATACCACATCTCACAAAAATCTTCAAAGCTTGCATAGCCTGGGGATGGGTTTCAAAGGCATGGCAAAAGATCAGAGTAGTGTAAGGTGGGTAAGATATCTGATCAAACGCCAAAGTCATACAGACCGATAAGGCTGTCCGCCATCTTACTCAAAACTCTTGAAAGGTTGGTGGACAGGCACATAATAGACACCGCGTTGAGAGAACAGCCACTCAGTGACAGATAGTACGCCTACCAAGCAGGAAAATCTACAGAGGCAGCTTTAGATGACCTCAACAGGCTAATCTCAAAATCTATAGAAGACAAAGAGATAGCCTTAGCGACTTTCCTGGATATCGGTTATTGAGGCTTCAAGGAGAAAAGGAGTTACGCCGAAGCTTCTGCAGTGGATAAGAGCCAGCCTGAAAAGGAGGATAATTACATCCACAATTGGCGGCGCTACCATCGAGGCGGAGGCGGGAGGGGGCTGCCCGCTCTTCTGCGGGCCGCTCTCGTTGACGACCTAATCCGAAAACTGACTAGAAAGGGCTTCTATTGCCTGGGATACGCTGACGACCTAACAATAGTAGTTAGAGGGCGATTTCCAAAAGTTCTGATGGAGCATATGCAAAGAGCTCTAAACACGATAGACAGCTGGTATAAACAAGAGCCACTAGTTGTCAATGCTCAAAAAACACAAGTTATCACGTTCATAAGAAAAAGATCGCTAAAGGGTCTGCGACCACCAGTAATAGGTGGGGAAAGACACGAAATACCTGGGGGTATGGCTTGATCAAAGGCTCACGTGGAATACGCACATCCAAAAAAACAACCAACAAAGCTACTATTGCCTTGGGCAGGTGCAGGAGGTTATGTGCTGACTCAAAGCTGGTTTGGTACTGCGTAAGAGCCCTAAATGAGGTGGGCACCCTAAGGAAAATAACTTTGGCCTGGGTCGCCAGCCACACGGGCGTGAAGGGAAATGAGGCGGCAGACAAGCTGGCCAGACGAGGTGCGTCAAGGCCTTTCATAGGAGCGGCCCCTTCCTTCGGCATTACCAAATCACAAATTAAAAGGTCCATTTACGAATGGTCACAAAATAAGTCCAAGGAATGGTGGAAAAGATCACCAGGACAAAGACAGGCTAAGGAGTTCCTAAAGGAGCAGAGGCCTAAATTTACTGAAGACCTACTGAGTAAAGACAGGAAGACTGTCAAAATGATCGGTCAAGATGATCGGTCATTGCAGACTGAATAGGCATATGTTTAACATAGGCCTGATAGATAATGCTCTCTGTAGAGTCTGTCAAGAGGAAGAAGAAACCCCAGTTCATGTTTTGTGCCACTGTGACGGCCTAGCGAGGACAAAGTTTCCAGCAATGGGCGTAGAGAACCTCATGGTGGTTGTTCTTTGTGATAGTCATGGTGTACTTATCTTAACCGATTATCTTCAAACAGGAAGAACTATTACAGGAGCATACTACGCATCATTACTCGACAGGCTAAAGGTAGGTATTGCTGAAAAACGGCCACATTTGCAGGAACAAAAATTGTTTCACTAAGACAACTTCAGCGGTTGCCATAGTGGAAATCCGCGAATTATCGTTTGAACTGCTTAACCACCCTCCTTATTTACCAGATCTAGCCCCAAGCGACTGCTATTTGTTCCATGATCTAAAAATTGCGCTCGGAGGATAAAAATTTTCGTCAAACGAGGAGGCTATCGTAAACGGTTATTTTGCAGGGAAAGACGTCGAGTACTATTTGGAGGGGTTGAGGAGATGGGAGCATCACTTGTCAGACCACCCTCCAATTAACTCGTATTACCAACGTGTGTGTTTAGATCTGTAATTGAAGGGTCAGCCCCACTTTTTTTTTGTGAAAAACACTTTGGCATGCTGCATCGTTTGGTATAAGAAACAGCCAGCTTCATGACTTATAATAGGAAGTACAACTATATACGGAGTTGCCCGAAGAGTTATTTGAGTCAAGAACTAACAAGGGCTAACATGAAATCCTTGCTCAGATCGACGAACACATTAAGAGTTTTCCAAGACGGCGTTCACACTACAGCCGGAGCGATAATAAAAACAGATATTATTTGTCTTCTGAATTGAATATGACAAAAATGTATAGGCTAAATCTTGCTAAATATAATCCAGAGCAGCATAAGCTTTGCAAATATGGAGGAAAAATAAATCCAAAAGTTTCCCATGATTTTTACTGTCGACATTTTAACTCTCTAACTAAAATAAGTTTCGGACAGCCCAGATCAGATACCTGCTAAAAATGTGACAAGTTAAAGAATAGAATTGTAGCCGAAAAAGACCTAGAAGCAACGACCAAATTCCAGCATGACAAATCCCTCAATTTGGCAAAAGCAGAAACATTTTAGAACTCGCTAAAAGAAAAATTCGTCCAGGCCAAAATTGGAAAAGCGGTTGAATTCCTTCCGAAGATGTATTTTACGAGAGCCAGTTATGGGTCTACATCTTTTGTGTTCATTCAACAAAAACAGGTGAAAGCCTGGTCAAAACTAATTCTAAGAAATTCGCCTAAAAAAAACTGTAATAAACAATATAGTCTGTTCATGATAGTTTGTTCTGGAGAACCACAATATACAATTTTGTGTCACGAAATGAATCAGCTGCTCAAAAAAAAATGGCGTTGAGTTTGCATTCAGGAAAATCCAGGGAACTCCACAAGAAAACCTAGAGCTTGACTAGTTTTAATAAATTATAGAACACGCAATTTCTCAAGAATTCTGCAAGCTTTGAAATCATATTTGAATTGTCTATGGTAGGATTTAGGAAAGCAACGATAATGAACCGGGACTCCCATCTCTCCTCCAAGGCTAGACAAAAATCCCTTAGCCCTTTAATCTCTGATCTCTTCAAGCTGAGGGTGTGTGGATTTTGAATAATTTTTATAAGAAAACTCTCATTGGTGGTGGACGATCAGGATTAAGACCAGCCAGCTCACTCACAAAGGGATTCTTGGATTTGTCAATCCTTTCCATCGTCTTAGTTGTTAACTGAATCAAAAAAATCTTTATTGATGTGATTTTTCAAGACGTTTCACATGTGTTTTTGACATACTCGATAATGACAATGAGCCATATGTTATTAACGGTCTCAAAAATGGAAAAGTGGATCCCTCCCGGATTTGGTGAGCTTGATGAGGTCAAGGAGAAGCCAGGTACATCTGGTAAGCTGACAATTCTCTACCTATAGGCATAGCAAGGAATAATGAAACAACTCCTTCAAAAAATGGAAAACTTGACAATTACCTCAGAAAATATTTAAATCTGAAAGATATTGATGTGGTTTGAAAGATGAGATGGGAGATCTATTTGCGTAGTTGGCGCTAATATCAAATTCCCAACGAAACTTGTTAATATTTATGACAAACTATGCTAATTTTTGCCAATTTGGTGTTAATTAAGTTAGCCAATCAAGGTTGTAATTTTAACAACAATAACATGTGTAATGTGGTACATTATTATGACATGATACATTATCGAATTTAGAAACCAAAATAACGAGTGACACTGAAAGTATTAAATCAAACCCATCCTACAATATTCGCAAAATAAACTTTTTCCATTTTGATCCCCAAGGCAATCGATTGTGTGTAGTTTTAACGTTCGATGCCGCACGAATTACAATTCTTTCCAGTAATAATGTGTCAATATGTAAATACATCGTGTTTGGGCAATTGTATTTACGCGTAGGTACTTGACAAGAATGTTATTACATTACTGTTCATCTATTATTACTAAATAGTAATGGCAAAACGCGCATAAGAATAATATTAAAAGTAATAGCTATTAACTTAGCTAAAGACTAACTAGGACAACGATACCACTCTTTTTAATTTCACCTATTTCGTTAATTATTCAAAATTAGGATTAAATTTGTTCTGGTTTTACCTAAAATTACACTTCTACATTATCTTTACTTACACGAAAATAGAATTGTAAACACAAACATTTTTGTTATCTTAGATCTCGACTGAAATGTCATTAATTTTAAATTACTCAACGTACAGGTAATCACTTGGAATTCCAGAGAATTAGTGTACATATCTAGGTATGATGATAAGTCTAAATGTGATATTTTCCTTTTTTTAAATTGTAGTGTGTGTCATGTCAGATTATTTATAAAATATTGATTAGGATATTTCAATATCTTTTTTAACACGTCATTCTTTGGCGATTCGAAGTCTGCGACCAACAAGGACGTTAAATTGACGTCAATTTGACACACCCCGATGTCGATTGGGTTACCAAGATAATCAGATAGTGTTGCAAAATTAAAGTATGACGACTATCATTACTGACCCCCTGCAATGTGATCAGAAGAGTTCGAATACGTTTTAATGATACTGGATCTGTCCAACATAGATAAAGTTGAGGTCGAAATCGCAGTACAACAGTCAGGGAGGACGTCGAAGGAATAGATTTCTTACTGCAAGAACACTCCAAGTTCAGATCTTCTAAAAAATGCCCATTATTAACTAAAGCCCACAAAAGAAAAACGCTAGAGTGGACACATCAACATTCAAATTGGAATGTTGAAGATTGCGGTCGTTGTTTATTCAGTGACAAGACTAGAGGGCGTCTCCATAGCTCAGATGGAAGAGTTAGAGTTTGGAGAAACAAAGGAGAATGCTATATTGAGAACAAGGTAACTTACCATCGCTCATCATCTTATGGAGGTGGTCCAATTACTGTTTGGGGAAGTAATTCTGCGACTCGTTGTACTGAATTTGTTATGCTTAAAAATGGTACATACAATGAATTGTGTCAGGTATCTTAATGATGTATTACAATCTGTAGTGTTTCCATTTGCTGACGCAATAGATGAGGCAATAGTTTTGTGTTTGTTGATGATAACACACGTCCTCATAGAACAAGACAAATCAATGCATTTTTTGAAGACAACAATATTATTCCCATGGATTGGCCAGCGATGTTAATCCCATAGAGAAAGTATGGGATTACCTGAAGAGGTTGATAAGATCACGAGGAGTGGATCCAAACAATCACCATCAACTCCGAACTGCCGTTTTCGAAGAATGGCAAAATATTCCTCAGCATTACATTCGGAATTTGATTTCCAACATGCCAAGACGTTGCCAGGAGGTCATAAGAGTTAGAGGAGGTCCCACGCATTATTAATCTTTAACCTCCTCGGTCCTGCAACACTAAAATTTCGACATTCGTTAGACATCTCATGGAAAAGATCCTGTCAATTTCCTGATCCTCCAACTGCTGCTGAAGATAACAGCACAGAAGAGGTTCAGAAACCTTTTCATTATTTTTCGAAATACATTGTTCAAATAGTATTATGTACCAATCTGAGACATGTTCAATTGTCAGGGAGATAATAATAATAATAATAATAATAATAAAGATTTATTGGCAACACTCAATACTATTACAATAACAGAATACAAAGGAATAATATGCATTAAAAAGCATTAAGTGCCCAAAGGGATCACCATCAGTTCGCCAAACGGCTACCTGTTATTAACGGTGAATCCAAAAAAAAGAAAAAAATCAAGAAACAACTTAATATAAATATAAATGCGTTATAAAGGGGAAAAGAAAATTAAATAAAGGTATACAAGACCGGAGAAAATCTAGTTTGTACCAACAAGATTAGCACAGATGCTGCTCATCCATTAATAAATTAAATACTGTGTCTAAAGGCACGGTATGGTAAACGCTTAACATCAAACGGGAGCGAATTGAACAGTGATGCGCAAGTATATCTAAAGCATCTCTTAAACTGTTGCGTTCGATGCTTGGGTATGTCGATCAAATCCCTTCTACGAATATTGATGTTATGGACATCAGTGCGAAATGTGATTTTGTCAAACAAATATGGTGGAGTCCCAGTATTAATAATTTTGTAAATGAAACAAAGATAATGAAAGCGTCTGCGTCGTACCATGTTGAACCAACCGGCATCGGCAAGTTTGTGTGAAATTCTTTGCCGTTTCCTAATGCATAAAATCAATCGAAGGCATGCATTTTGTACACAGTGAATCCTACGAATATCTAACTGATCCAGGCAACTGCCGTAAGTCGTGTCACAAAAGTTAAAATGTGATAATACTAATGAGTCACAAAGCAGTTTTTTAGTAGGAATATCCAGGATATGACGATGCGGATATATCAGTTTTAGATTACAATAAGCACGCCTTATGCAAGTGCTAACGTGATGTTTAAATCTGAGTTCACAGTCCATATGCAATCCTAAATTTCTAACGTTGGTTTGAAAACTCAAATATGTGTTGTTAATTCTAAGTTTGATATCACGCGGAATCCGCGATTTAGTTTTAGGACCACCAAAAACCAAAAAATACGATTCGTCAATATTCAAATGTAAGCAGTGTTTTCTAGCTATAGTAAATAATTTATCTAGATCACAATTTATGTCATCAATAGCTCGGTAGGTGTCGTCAATGGGAAAAGATCTGTACAACTGCGAGTCATTAGCATAGAGATGAAAAGTACAAGTGAAGTTATGAAAAAAGAATAAGTTGGATGTATAAATTGAGAACAGCAATGATCCCAGAATAGATCCTTGTGGAACTCCCGCACGCATGAGTGTAGATGTAGACTCGAAACCATCAACCACCACTCTCTGCCACCTGTCAAGTAAGTAATTGTTGAGGAACCGCACTGCATTGTCATCAAGGCCGATGTAGTGAAGAATAGATAGTAGTAAATTGTGGTTAATTTTATCAAAGGCCTTTGAAAAATCAAGCAATACAAGAACTGTATCCAAGACCCATGTCGTTAACTGAGATGATATCATCCGTTATGCTAGCCAGAGTGGCAAAATATTCCGACAGCACAACTGAAGCCTGGACGAAATCCTGACTGAAAACTGGGCAAAATGTGGAATCTGGAGAGGTGGCCACGCAACTGCCTGTCGACTATCTTTTCCAGGATCTTCGACAATACAGATGAGATGCTAATAGGACGGAGATCATTATAACTGCTGGGATTTCTATTCTTAGGTACAGGAATGACACGAGCTAGTTTCCAAGGAGAGGGGAATACATGGTCTTGTAGGCAAATATTAAAATGTGCGTCAAAATCGGAAGAACAGTGGGACAACAAAGAGACAGCATCCGGTTTAATATTGGAATTGTGAAAGTGAAGAACTTGCATGTTTTGGGAATCACAAACAAGATATCCATTTGTCCCAGGGATCGCTTTTTTTAAGTTACGTGCAAATATGAAAGTAGTTGATGACAACTCTGTGGCTGAAAATGAAAAAGAAAATAAGTTTTGGAAAATCCAACCATTATTGAATAAAATTCGAACGGGTCTTACTTATCCAAGACCTTCATTTGTAAGCATAGATGAGCAGATGATCCCATTTCATGGACACGTTTCAATGAAACAGTACATCCGAGGAAAACCATCATCATGGCGTTTGAAAAACTTTGTCATGACAACTCCTGACGGAATTATTTACGCTGGAAAAAATTCAGATTTTTTGTCAGCTCTCGAAGCACCACCTAAAATGGATATCGGTGGACGCGTTGTTTTGAAATTGGCGCAGTCATTGTTGAATTCCATCAATCAATTCCACTTTCGCAAATTCTGCTAACCTATAATATAAAGGCTACTGGGACCTTGATGAAATCTAGACATCCTCGTTTAATATTATTTATATCTGATCTGGCATTGAAAAGAGCTGGACGTGGCAGTCATGATCAGTTTGTAAACAACGATAACAAGGTGGCAATTATCAAATGGTTTGACAATAAGCCTGTTTTTCTTGCTTAAAGGGAATGTGGATTTTCTCCTCCAAATGAATGTAGACGTTGGTCGAAAACTGATAAACAAGGGCAATAGCAAAATATAGCATGAGAGTTAGAACAGGAAAGTGGACTATTCGCTGAATTCACCACTTTTTTGATTTTGCTTTGACAGCATCGTGATTTGAGTATCGAAATATTGCGAGCAAAAATGGTCTTCGAAAAAAAGACAAAATTTGAGCAGATAGAAACATTACAACTATTATATTTTAAAAATAAGAACTAATAATTTGTGTGTTGTACATGGATGAGAGAGCATGAGCTAAGCTTGGCACCCGACAAATCAGAAGCCATCATAATGAAAGGAGGAAGAAAAAGAGATAAGGTGTTTTTTACTCTGGAGGGAGTGAAGCTAGTGCCCGCAAAAACAGCTAAATACTTGGGTGTAATGCTAGACGAAAGAGTATCATTCGGATCGCATGTGACGATGATGGTAAACAAAGCTGAAAGAAGACGGCCAACCTAACAAGAATATTGCCGAATATAAACGGCCCTAGGAGCAGTAAAAGAATTATCTTGAGTAGCGCACTGCATAACATGGTCCTATATGCTGCACCAGTTTGGCATAAAGCGGTATACATACAGAAATACAGGAAAATAATGGAGCGGATGCAAAGAAGCATCCTCATGCGTGTAGTTTCGTCATATAACACGGCGTCCTTGATAGCCTTACAGGTGATTTCTGGTACGACACCTATCGATTTAATGGTACTTGAAAGGACCTATATCTCCAACCATTCGCAGGAAGATCGTAACCGGACTATAAAGACTGCCAAGGAAAAAACTCTGGTTGAGTGGCAAAAGAGATGGGATGAAGAGATGGATAAAGCCCAGTGGACAAAACGTCTGATTAAAGACATCCGTGCCTGGATAACTTGCCAACATCGGAACGTCGACTACTATTTAACACAAGTATTAACGGCCCATGGCACCTTCCGGGCGTATGCGAAAAGGATAGGGAAAGATTCCGAGGACCAGTGTATCTATTGTAATTTGCTTGATACTGCAGAACACACCGCCTTTGACTGCGATCGATGGAAGGAAAACAGAAGAATAGCACAAGCAGGAATTGGGCATCATATAACCCCAGAAACATTAATCCCATTGATGATGGAGTCGATAGAGAATTGGCAAATCATACATAATATGATTTCATCAATTATGAAGTGTAAGGAAATCGACGAGAGAAAGAGACAGCAAACGGCACAGATGTAATGACTGATGGTGTACACAGTAGAGACGGAGGGAAACGGGAGTGACGATTGAGACAGTTGGCGGTGTGCGATGATATATCTCCAAATGGTTCCGCATACCGCTAAGAGTGTGATGTGAGGGGTTTTTAGTGAGTAGGCAGAAGTTCTGAGAGTCTCACACTGCCAAGCTGCGACAGATCCCAAGCGCTTGGCGTGCATCAAGCATTTTCCCCTGGCAAAAAAAAAAAAAAAAAAAAAATAATTTGTGTCAATAATTAAAGAAGTGATTAGATTCTAGTTGACGATTCACGTAAACGCATAAGAATAAAAAAAAGTTAAGAGTATTTATTTGAAAATCATTACCGGAGTTTATGTTTGAATTTTTTTTTAATTAAACAACAATTATCACGATAGATGTGACTGAGGTGTGTACGTTGTCCCATTATGTAACCGAGAGAGGAACTATATACGCAGCACGTTTCAAATCGTGTGATATCTCACTCATATATAATAATTATCTAGATAAATATAACTTCCATCTGAATATAATGCACGGGGTTTTATTCTCGCGAAAGAACTATGGGTGATTTTTCTTAGGAATCTTTAAAATAATATTTATTCGTTAATTGGGTGTTTATAAAATGATGCGTTAGTGTTATTTTTATAACTAATTAGATATGTGTGTGTAAATAAAGAAAATGATGTTTAAATGTTGACAAATTTGTAGTTTTAATCAAGTTGTTGCATGTTATGTTTTGTGCTAAAGTCGTTATTAAATATATATTACGACCTTTAAATATTTTAAAAATTTATAAAACAAACTTCTAGTAAAGACTAATCGGCATTAAAATACTTCTGTAAAAGCGTATCTTATTAGTTTAGTCGATCTTATCGAGCTTATTGAGTTAGGAAGTACACAAAGAACTACTATCAGAAAGTCCTTATAAACTGGACACTTGACAGTACCCACAAAAAAAAAGCTATATCTAGATATAATGGACTCAACAAGTGTCAAAATCCACGAACCTGGAGTGCGCAAAAGATCATAAACAAACTCAATAGCGTAAGCTTAATTTACCAGTTACCAATATCTAATGAAGTCAACGGATCTTCTTTTTCTTTTTCTTCTTAATTCTCCTTGGCTTCTGGGTTCACCATTCCAGCCAGTCACATGAGTGGGGGAAATAAGGCAAAGTAGTGGTACAGTAGCGGGGGTGGAAGCCTTTACTACAGACGAACTTAGAATAGCTGCAGCAAACATCCAATGTGGTAAAGCCCCGGGGCTGGATAACATCAAGTTATTGGTTGAAGACTCACCGGACTGGATCTTGGGCATCATGAACAGCCTTCTGGAAACACAAATCTTCCCAAACAGGTGGAAAGTGACCCGGGTCGTCCTACTTTTAAAGGGAGACAAGCCTCCAGAACTTCCAGGCTACCTATATGTATGCTGAGCACGATGAGTAAGCTCTTCGAGACCCTTATCAAGAACAGATTGTGTAAGGAAATAGACGATAGGGGAGGTCTACACCCAAATCAATACGGCTTCCAGAAAGGGAGATCGACATTACAAGCAATAGAGGCCTTGATGAAAGCCATCGAAGAATTTAACTGCAGATGGTGTGCACTTGTGACAATAGACGTCAAAAATGCGTTCAACTCTGCTAGCCATGCCCTGATTATGCGGGAGTTGTCCAGAAGAGGCATCTCGGAGTACCTATGGAACCTCATCTCGATTTACCTTAGTGACAGGAGAATTGAAATTGATAGGGATCATTCCTATATTGTATTGTCCTATATGGAGCGCCAGTGTGGGTAGAAGCACTAGCCATAAATAAGCACAAACAACTGCTTATACGGGCCCAGCGGAATGTGCTACTGCGGGTGGCCTCGGCCTTCAGGACGGTGTCAGCGAGTGCACTACAGACGATCACTGGTATTTTACTTACAGACCTCATGGTCCAAGAAAGAGCCACTCTTTACTTGCAGGATGGGGTCGATAAACGACTTAGAGAAGAGGTCAGACAACAGTCACTGGAGGCATGGTAGACCCGGTGGAACTCAGAAAGTGTGAAAACGCAATGGACGAAGCACCTGATAAAGGACATTAAAGCGTGGGTAATGTGCACACACCGCAGACTGGACTACTATCTGACCCAGGTCCTCACAGGGCACGGCGTCTTTAGGTCCTATGCCACCAAATTTGGAAAGGATACAGTGGAGGAATGCGTATACTGTCAACAGGTAGATACAGTAGAACGCACAGTCTTCGAGTGCCCGAGATGGAATGACGCACGAATGATGACTTTCATAGAACTTGGAACCAGACTTAGTAGCCAAAACCTGAACATATGACAGCAAGTGAAAAGAAATGGAACACCATACATAATATGTTAAGGACCATTATGAAAAGGAAAGAAGAACTCCTAATCCTTAGTTAATCTAAGGGACGGGAGATGTAGGGGAAAAATAAAACAACGGTACGCAGAAAAGACAGCCCGTCACTCTTGATGCTATGTCCGTCCAAACAGTTCCAAGAATGACATGAGTAGGGCGGTTCAAAAGGGCCACTTGTGCCGACTGCGGTCGGCCTACGTCCCTACAAAAAAAAATTATCCTTGGCTTCTGGGCTCACCATTCCAGCCAGTCACATGAGCGGGAGAAATAAAACCTTGATATTGTTCACCATGTCCTTCTCGAACCTATTTTCAAACAACGATTTGGAGTTCAACATAGAAAAACTATTCTTCTAAGCTCTTCTACTCTTGAAAGCAAACAATTAGAAACACAGGTTAGGTACTGTCTACGATAGTCTACACTCTACACCAAAATTAGTTAAGACTGAAGGTATATCTATTGGGGTCATCAACTTCGAATTTACGAACTCTTGATATAGTTGGTCTGATCTTCTCTTGTGCAGAGGACATTCGAAAAGGCCGCATGAACAATCTCCACTTCCTTTGACATGAATTTTAAAGAGGTGAGCTGAAGTGGAAGCATGAGTGAATCTCATTCTGCACATCGCTACTATTTGGACTCTAGACAGCCGCATCTTGTGAAACCATGGCTTTTTGTTTGGTGTCGGATTGATATTGTAAAGCTTTAGTAGTACAAGTAATTCCTAAAAAGCGTACTTCAGACTGGAATGAAATTTGGATTCCCCCGATGGTTAATTCGCTTACATTCTCCCTTAGACCTTTTCTGGTGAAGAAAACGGCTTTGAACTTTTGCGGTGCAATTTCTAAATCATGCTCAGACATCCATTTTTGCAGTGCCTCTAAACATTGGCCTAATGATTCTATGGCTAAAATATGAGAAACCTGTTCCATTCCAGGGGAGGTTCTTAATCATGTGATAGTGGATATTATCTGGTCCAGGAGCACTATTTTTGCTATTATTAGTAAAGCATTCTAGTTCGCTCATCGTAAAATTTCTAGATAAAAATTATCTGGAGGAATAGTTTTCCCCAACCGTAAATTCAATCGAACTGAGTCTGGAGCAAGATTTCTCAGCAATGGTTCCAACCAAGCAGTATCCAGCGGAGTGTCAAGGTATAGGACTGAAGCGCCCCTAAATCGTTTAATCTTTCTCCGTACATCAGATATGTTTGACTCTCTATTCAGGTATGAACAGAAATCAATGAAGGAGGCCTTCTTCTTTTTCCTTAAAAACTATTTGCTTTCTGCCATTAATTTTTTGACCTCTATATAGGTAAGTAGACGTGTTAGGGTTCTATCTATAAATTGTGTGCACTCAGCATCCCACCATGGGAGGGGGGCCTTCTTGGGAATTTTATATAAACAACTTTGTCCAGCTTCCTGGGTAAAGCATCTGAAAGACATATTGGCCTATACGCAGAGGCACTATCCATGTCTTCGCCGTTTTGCTTTGGAATCAGTATCACTCTAGCTTGTTTCTACTGGGGTGGAAAGCAATGAGAAGCTAGGAGGCCATTCATCACTTCCAGTATGCTTGTCGGAGCCACCTTCACCGCTTCTTTAACAGTCTCAGGCAAGATGCCGTCTATCCCTGGAGCCCTGCCTGACCGCAGACTAGCGCTAGCGTCCGCCACTTCCTCAATTGTAAACAGTGGCACTTCCTCCCTAGTGTCACTCCTGTCTCATGCATCAAGTTCGGTAGGAAAGAGCTCTGAAATTATCTCCAGGCATCCCATGTGCTCCTAGTTGCTTTGTTGTTAGTTTGTAGCCTTGTTCCCAGATGTCCTGATTCAATTGTGTACACAGATCCTTCCATAGTTCCCTCTTAGAGATGGTGATGAGCCTTCTTAATTCTTTTCTTTCTGTCCTGTACTCTTGCCGTAGTGTTTCAATGTCATTTAATCCACTCCTCCCTCCTCTATGACCCTTGCCTATCCTCAATCGGTGACCCCCATAGTGAAGATTTGGCATTTATGTAAATCTCCGAGAATGATAGCTTGACGTTTGGGGAGATATAACGCCAGTATACATTGAATTTTGCTAGACTAAGGCGTACGGCACCATTTACATGTTTTATCTAAAGCTATGTTTTCGGGCGAAGCTAATTTTTATATACCGGATGACCAATTAAGAATGGTGCTCGGCCATTTCTCACGAACAGTTTGTAGTAACAGCTATCACTGACTAAAGTGGCCACGAAAAACATCAAGAAATTATTTTAGGAAGTGTAGGACGACCACTAGATGGCGTAACTGTACACCAAAAATTTAAATTCTCATTTTATACAAAATTTACCAACTTAAGGTCTATCACAAACATCAAAATCGGAATCTTCTATAAACTCCGCATATTTTACATCGAACAAATGTTTTGTATTTTCCCAAAATAAGGGCAGAGGAGGAGGGGAAACTTTGTTTTGAAGGAACGCTTATAATTCCCGTTCTGTTGAACCGAATTTTACAAACTCAGTCTCGTTGGACACAGTATCACTCCTCCAAACTAACGCTTATAAATTTAAACCAATCTAATAAGTAAGTTACATGCTAGAGGGCGCTGTTTAATTTTTTTTGTAGAAATTTTGCTTTTTATCGAAAATATTAAACGAAAATATAGATTTTTGACTGCAGATTAAAAATGTGGGCCAAATTATGTGCAAATTATCGAAAACCGGGTATCGCTATCTCTTACCTATTTTTTTTTCCTCCCCAGACCCGTCCGACCTATAGCCACCGGTAGGCACCGCAGCCATCAGGCTTATTGTGCCATATCTGTTTGTTCAAGTCACCCACTCTAGCACGGTAGTCCCCTCCACTAACCTGTACAAGTCCCTAACCGAATGGGTAAGGTATATCTCTGGGTCTCCTTTCGTTATCCCAAACAGCGATCTAGTGCCTCGCAGTCGCGTAGTATGTGATCGGCTGTCTCCGGTTCTATCCCACAAAGTCTACACTTTGTGTCCCCGACAAACACTCCGATTCTGTGGAGGTGTTCTTTCACCGCAGCATGTCCGGTCGTTAGTCCCGTTACGATGCAGAGCTGTTTCCTACTAAGATGTAGTAGTTCTCTAGCTCTTTTCCTGCATGGGTTCCCTATAAAGGTTTTGCCATGTACTATACCGGATGAGGCTCCCCAGTATTCCTGCTGTTGCGTACGAACCCAGTCTCCTATATGTCTCCGGGCCGTTTGCCTTGTGACCCCGAAGAAAGGTTCTGGGCCGTACATTTCCATCTCTGACCCTCTCTTCGCGAGTTCGTCAGCCCTTGCGTTGCCCTCAATCCCCTGATGGCCCGGTATCAAAGTCAACCAAACCTTGTTCCGGTTCGACAGTTTCACCAGTTCGTCGAGGCATTCCGTCACCAGCCTGGACGACACCTTCCGGCTTAATAACGCCTTCAATGCCGTCTGTTGGTCACCGCTTTCACATTCATTGTGTGTGCGCATTGGAGAATAGCATATACTTCCGCCTGAAACACCGAAGCATACTCCCCCAGTGCGTAACTGTGGCCCTCATTCTGAGAGCATATCCCTGCACCGGTACCATTAGCCGTCTTAGATCCGTCCGTGTACCAGACTAAGTCTTGCTCTTTGATTCTCAGTGCATACCTGGCAGCCTCCTCCCGTCCGTCCGCTATAGACACCGTGAAGGGATTCCCATACCTATGCCTTACCGGTATGTGGTCGGTCCGCATTTCCAACACCCTCTTTCCCACATGCTCAGTTATCGACATATGATTTGTGTTGACCCTTTTCGGAGTCGCTGTGTGTTGCAGCCTGTATGCCCCCATCCTTGCCTCCCACTGTATGACCAGGTGCAACGGTGGCAAGTCCAGGAGTGCCTCCATGGCTGCAGTCGGTGTCGACCGCATTGCTCCCGTTATTCCTAGGCAGGCAAGTCTTTGTACCTTGCTCAGCCTCTGAACAGCGTTCCTTTGTTGCGTCTTTGTCCACCATACCAAAGCTGCATACGTCATTACTGGCTTAACCACCATGCTGTATATCCAACTCAGCATGTCTGGTCTTAGCCCCCATTTCTTTCCATATGTGCGTCTTACCAGCGTTAACGCTGTCACCGCTTTTTTGGTAATTTGGTGTCCAAATGTTGGTTCCAGGTAAGTTTGGAGTCTAATGTTACTCCAAGGTACTTTACCTCCCCCACCATCTCTATGGTAACCCCCTTCAACGTAAGCTCTTACCTATCCGAAAGATATCTTGGGAAACGTGTGAATGGTCAGAATTTCGTCCATAAGTTTAAATTATTCTATTTTTATTGTGCTATTGAAGCATTTTCCTTGGCCTACATTTAGTGATTCAAACTGTTTAATATTATTTTGTCCATCACCACTAGAGGGCGTTAAGGAAATTGAAATATGCAAATTTTGTGCGAGCAAAATTCTTGCTTCATTTTTTTGGGATTACCATGGAATAATCATGATAGATTTTCTGGATAAGGGTGGAACAATAAATGGGAATTATTATTCGATGTTATTGACCACTCGACGAGAAAAAAGTTGTCCAAAGATGTTTGGTTTCTGCAGGACGATGCACCCTTTCCCCCCTCGTCGTATTAACCAGATCTGGCTCCGTCCGCCTATCATGTCTTTCCTCAATCAAAAAAAAGTATAAAAAGTAAATTTTCTTCTAACGAGGAGGTGGTAGAAGCTGTAGAGACCTGGTTTGCACAGCAAAATGAAAATTTCTTTTTGAAAGATCTAAAGACGTTAGACAGATTTGTTGTAATAAATGTATGCAATTAAGAGGAGAGTACTTTGAATAATACAACATTTTGACTTTCAAATTTTGTTTGCTTCTCTAATAGGCTAAGAATTTTAGTTCCGACAATGCTAATCTCGTAGTCGAATTGATAGTACTTTTAATCTAATTTTGAAATTCAAAGATTTGCACTTTTCATTGGTGACAACATTGCCAAAAAAATAGTATTAGGTATTAAGAATAATTCTCGATTCTTTAAATGCTTCTAAACTAGAATTTCATCTGAATGAGAATCTTAAAGGCTTCAAATTTTACTTATCATGTTCTGAAAGTTGATCTATCCAAATATCATTTTCTCTCCTTCTTAGGTAGGTAGTCGATCATATCTCAAGCAATAACAAACACTATAAATCAATTAATTCTTGATTCTGATACTTCCATGTAATTTTAATTCATAGTAAGGATATTTTTGACTTAACGGATTTAATTTATTTTAAATTTTTATTATTGGTTTCACGCGTAAATATATGTACAAAAAAATATACAAAAAATACATTTTTTCAATATTCCTCCGTTTCTGATCTTATCTTATCAATGTATAAACAAGTGGTAAATATTACGACTTTCGTTAATAGCAGGTATCGATAAAACGAATGCAATCTGCGGAGACACATATTATACACAACAAGATTAAGCAATTCATTGCATCGACAGTCGTAACACATGACCCACATATTCGTATTTAGTTTACCATGCGCTTATAGAGCTTAATTAATTTTCTCTGCATTTACCTCACGTACCATAGACGATATAAACCTGCCAACAAGCTGTATTAGATGAACATGTACGTAATCGACATCATATGTAACTATATTCACAATGATATGTTAATTTTCAAGGTCATCATTATCGCGACGAACATCCGATTTCGTTTGACGTTTGAATGGGTGATTTCTTCAAACGCTGGGAAACGCGAAAATGATGCTAATTTTGTATGTTTATCGGGGGTGACCTCCGCGCAATCAATAATTAAGTAAATGTCATTTAGTAAAAGTGCCTAATTTAGAATGTGCCGCATACATATATTGGTACATCCATGGAATTTTTAAATATCCTCAATGAAACAGGGATAATAAAATGGAATAAATATTTTGTTTCTTCTTATCCAACATTGAACATTGAATAAATTGTTTAAAGTTGAAAACTGACATTTCTTTTTAAAAGAAAACAAAACTCAATTAGCAACCAAGTAGCATAACGTCAATATTTAGCGTAATTTACACCAACTGTAATGTCTACGACCAATTAATCTTTTAAATTGACGTTAATATGACGTACCCGTACTGCTTAGAATCGATAACGAATAATCATCATGAATATACCCAAAAATGACGCCAAATAGAGATGGCACCCAACGTGAGGGTCGTATTTAGTACTTATTTAATTATAGGTTGTGTGTAGCAAATTTTGCTGTTACCACCATTACGATAATTACAAGATATTCATCACATTTGTAAAATCCATTCGGGGCATGACCCGACCAAACGACGCCTTAGGCGCCGCAGACGTCGCCACTTCCATCGCCTGAGATTCCCGGATAGGACTCCTAAGAAATAGTACTATAGGTTGGCGAACTTTGACTTTTCGAAAGTAGGACAAATAAAAATCAATTTTATGATAGTTTTGTTTACTTTCCTAACGGTCGTAAACTTGTAGGTTATATTATGTTAAATAGTGCCGCCGAATTATGTACGATGAAGTAAGAATTATTGTTAAGTAAGATGAATATCGTAAAAAAATTTTTTAATAATACAGGGTTGGTAATATTAACTTAACATTATTTATTTAGAAATGTCATTAGTCTTAATGTCATTATTATAATAGGTATATAGATAATATCAAATTGTTGCTTAAGACTGTCAATTTTGATAGATTACAAGATATTGAAAATTTAATTTCGTTTTTATGAAAATAACCTTAAAAATGCTACATTTAAAATTTCCAATTCCTAATAGTGTTTAAGAAATTGAAGACTACCGTTCAAATGATGCATCCTGCATTTAATTTAAACGTTCCTACACATTTAAATTCTGCTGATGACATGAATTAATAATTTAAGGATGTCAATTTAGTTGCCTACACTCCATTACGAAATTAGTTCTGATATTTGGTTTAATATCGCTCAGCCATCTCTACTTGAAATGTCAAAATAATAACCTACGCTAACAGATTTCTGTAAACAAGATCTCTAATTAAGTTCTGTCGTTAATCTTAAGATGGCGTGCAAACTCTTATAAACTGTCAAATAAAAATTTATTCTTTTAATTAATAAAGGAGAAGGAGAAAAATGTATTTCTACTAACAAATATGGTTGGATTGAAAAAAGTAAGAGCTATAATTCACTATAATAGTCTTGTAACATAAAGTAAGATAAGGAAATAAAGTAGAGAATGTGATAATAAACTTGAACTTTGCAGTTTTACTATTAAATGTATGTTTGTAATGTTAGTTTACAGCGAAAACAATTGTATTTTGCAAACAAACTTGATTAAAAAAAACTATTATCGCAATACGTTTATAGGTTATGTTGTTATTTTTATATACATTTGCACATAGTTTATTTCTGTACAATATTTTGTAATCCTACTTATATACATAGTTAATGAAAACAGGTATATATTAGCATTAACTCTTATTAAGCAACGAGCAGCATATTTTCTAAGTAGGGGACTGATCTCAATTTGACGTTAGAAATACCAGAAATTGGCGTCAGTTTGTCAAATGTCCAGGTAGCACAAAAACGTTTTTAAAGTGTTAAATAAAGGTTACTTGCAACGTTCAACGTTTATAAACGTTAAAATAACGTTGCCTAAACGTTAATGTAACGTTAAAAGATAACGTTAAATTATCGTTACTTTGGTTACTATATAAAGTCTCGTAGGGGAGTGGAAAGGGAGGTGAGGCTACTTTTTTTAAATGTGAGTTATCACATTAAATTTCAATTAGATACGTTTACCTATTGAAACATGAGCAAAAGAGAACCAATAAGAGCTCTCTGTATCGGAACGATTAGCAATCCATTCTTGCAGAGGACACGGTTACTCTGTGGATTTAGAGAATTACAAACAACTTTGGTCAAAATCTTCCCAGATTCATGTCCGAAAATAAAGTCCAAGGTCACTCCTCGGAGAACCTAGATATCCTCTGGATATTGCAATTAACAAAATTGCTTTGGATTTCTAGAACAAGATGATACACAATCCTTTGACGTTTCAATTAAGATAGGATCTCCAGATTAAATGCTTGAAATGAGCTCTAATAAGAGCCCATTTAGGAGACCCATTAGTCTTCAATTTGATTAATATGAACAAGAATACTAATTTAAAAACATTATTAAGGAATCTAAACAATATCTAGTAATAAAACCATATTTATTTAAAATTTCTTGTAATCTATTATATAGGAATTAATTATTGTAAAGCTGTCAATTTGACAGCTGAGGTGAAGCCGCACTTACACCAAAATAATTTTGAGAAAGACAAGTATTCTTTTGCGTCGATTTCATTTTAAAAGTTTTATTTCGAACAAATACAGGAATTTAATCATTTAAATACATTTAAATACATTTAAAATTCTAATTCTAGAAAACAACAAACAACATGTTTACGAAATATGAATTCAATCAAAACAAAATTTGCATGTAATCGGTCTAAATTCCACTATTTTCTTTTAAATCAAACCGTTTTAAATGCAGAATTCGCGCTTAAAACGCGCGCAAACTCGTTATAATTCTTCGATCGCAGTAAAAAGTTTCGATAACGCCGATTTAAACCAGCTTTAAAATCGCGAAGAAATAATTCGGCGTGAAGTTAACCGATAATCAAAATCGCTTTCCAAACTTGAAATCACCGATGCGATGCGAAAAATGCACCCAATGAGGAAGAAGACCCATTTAAACCGTACCCGAACTCTTTCGTTTAATACGAAAGATCAAATTAATATTTATATATTTATTAATTCTATTACAGGTTTTATTTATATTAATAAGCGGATTAAATTTAAATTTAATCTAGATTTAAACGATATTTATTTTAATTTTAAAGTTTAAATGTAATTTAGGGGAATTAGGTTAAATAGCTTTGGTGTAATGTGAATCTGTCTCGATGATTTGAACGCTTGCCGGTAGAGGCGCTACGTTAAATATTTCGCATTCTTAACATTCCACAGTCGCAGGTTTGACCGAAATGTCAAATTCCACATAGAATTTTGCTGTTTGTGCGTTTAATTGTGTGAAATAAAATAATACGAACTAAATACGTGTTGATTGTGCCAAGCCCGGAGTGAATATTACCACCGTCAATTGAGGTAAGTCTAGTCAGATTTAAGGGGGTTGTTTAACAGCACGTGATATCGTTACAGTGTATTGATTTTCGGGGTGGTATTTAAAAATATGCGATATTCAACGTTGGCTCTTCGTCGTATTCGATTCCCGATCGTGAACGTTTTGTTATAACCTCAGAATAATTGTGCTAATTAGTGAAAAATTCCAATAATTCTCGTGCGAAAGAAAAGAGAAAAAAAGAATAATATACACACGCGAAAGAATGCAGGATGTTTTTCAAGCAAGTTTTATTGTGGTAAATCGATGTTTGTTCCCGTGTTTTCTGCTACAGTGAAATTCCTATCTCCTAAAATAAATAAATAAATACAACGATTAAAGAGAACATATTCACTCGAGTTATTTTGTGTCACATCAACGCCGAATTACTTCTAAAAGAATTCAAATAATTTTTATTGAGGTCAGTAATTTCTAAGTGTACGTTTTATTTAATTTAATTTAATTTTATTTTTGCGAAAAGGTTACCGCATATTTCGCGTGCCATTCTCGTTATTTACATTGTATTTTTAACGATGTTTTTCCTCTTCAAAATTATATATCTTTCTCTAATATGATAATCCACAGTCGAAATTTTATTGTGTGAATTCATCATAAGTATTAGCTTAGATTTGACGGTTATTAATGTTTAATTTGCGATAAAATATGGGTACTTATCGTAATAATATTTGTGTAATCTCGTTATATACACTTTCGAAGATTTCAAATATGTATGTATAATATGAAATAGAGATTTAATGTAAAACAAGATGAAAACGTTTATAATTTTGTTTTTAATGTGCACTTTCATTTTTAATTATGTAGCTATTTTATAGTTTTGTGAGAAGAAGAAAGCTGAGAATCGAGACTTTGTAATAAATATCTTGGGAATATATTTTTTTAACTCTAGTTTTAGCAGGTTGTCTCTCTAATGGAATTACTTGCATATGGTGTAATGCTCTATACATGTGTCTTGCACATGTTCTCGTTATATGACAATGTTATATTTTAAAAATAATCGGGTTTGAAGAGATGTTTTCGCTGAAACAACAGAATAACAATATTGCCACTTTACATGAGAAAAGTTTTGAAAAAAAATGACAATTGAATGTTAAAAAACTTAAATTCTATTGTTAAAAACATCTACATAAATATAATGACACAAATGACGTGATACAGTTGTCAAACGAGACCGGCAGATCGTTGATATAAATTAAGAACAAAGTTGGGCCAAGTATGGAACCTTGAGGGACACCTTAGATATTTTACGCAACCTGGATATACGATTCCTCCCAGTTGAATTTGTTTCTCCCACAACTGATGTAGCGTCAAATCTGTTGTTCTAATCTAATGCTCTTTAAATAAACTGGCAAGAGGACAAGGATCAGTTATCATCTGTTTACTGGTCTACCTTTAATTTCTTGATTAATAATTTGCCAAGACGTCTTGCATTTATTGGCCGATGACAGAAGCAAATTGTAGTAATAATCACTCGGGGCCAGTTTTGGGCTGTAGGGTGGGTGATTCACAATTTCGAAGCCCACCTTATGCAGGGCAGCTAACGCAACGCGGCTCTTGTGGACGGGGGCGCGTTGTCGTGTAAAATCAGCACACCTTTCGTCAATTTTCCCCGTCTTTTCTCTTTAATGGCTTCTTTTAGTCGCTCTAATATTGAAGCGTAATATTCTCCGGTTATAGAAACACCTTTATCTTTATAATCAATCAACAATATTCCTTCCGAGTCCCAAAATACCGTTGCCATGAGTTTCCCAGCTGATTGTGACACTTTAAATTTCTTGGGAGGTGCTGTGCCCTTTTTATGCCACTGCATGGAGTCTTGTTTGGACTCAGGTTCATAATGATGAACCCAAATTTCGTCTCCAGTAACAATTCGACTCAATACACCATCCTTGTCTTCATTACAGAGGTCCAAAAATGCACGCGAACACTCTACGCGCTGTTATTTTTGCGGCGGCGTGAGCATTCTCGGCACCCATCTTGCGCTGACCTTAGACATGCCGAGATGATCGTGTAGGATTTTAAAAATTGTTTTATCGGATACTCCAACCATTTCTGGGAGTTGTTTCTTCTTTAGTCGAGCATCTTCGAGTACAATTTGTTCAACTTTTTTGATAAGTGCCGGCGTGGTCACCTCAATTCTCCTGCCCGGCCTCGGGTCATCTTCAAGGGATTCCCTTCCTTGTTTAAATAAACTATGCCACTTGGCCACCATGGTTTTTCCTGGACAAGAGTCGCCGTAAACCAATGACATCTCATTCATTATGGTCGCGACTGATTTTCGTTTGGTATTTGTCTTACAATTTTGTCCCCTTTATCAGCTCTTTTCTCTTTGTTTACGACATTTTCATCTATATTCTTCTTTTCCTTATTGTTTGATATTTGAATCTTCTCTCCATTGAACACATCTAAATCTACTTTCTCTTCTTGTTTCTTTTTCTATATATCAAAGATGTAACCACCATTCAAGAATTTGAAATATAAGAGGTAGTTTTCTTACTTTCATCAAGTTTGCAAAAGTGTCGAATTTATGGTCAGTGTCTGAATTATGTACACACTTAGTAGCTCAGTAGCTTCATATTAAATAAGTAAAACGAAATTTATGTCTTCGAAGGGTTCAAAATGACTGCTTAGAGATCGGACAAGATTGATCGTCTTTTGACCATATTAGACCATCTCCTATCTCTTCGAAATTTCAAAAAAACTTTACTAAAGCCCATTCGAAATAAGAATGGAGCAGATGATGCAACAATCGGAGCACATACCACACAAGAACAAGTTTGTGATTTGCAAAACATATTTAGTGCTTAATGCACTTTTTTGAGCATCGTCCAATTTGTCACATTTCGTTTGACATATCCGTTTCTTTGGTGGCGTTTCCAGTTAACTCTTCATCTCCGATGGTATCAAACAGTGTGCTTTAGCTAATCCCAATTGCATTTGCTATCTGATGAAGCCTTTACCCACTTGTTACATGCCTGCAATTTGCATTTTTTGAAGACCAATTGTTCTTGTGTAAACGTGCACTAGATTTTAACCAATCACAGACGTTTACTTTAGATCCTATCTTTCATAACGCTCCTTTTTTATTTGGAATGACGTATAGGAAAATGTTTTTTTTTTTTAAAGAGGCAACATTTTTGTTGTGGGATAGGATTGGCAATCGTTTGATCATGTTTGACTCCCTGCCCATAATTATATACATATAACAAGCGATTTCAGAGATTTTGGGAGGTGATCAAATGTTCAAAATGATAAAATTTGTTGCCTCATGTTCCTAGACACACAAAAAATCATCATTTCACCACCCACCGGTTAATTTTTATCCGACCTCGAAGTTACAATAGCATCTCCAAAGTTTATTAATTTTTTCCGGAATTTTCAAAGACGGTCGAACTCTCAGAATGTTAGAATTTGTTATGTCACGTCTACAAGTTACAAAAAAATCGAAAATCGTCGTTTGACCACTACGCGGTTAATTGAGTGATCCTTATAGGTGATCAAACGTTGAAGATGGCAAGAATTTGTCGTCTTATCTCTGTAGACCACAAAAATTTTTTATCGAACATCGATAAACTTTTCGAGAACTTTCAAAGGTGATCGAAATTTGATAATGGTAAAAATTTGTTCTAGGGGGATTTCTATTTTACCAAACTTGGAACTACAGTTTCTTAATCCTCTTATTCCTCTAAAAGATATGGCCATTGCAGCCATGTGGAAATGAGTGAGGTTGTGACGGGATCATTGTGAGGCCCGATCTTAGACAATTTCGCTATCCAAGCTCCAGGATCTGTTTGGTCGCAACTCGATCTGTGTGATGTATTGGTTAGGAGTTTAATTTTCAAGCTTAGGTAGGTTTTGTAATACAGGACAGAATATAGGGACAGGCCTCACCCGAAGAAACTTGAAAGGGACGTTTTTAAAACGCTGCCTAAAGACCAGCTTTGAATCCACAGTCACGTCTAGATAAGTGTTATGTGTCTAGACCACAAAAGAAACGAAAATCATGGTTCGACTAGCCACCGATTAATTTTTATACGATCTTCAAATTGCAATAGTATTTCCAAAGCTTACTAATCTTTTCAGAAACCTTTAAAGGTAGTCGAACTTTGTAAAAGGTAAGAATTTGTTGCCTCATGTCTCTACATCACAAAAAATCGGAAATCATCGTTTGACCACCCACCGATTAATTTTTATCCGACCTCGAAGTTTTCAAAGCTTATTCAACTTTGTAGGAACTTTCAAAGCTGGTCGTACTCTGAAAATGGTAAGAAGTTATTGTGTCATGTCTATACACCATAAAAAAATGATCATTTGTTAATTTTTATCCAGCCTCGAAATTACAACGTGGTTTCTAAAGTTTCCTGAACTTTTCAGGAATTTTCAAAGGTGGTGAAGCTCTGAAATTGGCAAGAACTGGTTGTCTCGTGTTTCTAGGCTACCGTTTAAATTCGAAAAATCTTCGTTTAATTGGGTTTCCCAAATTAATTACGTTTCCCATAGACTTCGAGTGATCTTCAAAATTTTGAAAATGTTGCTGCTTAGTTGCTAAGCTTGTTCAGTGGTATCCAACAATAAGTGTGGACATTTTCAGCGGTTGAAAGTTTACGGAAAATATGATAAACTTTGAAATCGAGTAGATGATCAACCGATGATGTTAAGTTTGTGTGTTTGTGTTCTATCCTGTAAGAATTTTGTTGTTGAAAAAAAATGTTTCCTAGTAATATCAAGAAATTTTGAAAAAATAAAAGGTCATCAAACATGGTCAAACGATGCTCAATCGTATTCGACTGAAGGAGCAACAACAACGGAGTGATGTTGTAACAAAGCCATAAAAAAACAATTTACATAACAAGAACTGGGGTTGTAATCTGGACTCGCTACAGTTGTTTTTAATTCTAAAATTGTAATACTAACATTTTTCGAAACCACTCTGTACAGGGTGGGCAAATAAGCGAGGTAAGCGGCTGTATCTCAGAAACTAATGATCGTAGAGAGTTACGGTAAAAAATTTTATAGGTAAAGTGGGCAAGAGAAAATGCTGGAAATTATTTTCAAGTTTCCAAGATGGCCGCCAGTGGGCGTTTCCACCATTTTGAATTACATAAAGTTACATTTCTCGCGATTTTCTCCAATGAATATAACAAAAAAGTATTTGCGTTTTAATGTTAACTTAAAGTCAAACATTTTTTGTAAAAACAATTTCCCCTATCTTTCGAAATAAAGTGGTGGGGGGTATTTGAATGTTGTTCTAAATAAATGCCTGTAACTTCGAAACGGCTTAATGGATTTGGATAAATTTGGTATCATTGAAAAGAGCATTTCTTGGACTTTTAGGTTTCTCGTAATCATGACAGTTGTGACCTACACGGCCGCCGATAGAGGGCGATATTCGATATTATAACCAAAATATTGGATTTTCTCAAAAAATTTAAATGCGATGATATGAGTTTTTTTTATACAAGAAAATAGACAAATGAGCAACCAATAAACCTGCGCAAGCCGCATCTTAATATCTTTTTCCGAATTCAAATTATTAAAAAAAATACTAAACCAGGAAAATTCATATATCCCCATTTAAAAATGCATCGCTTGCTTTCGATAAGAAGGCAAGTTGTAGGCCATGGACACGACAACCGCCTAACAAAAATATTGCCAATTAACGTCAAACTTTTGTCACACGCAGCCCAATATTGTTGATTGCGTATAATTTGAGTACTTTTTAATCAAAATGCCTCTCGCAAATAATGAAGCCGTTGACATGATTGCGCTTTATTTCGAGTGTTTTCAAAATGCAGCTATAGCTGCAAGACAGTACGCGACACGGTATCTAGATCGCCGTCATTACGGGAGAAGAATCTTTCCACGGCGATTACGCGATACTGGAAGTTTTCGTCGTCCTAAACGTCGCGGTCGTCGCAATGGAAGGACCGAAGAAAACATTATCAATGTCTTGGCTTACATAGAATTTGATAAACATGTAGGAACTAGAACATTGTCTCTAGACTTGGGAATAGCACGAACAACTGTTAGAAATATTTTGAAAGATTTTTTACTTTTTGCTTGTTCTATCCTAAATATAATTAAATATCTAATGATTACATCCTTACCACATAGTCTTGCACCAGGCGCTAAATGAACAAGATTTCGATAATAGATTAAATTATTGTCAATGGATGCTAGGCATGCTTGAGGAAAACAGCAATTTCTTAACGGAAAGTCTCTGGACCGACGAGGCTACCTTTAGTAGTGATGGTAGAGTAAACCGTCATAACATGCATTATTGGTCCGCTGAAAATCCGCAATGGTTAAGAGAAGTTGCAGCACCAAGGACGCTGGAGTCTAAATGTGTGGTGCGGTATCATTGGGGACAGAATTATTGGACTTCATTTTTTTGATCAAGCTTTAACTGGTAACCGCTTCGTAGAGTTTTTGATCAACGATTTGCCAATTTTGTTGGAACTAGGGACACATTATTCAATTAATGTCCGAAACCATATTAACGGGACCTTTCGAGAATTCTGGATAGGAAGGGGAAGCCTATTTCCTTGGCCGGCAAGATCTCCCGACTTGACATGTCTTGATTTTTACTTGTGGGGACGCTTAAAAGACATTGTTTTTCAAACTTCACCAACAAGACGAATGAATATGGAAAACAGAATTGGAAACTCAATTCGTCAACTATCAGCGGCAGAAATCGAGGCTGCGGTTCTGTCGACTCAAGAAAGACTGGAAAAATGTGTGGAATATGACGGAAAGCAATTTGAACACAGAAGACATTAATCTTTATCTATCTGAACTTTATTTTTCAATCACATAAATAAACTGACATTTATTGTGAATATTTTCTTTCTTTTATTTCCATGGCCTACTACTTGCCTTCTTATCGAAAGCAAACGATGCATTTTTAAATGGGGATATATGAATTTTCCTGGTTTAGTATTTTTTTTCAATAATTTGAATTAGGAAAAAGATATTAAGATGCGGCTTGCGCAGATTTATTGGTTGGTCATTTGTCTATTTTCTAGTCTAAAAAAAGTCATATCATCGTATTTAAATTTTTTGAGAAAATCCAATATTTTGGTTATAATATCGAATAACGCTCTCTATCGGCGGCCGTGTAGGTCACAAACGTTATGATTACGAGAAACTTAAAAGCCCAAGAAATGCTCTTTTCAATGATACCAAATTTATCCAAATCCATTAAGCCATTTCGAAGTTACAGGCATTTATTTAAAACAACATTCAAATACCTCCCACCACTTTATTTCCAAAGATAGGGGGAAATTGTTTTTACAAAAAATGTTTGGCTTTAAGTTGGCATTAAAACGCAAATACTTTTTTGTTATATTCATTGGAGAAAATCGCGAGAAACGTAACTTTATGTAATTCAAGATGGTGTAATTTCCAGCATTTTCCCTTGCCCACTTTACCTATAAAATTTTCAACCGCAACTCTCTACGATTATTCGTTTCTGAGATACAGCCGCTTTCCTCGCTTATTTGCCCACCCTGTACATATGTGCGCCAAATTCTTAACATCCTAAAATCTCACCACTTTCGCAATCGATGCCAAATTAAACACAGCAAGTCTTGTATTTGATTCGTACTTGTTACAGGTGCATAGTGCATGCATTTTATAGGCTTAAAATATCTACGTGCAATACACCCAACTTGTTTGAGACGCATGATTTTTTGCTCTAAAATCGGCCAAATTAATCGCATCTAATTCATTTCGACGAACGAATGTTTTTTAGTAGGCTTTGAGAACGCGGTTTAAATCTGTATTAAAATATATTATTGTCGAACGGACATCACATGAAAACGGGTTCTTCAAATATTTTTATTGATAGTTATTTCAGGCATACATACATGCATTCCATAATAATTAAGATAAGCGTGTACGGAATTCAAAATATTTTGTATTGTCACACAGATTTAAAATTATCTCGACACTACGGTCGAGATCGTTTGTTTTTATTTGAGTGTATCTGTCGTGCATATCATCCAACGTAACAGATATGTAATTATCTATAATTTGGAGTAATATTTCGCGTGCTTGTTTATTATGGACGTACATGTTTAATAACATCTAGTATACCTATGTATTAATTTTTATTTATTTATTTTTTTTTTACATAAAAAAAGGAGAACCTCCTAACTGCTAATATACCTTGTAATTACAGCAAAACGAACGGACTCTCAAGCGTGTGGTATGTGAAAAATCTATTTGTTTTCTATAGGGCAGGACTCCAACTATTTTATTTATTTTCGGCCGATGTTGTCTCCGAATACGAGATGCCATTGTTACACTGTTTGTCGCAATTATCGCCGGCAAATATTTTAATCCCACATAGTCGGTAGTTGTGATGTCAATGACGTGGTTAAGTAGGGTTTCGTGTTCAATATTTTCGTCTGAAGCTTTTAAATTTGTTCCTGTTTGTCTTAAATATTTCTATTATTTTATATTCTGCGCGGAGAGAAAATATTTTTCGCAAAAACTTTCATAATAATTTATCAATATAATTTAATAGAATTAATGCTGCTTTTTTTTGTTGAGCCCCTTCGACGAAGCGCTAATGCACATATTCTGGTGAACCAAATTTGTTGTACATAATTTTATCTTCTAATTTTGAACCTCTTCGACGAACCGACAATGAACTATATTTTTGTTAGGGCGTGGAAAAATCTCTTTTCGTAAAAAATCAAAAAATCAAGTGTGCTGATATTACTTAATGAATAAATTTTATTTTCTATTTTTTCGTTGTTTTGCACCCTTTCGACGAGCCGACAATGGACTATATTGTTGTTAAAGCGTAGAAAAATTTCTTTTCACTAAAATTTAATTTTCCATCATTTTTTCATAATTTTGCACATTAATCTTCCACGAGCCGCCAATGCACGTTATTTTGATTAGGACTAAGCAAAAAATTGTTTTTCGAAAAAAATCTACAAATCGAATGGACCAACTATGTTTAATAAATTAGTTTTATTTTCTATTTTTTAATATTTTTGAACCTCTTCGACGAGCCGACAATGGACTATATTTTTGTTAGGGCGTGGAAAAATTTCTTTTCGCAAAAATTAAATAGAAATCAAATGTACTGATATTACTGATTGAGTAAATTTTGTTTTCTACTTTTTCATAATTATGTACCTGCTTGACGAGCCGGCAATGAACTTTATTTAAATAAAGATTTTGTTTTGAAAAAATCATATGAATCGAATACATTGACAACGCTAAATAAAGAAATTTTGTTTTCTATTTTTTCGTAGTTTTGCACCTCTTCGACGAGCCGACAATGGACTTTTTTTTTGCTGAGTCGGAAAGGATTATTTTTCGCGGTAATTGATACAAATAGAGTAAACTGACATCACTGTTTTTTTTTTACTTTGTGATACTTTTGAACTTTTTCGACGAGCCGCCAATGAATACAGTTTGACAACTACCACGAAAATTATAATGCCTGTCAGTGTTGAAACTGTAAAATTCTCTATTTTTTACAATGTGAAATATTTTTGCAGCTACAACGGTTAAGTCTAAAAACAAAATACTCTATTTACAATTTGACAGCTATTGAAAATATTTTGACAGTTATACTTATAACCACCATAACTTATAACAGAAGTATTTTCATTGTTGCACCCGCTAAAACAAGAAGATAATCACTGCCTAACGCAAGCAAGTGTCAAAACTTTGACAATTAATTACAAGCTACATTTGTTAATACCATCTTGTAATATTCTGTCAAAATGGGAAGGTAATAACGCCTGTATTACTTGAAATTTTGAAACAATAATTGTGATTTGACAGATGTCAATTATAAGTGTTAAAATAGAAAAAAATAATTTTGTTTTAGAATTTAAAACGGTCGAAATTTAGCAACTGTCAGGAATGAGAAAAAAAGAACTGTTTACAATTTGCCAGTTGTCAGAAATTTGTCGATAGTTACGACACTCTACGTTGTAGAAGTTAAATTTTTTGATTTGACAGCTGTCAGATGAGATTTGACGATTGTCAAATCCGAAAAAAAGATCTTTAATAGGAGGCTATGTTGTAACTATACTTACGTTCGTGTTAACGCTTACAAATGTTGAAATTGTTAAAATTTTGACAGTTACCATTGAAACATTTGAAGAAATTGTTTTGATAATTAAAAATTTGTTAATACCGCACAGGTACCTAACTGTCTTGTAATATTCTGTCAAAATGGGAAGGTAATACCGCCTGTATTGCTTGAAATTTTTAAATAACAACTGTGGTTTGACAGATGCTAATTATTAGTATTAAAATAGAGAAAAATAGGTGTTTTTAGAATTTGATGTCAGTCATAAGTTTCTTCATATATAAAACGGTCGAGATTTTAAAAAAATGCCGATTTTACAACGTGACAGCTATTGGATGTGATTTTGACAGTAACTGTTGTCAAATTTGAAGAAAACAGAAATTTCATTCATTTCATTCAAATTGTCAGAAATCTCTCGATAGTTACGACACTCTACGTTGAAGAAAGTAAGCAAGTTTTTAATTTGACAGCTGTCAGATGAGACTTGATGATATTGTCAAATCCGAAAGAAAAAGATCTTTAATGGGAGGCTATGTTGTAACTATACTTAGTTCGTGTTAACGCTTACAAATGTTGAAATTGTCAAAATTTTGACAGTTACCATTGAAACATTTGAAGGAACTGTTTTGATAATTAAAAATTTGTTAATACTGCACGGATAACTGTCTTGTAATATTCTGTCAAAATGGGAAGGTAATACCGCCTGTATTGCTTGAAATTTTGACAGATGTCAATTATTAGTATTAAAATAGAAAAAAATAGTTGTTTTTAGAATTTGATGTCAGTCATAAGTTTCTTGATGCTTGAAACGGTCGAAATTTTTAAAAAATTGCCGATTTTACAATGTGACAGTTATTGGATGTGATTTGACAGTAACCGTTGTCAAATCTGAAGAAAACGCTGCATTTACAAATTAATAGCTGTCAGAAATTTTTTGATAGTTACGACACTCTACGCTGAAGAAGCTAATCAATTTTTTGATTTGACAGCTGTCAGATGAGATTTGACAATTGTCAAATCCAAAAAAAAGATCTTTACGGGAAGAACGTGTTGTAACTATACTTTGTTTGTGTTAAGGAGTGCAAATGCTGAGATTGTCAAAATTTTGACAGTTACAATTGAAACATTTGAAGAAACTGTTTTGATGATTGCAAATTAAATTTGTTAATACCGTACAGATATAGAACTGTCTTGTAATACTCTGCTAATACAGGAAGGTAATCACGCTTGCATTGTTTGAGATTTTGAAGTAATAACTGTGGTTTGACAGATGTCAATTGTAAGTGCTAAAATAGAAGAAATAATTGATTTTAGAATTCGATACCCGTCACAAGTTTCTCGATCCTTAAAACGGTCGAAATTATTAAAAAATTTCCGATTTTACAACGTGACAACTATTGAAGGTGATTTGACAGTAACAGTTGAAGAAAATAACCTATTTCTTGATTTGACAGGTGTCAGATGAGATTTGACAATTGTCAAATCTTTAATGGGAGGACATGTTGTAACTTTTCTTCGTATTAAACGTTGTGACAGCTGCAATTGTCGAATCAACACTGTATTACTAACATTTTTGTTAATAATAGGGTTAGATAAGTTTGCCTTCTATATATGTAGTCGAGGCGTTCTTTTATTTCCAGAAAATCCCAGCAAATATTTACGTATTGTCGCTCACTTCGCAAACATCCTTGATGACACACATACTTCTCCGCAGAGTACATTTCCGTTTTCATAAATAAGCCACGTTTATAAAGGAGCCTTCGTTCGTGTCCACATCCAGGACGTTGTAAAATTAATTTAAAACATCACGAAAATGTAAATTACGCATTTTCCTCATTTCGGTCGAACACTAACGCGGCGTTGCAAAAATAATATACAAGCAAACTTACTTACGATAATCCGGAGGACTGGATGATGAAAATTTAAAATATCGTTTTGGCCGCGTTGTACGGAGATCTTACCCGAAATGAAGACGGAATTGTGTTGTAAAAGACATGATAGTGGTAATAAAATTATTTTAGACCGTGATCGTAATTTCTAACTTTTGACAGATAACGACTGTAACACGGACATTTTGGAATTCCTACCTTCACAGTGTAAAAATGGGTGTAAACCAAAATCCAAAGGAAAATTGCTTTTTAATTCCATTAACCTAGGAAAAGTCCTCTATTTCCACAACACTTAAAATTTTAGATTGTTAAAGTCAATTATAAAAATCGTGTGGGTTAATATAATTATTCTTTCATCGATATTTTCCCTATATACAGTAGAGTTCTGGTATGTTTATCTGAACCGGCTGGATCTTAATATAATGACGGTGGTGGTCGTTTTTACTGGTTTCTAATTTTAAATTTTACGATTTCCAATTAATTTCATTGCCGATTTATTAAAAAAGAATCGCTTCTTTTTATAATGCGCGAAATACGCATTCTAACATCCATAAAATGTAAATTCTTAAGTAAATATTAGGATACAAGGCCCGTACAACTATCAGTATACATCAGATAGACGATTATCGTTAAGTTTTTTTCTTCTGTTCCCCTCTTGTTAAGTTTCAAACACAGTCAGTAACAATACAACATAATCATCATCATCGTAGAATGTTCATTCTACGTCTAAATACAACATAATTCGAGTGAATCAGGTTGTTTATACGCGAAATGTACGAAGCAATAACTGTGCAATCGTAGGCGATTCGGGAAAACAAAGCTCCACGATAAATATTTAGATATTTTAGATGAGCCGGGGATTCAATACGAAATTTGCACAATCAAAATTACAATAAATATTGTTCCTTAGATCATTTCAGTTTGTGACAATGCGGTTTAACTTTTGTATACAATTATAACGTTGTTAGGAATACTCAAATTATATTGGCGTCGTAACGTTTGCAAAGGTGTATTTGGCAACGTTTAACGCGAACAAAGAGTAGTTACAACATGTCCTCCCATTAAAGATTAATTATTACAGTTTTGTTTAACAATTTACAAACAAACTTTTGAGATGTAATTGTTTGTGGAATTAACTAATCGCATCCAAGAACAGAATTGTTATTACCGAAGATCTCTTGAGGTATAATCTACATATATACATACATATACGATTGTGTGTGGTCGCTAACCTAAACCGCAGATTAATAAATGTCAAGTTTAATTTATGATTTTAATCAATCTATTCATTTTTTAAATAGGTGTCCACTTTCTCCTTGTTTTGGCGACTATAATGGTTGAAAACCTTTTGACAGCTGTCAAATCAAAAAAAATAGATTGTTTTCTTCAAATTTCTGACAGCTGTCAAATTGTAAACAGTTGTTTTTGCCGAGTTTACAATGTGACAGCTATTGAATGTGTTTCACAGTAACAGCAACATTTACAATTTAGCAGCTGTCAGAAATTTGCCGATAGGTACGACACTCTACGTTGAAGAGGCTAACCAATATTTTGATTTTACAGCTGTCACATGAGATTTGACAATTGTCAAATCCGAAAAAAACGTGGACATGTTGTAACTATACTTTGTTCGTGTTAACGCGTGCAAATGTTGAAATTGTCAAAATTTTGACAGTTACAATTGAAACATTTGAGGAAACTATTAATCTTAAATAGGTGTCCACATTCTCCTTGTTTTGGTGACTATAATGGTTGAAATCCTTCCGACAGCTGTCGGTTCTTTTTTTTCACAATTCCAATCCTTGCACGAGCGCACATTCCCAGATAGCCTCTAAATTGTAAATCTAAAGTTTTCTTCAGATTTGGCAAATCGCATTCAATAACTGTCACATTGTAAAATCGGTTTTTTTTTAATCCCGACCGTTTTAAGCATCGAGAAACTTGACTGACAAATTCTAAAAACAATTATTTTTTTTCTGTTTTAACACTTATAATTGACATCTGTCAAACCACAATTATTGTTTCAAAATCGGCATCTTTTTACAATTTTGAGCGTTGCAAACATCGAGAAACTTATGACGACTGTCGAATTCTAAAAACAATTATTTTTTCGTCATATTTTACAATGTTAGCAAGTGTAACTGTCAAAATATGTCCGCTAGCTGTCAAATTATAAACATTATACTTTTCTCTATTAGAATTTTTCTGAAAACTGTATAACTATCAAACAAACCAGGTATCGAATTGGAAAACTGTGTCATATTTACAGTATAAGCAGGTGTAATTGTCAAAATATTTCTGGTAGCTGTCAAATTCTAAGCACAGAATATATCAAATTTGACAAATGTAACTGTCAAATCACATCTTACAGCTATCAAATTAAAAAATGCCCTCCTTTTTTCAATTTAGAGTGTCACAATCGTCAAATAATTTTTGACCGCGGTCAAATTATAAAAACTATTCTTTTGTTTCTTATAATCTTTTTTTTTAACTGAAATTATAGAATGAGTTATCTCCGCTTGTTGGCGAATGCAACGGTTTAAATTACATAAATATGGTACCTGTCAAATTAAAAAAAAATTTAGTCTTCAGACTTTCACGGCCGCTGTTGAAGGCTGCTCTTCGGTTTTCGGATTCTCTGCCGTGTAGAAAAGTTGTGGTACTTAACGTTTCGATCATCTTCAGACCAAATTCAAATTCTAAAAACTATTATTTTTTTTCTATTTTAACACTTATAATTGACATCTGTCAAACCACAATTATTGTTTCAAAGTCGGCATATTTTTACAATTTTGAACGTTGCAAACATTGAGAAACCTATCACGACTGTCGAATTCTAAAAACAATTATTTTTTCGTCATATTTTACAATGTTAGCAAGTGTAACTGTCAAAATATGTCCGCTAGCTGTCAAATTATAAACATTATTTCTATTATCTTCTATCTATTAGAATTTTTCTGAAAACTGTATAACTATCAAACAAAACAGCTATCGAACTGGAAAACTGTGTCATATTTTGCAGTATTAGCAGGTGTAATTGTCAAAATATTTTTGATAGCTGTCAAATAGTATAGTATATTAAATCAAATTTGACAATTGTAACTGTCAAATCACATCTGACAGATTAAGATTAAGAAATGCCTTCAGCTTTTTTTTTTTAATTTAGAATGTTACAATTGTCAAGTAATTTTTGACAGCTATCAAATTATAAAAACTATTCTTTTGTTTCTTATAATCTTTTTCTTTTTTTGAAAACTGTGAAATTATAGAATGAGTTATCTCCGTGTGTTGGCGAATGCAACGGTTTAAATTACATAAATATGGTACCTGTCAAATTAAAAAAAAAAACATTTTTGATAAATTTATAAAAACTATGAAACTTTCACAATTTCAACCCTTGCAGACGTTTTAATGTCTTTTTTTGACAGCTATGACTTTATAAAACCAGTTATCTAGTTTTTGTTTTGGCTGGTGCAACCACTACTACTACAGTATTTTTACAGTTCTAACAAGTGTAACTTGTAACTGTCAAAGTATTTCTGACAGCTGTTAAATTGCAAACAGTTCTTTTGTTTACAATTTCAATTCTGACACGAGTGTACGAGGATTTGGTAAACATTCCAGACAGCCGCTAAATTGTAAATGTAGTGTTTTCTTCAGTTTTGGCAAGTTTTGCTGTCAAGTCACATTTAATAGCTGTTACATTGTAAAATCGGCAATCTTTTTTTACAAGTTTGACCGTTGCAAACATCAAGAAACTTATGACGACTATCGAATTCTAAAAACAATTATTTTTTCGTCATATTTTACAGTATTAGCAGGTGTAATTGTCAAGATATTTCTGATAGCTGTCAAATTCTAAATAAAGCACATTATATCATTTGACAATTATAACTGTCAAATCAGATCTTACAGCTATCAAATTAAAAAATGCCTTCGGTTTTTTGTCAATTTAGAGTGTCACAATTGTCAAGTTATTTGTGACAGCTGTCAAATTCTAAATACAGCATATTATATCATTTGACAATTATAACTGTCAAATCAGATCTTACAGCTGTCAAATTAAAAAATGCCTTCCGTTTTTTTTTTCAATTTAGAGTGTCACAATTGTCAAGTTATTTGTGACAGCTGTCAAATTCTAAATACAGCATATTATATCATTTGACAATTATAACTGTCAAATCGGATCTTACAGCTATCAAATTAAAAAATGCCTTCAGTTTTTTTTTCAATTTAGAGTGTCACAATTGTCAAGTAATTTTTGACAGCTGTCAAATTATAAAAACTATTCTGTTTTTTCTTATAATCTTTTTTTATGAAAACTGAAATTATAAAATATGTTATCTCCGTGTGTTGACGAATGCAACTCTTAAAATTACATATGGTACCTGTCAAATTAAAAAAAATAAATTCCTTTTTTTTGTTAAATTTATAACAATTATTATTAACTTTCACAATTTCAACCCTTGCGGACGTTTTAATTTCTTTTTTTTCTTTCTTATTTTGACAGGTGCAACAACTACTACTACAGTATTATAGTAACTGTCGAAATATTTATGACGGCTATCAAATTGTCAAAACAGCATTATCAGATTTTTTACGAAATACATCGACAGTTATATGATTGTAAAAACGGTTATATTTTCCTAATTTGACATTTGTAGCTTTCCAAATATTTCTGATATCTGTCAAATTTTATAATTTGACAGATGTCAGAAATTGTATAATTTGACAGATATCAGGAAGCTTTTAATAGTTAGCAAATTTAAAAGTAGGAACATTAACTGTTTTTTACAAATTGACATCTGTCAAATATACTAAAACAGAACACAGTTCTGTTGTCATATTTTTAACCTTTGCAGGCTTTATAAAGTTCGTATCTTTTTGTTTTGACTAGTGCAACACTTAAAATATGTACTTCTGACGGCTGTCAAATTGTAAAAACAGTATTCAGTTTCAGATTTGACAATTGCAGCTGTCAAAATATATTTGACAATGGTATAATTATGGAAACGGTTAATTTTTCCTATTTTAACACTCGTATGGTCACAATTTTGTGACTTCTCACGTTTTTGGCTGTTCCAAATTTGTATTCAAATTTCGAAGAATCAGATGATCGAAAACGTCAAGTGTCATAATTTTTCAACAGTGTCAAAAATGTTAAATTATAGAAAAGGTCTTACGATTTTTGTACATGGAAGATGAGATAAGAAAATAATAAATACATTCACATGTTTGTATTACATACATCAATATACAACTTTTCAGTCGGTAGAAAAAAAAAAAGAAAGTTGGCTTCACATTTATGTTGATGAGCGTATTTGTATTCAAACCGGGTGCAAGGACGTCATATTTGGGTTATAGAATTGGGGAAGAACACGACATATGCGCGTCTTTTATTCATGTAAATGAATTTCGTTGCGTTTACTTCGTTGTGTGTGTGTGTGTGGATGCGTGGCGTGTAAACAGAAAAACATGCCCGCATAAACAGATATGTTCGTATTGGTAATGTATGTAGTTCGTTTTCTCCCTGTTACTCGGTGATTCTATAAATATTTTCAGCACATATGTGGGTATAATGTGTAAAAGTTGATGCATCTGTAATTTGACGTAAAAAAAATTATAAATTAGAATTCTTTTTTTTTTTGATTTATTCTTAAATGCTCGCCAATATCTTATAATGCGGAGTGAACAGACATACTTCTGAAGTTATTTTGAGGAGAAAATGGCCTATTAACATTCTCTTAATTCGCAATGGTTTCTCTTTAAAGTGCACGCGTTTAAGATGTAATTGCTGAAAATCTTAAAATAATTTTCTTCTAGGAAATAATGAAGAACCGAATGTAATAAAATTAAACACTCTATTAACTAATTTTTAGCTCTAGTGTTTAAGAATAATTGAACCATTTTTAGCTCAACCCCCCCAATTCCTCCTTAGAAATTCATTCCACAAAATTTGTATTTGGAAAATTGAAACTTTGGAAACTGTTTTAGATTATTTTAGTTCTTCTGAATCTTGTTTCACAATTTCAGCCTTCTATCTAGAGATGGCAAAATGTCATTGCCATCTCTTCCCCTCCTCTTCCAATCCTTTTTTGAAAATATTACTTTCAGGAATTGTTTCGTGCAGATTTTGTTTCAACTCACAAAGAAAATTATTTTTTTCCCGATTATTGAAATTGAAACAAATTTTCTAATTATTATAAATAAACACGGGATGTGGCGACGTTGTTTTAAGTTTGTTCAAAATTTGTCCATTTCACCTTTCTATTTCCCAAATTTAGTGAAATAATTGAAGGAAAGACAAATCACTTTGTCTCCACCCCCTCCCCTGCCTTGCTTTTTAAAGATGAAAGTTTTAAGAATCGTTTAACGCAACAGGACGGACCAAACAAACGGGAAAAAATGTTGGAAATTGGTTCTAAAGTTTTGGAAAACTAGAAAAATGTTCAAGCTAATTTAGAGCAAATATACCATCGAGAAATATTTTTAAATTTTATAATTTGGAAAAAAGGCTAAAAAATAAAAAGAGTTGCTCCATGCTTTAGGTCTGTTCTTCGTTTTCCAGAAAGTTTGAGCTTTCTGCTTCGCGTATTTTGACGAAGTAAATGTCAAAACCGAAATTTTCTTCTTCCAGTCCCTTCCTTTTCGAAAATAAAAATTTTAGGGGGTGGAGCAAAAAAAATTGTTTTTCCTAATTATTGAGTGTGTCAGAATGCTAAAATTGCGGGGGGAAAAAATAGACATTTTGAAAATAAGCTGGGTGTGGCGGCGTCGGAAGGAAATGAAATTTTCGAGAGTTGCTCCATGTCGTTTTAAGTTTGTTTTAAATTTTTCCATTTTATCTTTTTATTTCGCAAATCTGGTGAAATAATTGAAGAAAAGCCAAATTTCGCTGTCTCCACCCTCTCCTCCACCTTACTTTTTAAAGATGAAAGCTTTAAGAATCGTTTAACGCTAAGTTCTTCGCTGGATCTCTTGGTGCAGAAGTAGAACACTAAACACTTCAACCCACTAAACACCAAACAAGTTTTAACTAAAACATTAACGCGTTATTATCAAGGCGATAATAAAACTTGGTGATACAACAAGGTGATAATTAAAAAAGTTGATGTAACAGGGCGGACCAAACAAACGAGAAAAAATGTTGAAAGTTGGTTCTAAAGTTTTGGAAAAAATTAGAAAAACGTTCAGACCAATTTGCCAATTTACCAATTGGAAAAATTTTTAAATTTTGGAATTTGGATAAAAGGTTAAAAATAAAAAGAGTTGTTTCATGTTTTAGACTTGTTCTACGTTTTTTCCCAACAGTTTCAGCTTTCTGCATCGCGCATTTGACGAAATAAATGTCAAAACCGAAATTTTGTTGTCGCAGTTGTGTTTCGAAAATAAAAATTTTAGGGGGTGGAGGAAAGAAAATTTGTTTTTCTCGATTATTGAGAGTGACAAAATGCTAAAACTGCGGAGAAAAAATTAGAAATGTTGTAATTTTGAAATGAAATTTTCGAGAATTGCTCCATGTCGTTTTAGCTTCTTCTAAATTTTTCGATTTCACCTTTTTATTTCGCAAATTTCGTGAAACAATTGAAGAAAACAAAATTTTTGCTGCCCCTTCCCCCATTCCCCTCATCTCACCCTTCCCCCTTCCAGACTCTCTTTTTTTTAATGCAGCTTTCAGGTATTGTTTCATGTAATTTTTTTCTGTTCACTCTTCCAAATTTTCAGTTTTCTACTTCGCACGTTTTGCAGCGTAAGTGGCAAAGTGGAAATTATTGAGAGTAACAAAATGCTAAAACTGTAGGCAAAAAAAAAATCTAAAATTTTATAATTTTGAAAAAAACGCGGGATGTGGCAGCGTTGCTTGTTCTAAATTTTTCCATTTCACTTTTTTATTTCGCAAATTTGGTGAAATAACCGCTCCCTTTCCCCTTTACTCCCCTTGCTTTTTGAAAATGAAAGTTTTAAGTTTTGTTTTAAGGTTGTTGATGTAGCAGGACGGAGCAATAGAAAAAAATGAAAATTTTAGGAATTCTTCCAGGTTATTCGTTCGCCCTCAATTATTGTATGATCAGAACAATTTTCAAAATTTAAGATTTGATTCCGTAAGCTTGTGATATCTTGTTTGGAGCAAATATATTAATTGGAATAACTTTTAATATTTGAAATTTTGAAAAAAAGACTTTGGAAAAGTTGTCTTCCGTTGGAGGGGGGTGGAAGGGGTGGGGCAACGAATATTCGTTTCGATAATAAAAATTTTAGGGGATGGAGGAAAAAAAAGGTTTTTCGCGATTATTGAGAGTGACAGAATGCTAAAACTGCGGAGAAAAAATTAGAAATGTAATTTTGAAATGAAATTTTCGAGAATTGCTCCATGTCGTTTTAAGCTTCTTTTAAATTTTTCGATTCCACCTTTTTATTTCGCAAATTTCGTGAAACAATTGAAGAAAACAACATTTTTGCTGGCCCTTCCCCCACTCCCCCTTCCAGACTCTCTTTTTTTTAATGCAACTTTCAGGTGTTGTTTCATGTAATTTTTTCCTCAACACTCTTCCAAATTTTCAGTTTTCTACTTCGCACGTTTTGCAGCGTAAGTGGCAAAATGAAAATTATTGAGAGTAACAAAATGCTAAAACTGTAGGCAAAAAAAAATCTAAAATTTTATGATTTTGAAAAATTCTTCCAGGTTATTCGTTCGCCCTTAATTATTGTATGATCAGAACAATTTTCAAAATTTAAGATTTGATTCCGTAAGCTTGTGATATCTTGTTTGGAGCAAATATATTAATTGGAATAACTTTTAATATTTGAAATTTTGAAAAAAAGACTTTGGAAAAGTTTTCTTCCGTTGGAGGGGGGTGGAAGGGGTGGGGCAAAGAATATTCGTTTCGATAATAAAAATTTTAGGGGATGGAGGAAAAAAAAAGGTTTTTCGCGATTATTGAGAGTGACAGAATGCTAAAACTGCGGAGAAAAAATTAGAAATGTAATTTTGAAATGAAATTTTCGAGAATTGCTCCATGTCGTTTTAAGCTTCTTCTAAATTTTTCGATTTCACCTTTTTATTTCGCAAATTTTGTGAAACAATTGAAGAAAACAAAATTTTTGCTGCCCCTTCCCCCACTCTCCTTCGTCTCACCCTTCCCCCTTCCAGATCTCTTTTTTTTAATGCAACTTTCAGGTGTTGTTTCATGTAATTTTTTCCTCTACACTCTTCCAAATTTTCAGTTTTCTACTTCGCACGTTTTGCAGCGTAAGAGGCAAAATGGAAATTATTGAGAGTAACAAAATGCTAAAACTGTAGGCAAAAAAAAAATCTAAAATTTTATAATTTTGAAAAAAACGCGGGATGTGGCAGCGTTGCTTGTTCTAAATTTTTCCATTTCACTTTTTTATTTCGCAAATTTGGTGAAATAACCGCTCCCTTTCCCCTTTACTCCCCTTACTTTTTGAAAATGAAAGTTTTAACTCTTGTTTTAAGGTTGTTGATGTAGCAGGACGGAGCAATTGAAAAAAATGAAAATTTTAGGAATTCTTCCAGGTTATTCGTTCACCCTCAATTATTCTATGATCAGAACAATTTTCAAAATTTAAGATTTGATTCCGTAAGCTTGTGATATCTTGTTTGGAGCAAATATATTAATTGGAATAACTTTTAATATTTGAAATTTTGAAAAAAAGACTTTGGAAAAGTTTTCTTCCGTTGGAGGGGGGTGGAAGGGGTGGGGCAACGAATATTCGTTTAATAAAAATTTTAGGGGATGGAGGAAAAAAAATGGTTTTTCCCGATTATTGAGAGTGACAGAATGTTAAAACTGCGGAAAAAAAATTAGAAATGTTCTAATTTTGAAATGAAATTTTCGAGAATTGCTCCATGTCGTTTTAAGCTTCTTCTAAATTTTTCGATTCCACCTTTTTATTTCGCAAATTTCGTGAAACAATTGAAGAAAACAAAATTTTTGCTAGCCCTTCCCCCACTCCCCCTCGTCTCTCCCTTCCCCCTTCCAGACTCTCTTTTTTTTTTAATGCAACTTTCAGGTGTTGTTTCATGTAATTTTTTCCTCTACACTCTTCCAAATTTTCAGTTTTCTACTTCGCACGTTTTGCAGCGTAAGTGACAAAATTGAAATTATTGAGAGTAACAAAATGGTAAAACTGTAGGCAAAAAAAAACTAAAATTTTATAATTTTGAAAAAACGCGGGATGTGGTAGCGTTGCTTGTTCTAAATTTTTCCATTTCACTTTTTCATTTCGCAAATTTGGTGAAATAACCGCTCCCTTTCCCCGTTGCTCCCCTTGCTTTTTGAAAATGAAAGTTTTAAGTCTTGTTTTAAGGTTGTTGGTGTAGCAGGGCGAACCAATAGAAAAAAAATGAAAATTTTAGGAATTCTTCCAGGTTAGCTTGTTATATCTTGTTTGGAGCAAATATATTAATTGGAACAACTTTTAATTTTTTAAATTTAGAAAAAAAGACGTTGGAAAAGTTTTCTTCCGAAAGTTTTGGTCGAAGTCGAAATTTGAAACTCTAGGAGGGGGAGGGAGGGAGGTGGCGCAACGGATATTCGTTTTTCCTAGTTATTTTACGAATTATCCATGGCAGAATATGCTAAAACTTTAGACAAACGTTCTGAACAACCTTCAAAATTAAAGATTTGATTACGAAAGCTCGTTAAGCTTGCAAGGAAGAGTCGCTCCACGTTTTAGGCTTATTTTACGTTTTTTTTTCCCCGAAAGTTTCAGCTTTCTACTACCCCTACACTTTCCGAGGCTCTGTTATGAAGAAAAACTTACTTAAACTCGACGTTTCGCTATTAATATCAGTGGTTTCTTCAGGAGCAAAAACTGGGTGAATGCGCGAACACCTACCTAGTTACCCTAACTTTCTGGACATCCCTCACACAGTTTTTGCTCCCGACTCCTTAATATGACGCGGTCAAAATCCGGATGCGCTCAAAACTTGCTCTCTTCTTTTAATTTTGATTCCGAAATTTTGTTGCAACGTTTCAACTTCCATTTTTTTTTAATGCAAAACATTACAGTATGTCCCAAAAGTTTGCAACAGGTATTAAAAGTAGTTTTTAGTAACAAGTATAACATAGCCTCTTTTGTGGAGACTACATAAATAAGAATAACAGAAGTATAAAATAGGATTTTCTCCAATTACATTGTTTAAAATTAACTTCTAAGTTTCTACAGAACGCACACGACATAGAAATTCCACGGATAATGAAGGCATTTTAAGTAGACACAATAATTTTATGGCGAAGCATTAGACCCGCTGCACTGAATGCCGTAGCAATTATTTAATTTGCATGCGCTGTCATTTACATTTTCAATTAACTTTGTGCGTTAAGGTATAGACATGTGCGTGTATACAATGTCCTTCAAAAGAAATATTATGTTTGTTGTGTATAATTTTTAGAATAGAATTGTTTGCGCATAGTTCACCATTGTTTTTCGTTCGTCGCGGATTAAATAATTCGGGAATTTCAAGAATTTACGAACGAACATTATCCTCGCATATTTTACGCGCACCATTCAATGTAATACAATTGTTAGAATTCGATATATTTCATGCATATATGTACAATGCATGTATCAGCGTTTAATTAACACACCAAACAAAATTCCATTGGGTTGCAAAACAAAAACAGGTCATCAATAATATCTCTGTACATATTTAATATATGATAAACTCGCAGCATTAACTTGGGACATTTTTAAATAAACATTTGTACACACAAACGAAGCTCCGATTAACGTGAGCTGTAAGATACAGGATAGTATTGTGCAACATGCCGTAAATGTATGGATTGAATGGATAGACGGCGAAATTTTAGTGTTTGGGAACCTTGATTGGCGCACGCGTAACGAATATGGAACGGAATTGTGCTACGATCAATGCTTGCCAAGTAGTTATATTTGCAAACGAAATTAGATAGAAAGCGAAAAAAGGAGATCGCTATAAATGACAATTACGTGTGAACAACTGCTGTCTTATCAACTATGTAAACATAATATTGCAATGATATCTTTAAAATATTATTCCGATTTCTTCTACCTCAAAAAGTAAATTTCTAAATTTTTTTTTATTACAATTTTGGGCGGCACCTCAATAGTTAACAGTTTTCAAACTCAATTTCGAAGCATCGATAAAATGACACCATTCTTCTTGATTGTGTTGATTACTCAATGTCAGCATCAAATCGAAATCATCGACGTTTTTGCAGAATGAAAGACCTTCTTCAGTTGCTTCAGTGCTTTCGTTCAGCTGTCACAAATAGACTTAAATTGAATCTAACGACGGACGTCGTATTTTGCCGATCTACACTCGGGAGCAAAAAAATTGACTCAGACCACACTCTGAAAAAATACAGTTATGTTTTAGGATGCAAAAACTGTGTTCTAGAAAATTTTTATCCGGATTGTTGGAAAACCAGTATTATCGACTTGCGTCCTATTTCAATTTTGCCAACATTATTCAACATTGTTGAGAAGGTTGTCGTTAGGAAGGTTTCTTAGAGTTTAATGACATTTTACCAGTTGGTAAGTTGGGTTTTTGAGCAGGATACGGATGCGCCGACAATGATAAGATCACGGTATTGGTCCTACTAGACTATAGCAAGGCGTTTGATACCAAAGTTAGTAAGTCAAACTTGTAAAAGTACAATTAAGGGGGAAGGAACCATGTTTGTGTGTCGCTTCAATTTCATGTTCAGAATGGCGATTCCCCATTGAACAAGTTAGATTTGAGGCTTTTAATAAACGGCTATCTTGATAAAGTTGGAAGTACGAATAAATCTTACTGATTTTGGGCTAACAATTTTAGTAAACAAATAAATATGATTTATTGTCCAACGAGAAAACCCAATAACATGACAAAATTACATGGCTAAATAATACATATTTTGTACAGAATAAATATTTTTATAAATACTTCACTACGATCTACTATCAAAAAAAAAAACGAAAAAGAACTAATTAAATTTATTTCCAATAAAAATGTCATTATAGATGTTATTAGCCTTTACAGACATATGAGTTAGTGGCGGTCTGAATAAAACATTTGTTCTTGCAGTGTTATAAGAAAAAGTTGGAACTGTTCTGGAGCCTAAACGAGGAACATGAATGTTAACAGTTGCCAGAAGATCAGATTATGCTCGTCCAATAAAAGCTGATATTCAATGTTTCGAACTGGATGCTCACCAGACATTTTGAATGACAATAAATGCAAAATATAATTTTTTAACCAATTCAGCACTCCTAAAGTATTTCGATGTACGGATAATGACACCCAAAGTCTTTGTTGCTGAAGAGCAGATACTTTCCAGATGGCAATTCAATGATATCTGTGAGTCAAATATTACTCTTAAATCACTAATTTGGGTAACATTGTTAAGAGTTTGGCTTCGTATTCTGTATGTTGAAAGAAATGGTAGAGTCTTTCGTGTCATGGATATAGCATAACACTTGTTGACGTTCAGAAATAGTTTGTTTTTCTTCGCTCAATCAACAACAAAGATACGGTCAATGTGGCTGGAAATGGAAGAAAACGTCTTCAGATCGTCAGCATAACCAAGAGCTGCACAAGGTATCGACGTCAAAAGATCATTTCTAAATATTACACATAATAAAGGTCCAAGATTAGAGCCTTGTGGTACCCCCGAATGAGATATGTATTGTTCGGATATGAGGCCATTGTAGAACGCAAAATTCGTTCTTTCATTGAAATATGAAGCCATAAACGTTCCCAGCGAAGGAGCAAAACCAAAATGCTGCAATTTGTTCAACAATAGTCGATGAGCTATCATCTAGGGAAGACATAATATTGATTAATGTCGATGCCGATACCAATTCCAGTCTAAAAGATGGCAAATCCACAGTCAACTCAGGAGGATCCATTCCAGAACTTGATTGAGTATAAACAGAAAAAGTTTCGGCGAAGGTATTTACAGTCTCTATAGGATCCTCTAATTTTGTAATTATAAATTATAAATTCCATCAAAGCTGCTGCCAGCATAATGTTTGCTGGTAGAGTAAGTGGGCCGAGAATTTGAAGGACTACTGGATAAAAAGGGATCCTCAGACTCTCGTTTTAATCGAAGCAAAAGCGGCTGACTTTATGGTATTATTTGAGGATTAGTTTATGACAACACTGTTGTAGAAAGGGTGGAATGTACGGAATAATGTATCTACACACTTTTCTAAAAAGGTGTCTCAGAAAAAGATGTTTTGTTTTGGGCTGCAAACCATTCCTTCATCTCTATTATCAGTGTCTCATTGTCCCCACAAAGGTGTTTTTTGAGTTTTGGGAATAGAGAGAACTCACTAATCACCAAAGTCACCAAATCTGGAGAATAAATATTTTGAATTTATTATAACCTCTTTTGTTTTTCAAAAAAAGAGAGTTGTGCCAGATCAGTTTTTCATTGACAGGATATAAAATTCAGCAAAACCATCGACTTTTATCGTGGTCAAGCCTGATTCGCACTTGCAAGTCTATTTTGGAATCATGATTCTGAATTCCTTAAGACGTTGATAGACGGTATAACGATAGTAGAAAGCTTTAACGCCGTCAGAAAAAAAAAAGTTTTGCCTTGGGCGGCAAACCACTCGTTTACCTTTATCATCAGTGTCTCATCGTGCAGAAAGTGAATCCAGCTAAGGTATTCTTTGAGTTTGGAGAAGACATGGAAGTGACTAGCGGTCAAATCTGTAGAATAGGGCGGTTATTGGAAAATTTTGAAGCCTGTATTATGAACGGCGGTCATTGAAACACAGCTTCTCTAGCCAGGGGCGTTGTCCTGATGTAGTAGCACATCACGTCTGAGTTTTCCTCTCCTTTTATCTTTGGTAGAATCACACAGTTTTGAATTTAAATCAGCATAATATTGCCTAGTTATAGTCTGAGGAGGTGGTAAAAAATTTTTAAGGACAACTTCTTCGGCATGCCAAAAAACTGTGGCCAAGAGGGAGAGGGAGGGGAGGGGGGCAGGGTGAATCCTTGCAAATACCGGTAAAATCACGTAATTTTTTACCTGTTATAATACCGTGAGAATACTAAATATTTTTTGGGAACACGTTGGAAATTATACACTCGGGAGCAAAAAAATCGACTCAGACTGCACTCTCGCAGTAAAATGTCCCTGGCACAAAAAATATAACATAAATTCCAGTTTTGCTTTTCAAACCTGTAAGTTCAAGATCTTAACATAAAAATGAGTGCACATTCTTCTAAGTAACATTTCTTTTTCTTTGAAAAAATACAGTTATGTTTTAGGATGCAAAAACTTCAAAAGAGACGCGGAAAACTTAAAAGAATAGACTAGATAATATCAAGTACATTTTATTTTAATTTTCAAAAAACATGATCAATATTTAGTGTTACCGCCCCTAGCCCTAATTACCGCTTGTAAACGATTCTTCATGGAAGAAATAAGTTTAATCGCGCTGTCTTGCGAGATAGCGTCCCACTCTTCGGTAAGTGCTGTTTGAAGTTCATCTCTCGTAACTGGTGCGGGATTTTTAGCCCGAATTTCCTTTTGAGGGCTGCGCGCCGGCCAGTCCATAACTCGTATTTCAAGTTATTGCAAGTGATGCCTTACGGAAACTGCACTGTGTGGACAGGCATTATCTTGCATGAGAATGAAGGTTTCCCCGATAAAACCAACGTAAGGAACGACATGGTTCTCTAGAATTTCTTGGATGTATCGGTTCGCAGTCAAACCTCCTGCTCGGCCGCCGGTTTCAATAAAAACCAGCTCGGTTTTTCGTCCATAGAAATGCCAGCCCACACCATACAGGAACCTCCTCCAAAAGCCACCTTTTCTGTTATGCAGCATTGTACGAATCTTTCTCCCGGCCTTCTGTATACTTTTGCTCTTCTGTCACTGCCGTGCAAACACACTCTGCTTTCATCCGAGAACAGTACAGAGCGCCATTGCTCGTTTGTCCAATCAACATGCTCTCTTGCGAAACGGAGACGAGCTGCTCGATGAGCTGGGGTCAATTTTGGACCCGTAGCTGGCCTTTTTCTGACTGTCCAAGGTTAGCCACTCCCCGTGTTTCTCTGAGCTCCCGTTGAATTTTTACGCCGGTGAGAGCCCGATTTCTTAAAGAGCTCTGGACAATGAAACGGTCATCTCTCACTACTGTGCACCGCTTTCTGCCCGAGCCTCTTCTTCGATGAAAGCTACCATTCTCCTGGTATCTTCGGTAAACTCTTGACACGGCAGACTGACTCATGTGCAGCACACGAACGACTTCCCGTTGATTATGGCCTTGTTGCAATAATGCGACTGCTTGAGCTGCTACTTCGGTTGTAGTATCCATTAGCAGCTAATATTCCTAAATGTAGCTGACGGAAATGTATACCGGTTGACGTTTGACAGCCAACTAATACAGGTTGATAAGGTAGAAAGCCTTTTAAACGACCTACTGGCTTGCAAAGAACAATGATGTCAAATTATACAAAATGTTGTGATTATCGATCACAACAAATGAATATGCACTCATTTTAAAGCTAAGATCCTGAACTTAAAGATTTTAAAAGCAAAAGTGGAATTTGAGTTTTAGTTTTTGTGCCAGATGTAATTTAATGCTAGTGTGCAGTCTGAGTCGACTTTTTTGCTCCCGAGTGTAGCTGGCCAAAAGTCGATTTTAAAAATTCAATATTATGCAGTTTAGGGGCACTTGCTGAGGAAGGTATTTGGTCACTGCACATAATTAAGCCCCTTCCCCTCCACCCCATAGCATGTACTTAAGTGCAACAGCATCTCAGCATAGTTCCCTAATCATCATTTGGAGGTGAATAATGTTTGCATTACAATTTCTTGAAAAAAAGAAAAAGAAATCAATGAAATAAAGCAGAAATTGTCATACCTAAAATCCGAATTTAAAAGAAGGTGGACTTTGGCAAATAAGATAGATTTCTGAGAAGTAATGAGCAGTGGCTGAAAGAATCATTTACGTTACCGAAAAAGAAGGAGAATACGGGGACGTCCATCTAAAAGTTTTGTGGAACTAAGTGAGAGGAGAAAAGGGATAAAAACTGAAGAACTCAGAAGTAGTACGGAAACAGATGAAACACAAATGGAATTGTGGGCAGAGAGAAGAAGAGATGCTTCAACAGTGATAAAAGACTTGTCAATTTCTCCAAGTCGTACCAAGCGCTCAAAAAACAGTGATCTCCTCTTTGTGCTTTATCAATGATAGTGGAAGGTGAACTAACTGGAAAGCAGTATCAGGTGGTAAGATCAACAAATAAATCGTTTTTTTTTTCGTGCTATATTGTACTGTAGCGTGGAAAAACAGAAGCATACCCGAATAAACCTTCCTACCCCCTCCTCCCTTCCTACTGGAAACCTCGGCCGAAATTAAACTTCAAAGTTTAGTAAACCATTAAGTGTGGAAGAGAGAAACTCGTTACAACTAATTTGCAAGTAGCGTTGTGGTGGTTAAATCAAAAAATAATCTGGCAAAATCCAACCCCGTCTTCACCACGTTATTGCTGGCCTATTTTAGAATTAGATTTCTCAAAGAAACCGTTGACGTCACCATACTGACGAAATCGCTTATGTAAAAGCTGCAGCAGATTCGTTGGAAGAAACGAAAATTACTATGAAAGGTAAATAATTCTCTGTTCAACATGTTTTGACGCTAACAATGATGGATATGAAAGTTTGTAATGCTGCTACGCATACAACATCAACCATGAAATGCTATATTTTTGGAGCAACATCCAAGGATTTTAATAATTTGGAATTAATAAGACAAGACACAGGAATTTGGATTTTTTGAAATTCTTCTCTGCGTCTCTTACAAACTCACTGTGAAAAAGTGGCGTTTAGAGTCTGACAGCGACAAAGAAATTGCGGCTAGAAGAAGGCAGCATATTCAAGAGCAATTTAGAGCATGTGTTAGTGACCTTTCGGCTTTAGGCTTGCGAGTTCTTTATCCCAGTCTCTCAAAAGCTTTTCAAAAATGTCGGAAGTAATCTAGGCATAATACGGTCTTTAGCTATTTCTCTTTGTGAGCACTTCTTGATTAAACACTAAAAGTTTTATCGAGCAACTTCTAGCAAATTCATCATGCTTTGTTTCACATTGGATGTCAAATCTTCGTTTGAACCGGTCAATCCATGCTGTCAAACATTCAGTTTTCATCGTTGAAGATTTTGGTTCTTCTTCATTTAGTATCTGATTTTTTTTTCATCTCAGAGGTAGACTGTCCTACCTCTGGTTTGGACGTGGCAAGGGTCAACTTATATTCTCTGCAAATTGCAGCGCCGACAATTTTAATATACCGACATCGTAGATTTGGTTTGAAATATGATACACCTCCCTTCTCTCTCTCTCTCTCTCGCCCTCCTCCCCCCACTCCCTCCCACTAAACGTAAACGTGTACCAAACTAACACATGGAAACGGCTGGAAACGATTTTGTTCGTAATAGCCGAAGCGTTCGTTATATTCGTTCGTAATATACGAGTTTGATTGTATTTGTTTTCGTTGACGGTTAGATGGCACCGTTTCGAAACTTTTTTAGTTTCTTAAGTACTTACATTAAAAAAATAAAATACAAAAATAAAAATTTTGATTTTATTTATTTATTTTTGAGTTAGAATAGCAACAGTTTTAACAATATAGATTAAGATTCCGAGCCTTCAGATAAATCTTTTAAGAGTTAACAGTATTTATTATTAAAGAAATAGAACAAATACAAATTTTAATTTTATTTATTTATTTATTTTTATCTCAAACATTATAACGATAATTATTAAGTCTCGAATCGCTCAGATAAACATTTCGTAAGTTTCCCCCGCTATTTATCATACCTTAAAAAGAATAGGAAAGAAATCCAAATTTTGATTTTATTTATTTATTTATTTTTGGAGTGTTTACGATCCAATTAGCTCAGGAAAATATTTCAAAAGTTATCGCAATTTTTTATCGCAAAATCAATCGCTCGAAAAAAAAACAAAATTTATTTTTATTTATTTATTTTTATTGGGTTTTTGAGTGACACCTCAAAAGTTATAGTGATTACTATTAAGTTTAGAAACGTTCAGATAAATATTTCAGGAGTATACGTGCTTTTTAAACTAGAGAAAAAATTCAAATTTATTTTATTTATTTATTTTTATTGGGGTTTCAGTAGTACATATCTTAAAATTTATAATGATGATTATTTTAAAAAATTGAATTTATTTATAACGTTCAGGTAAATATTTTAGGAGTATACGTGATTTTTTTAAATTAGAGAAAAAAATCGAATTTATTTTATTTATTTATTTTTATTGGGGTGTCAGCAGTATCTAAAAATTTATAATAGTATTTATTAAGGTTCGAAACGCTTAGATAAATATATTGAAAATTACCGCGATTTTTCGTACCTTCAAAGAAAAAAAAGTCGAATTTATTTATTTATTTTTGTGGGAGTTTGGGTAGCATCACAAACATTATAGGGATAATTAATAAAGCTTCATTGTAAAATAAATTTCGTAAAGTTCAAATATTTCGTAAAAGAATAAAAAGGAAGAATAGAAAAAGAAGATAAATTTTGATTTTATTTATTTATTTATTTATTTTGAGTTTGTGTAGCATCGTAAGCGTCAATATAGCAGTAACTTTTACGATTCAAAGCGCCCAGGTAAAGAGACATTTCAAAAGTTATCGCGAATTTTCTATTTAAACCAAATAAAAAAAAACTAATTTTGATTAATTATTTATTTGATTATTTATTTGTTTTTGTTGAGGCTTTGGAAGTAAATCATGATTCATAACGATAATTGTTCAGGTTCGAATCGTTTAAACAAATGTTTCGCAAGATATCCAAATTGTGATTTTATTTATTTATTTTTTTCAAAAGTGGGACTTTTCTTTCGTAGTATTTAAAGAGGATAGAAATAAATAAATATTTTCATTTAAAGTCATCCTGACGATAATTATTAAGTTTCGAAACTCTTACAAATATTATAAAGTTATTGGATTTTGTAAATTAGAAAATACATAGTTCAAATTTTGATTTTATTTATTTATTTATTTATATTCAGGTTTGTGTATTGGTTAGCAAACCTTCTGATAAATATTAAAAAGACAAAAAAAACAAAGTTCACTAGCGAGTTTTTTCAAAATTAGAAACTCTGAAAGTTCCAGGTTTATTTATTTATTTCTATTTGAGTTCGGGTAGCATTTCAAGACTGAAGTGTCTTCGAAGCGCTCTGATAAATATTCGTAATAATCGTGATTTTTCATACTTCTAAGAAAAAAAATCGAATTTATTTATTTATTTTTGTGGAAGTTTGGGTAACATCACAAACATTATAGGGATAATTCATAAAACTCGAAGCGTTCACATAAATATTTCGTAAAAGAATAAAAAGGAAGAATAGAAAAAGAAGATAAATTTTGATTTTATTTATTTATTTATTTATTTTGAGTTTGTGTAGCATCGTAAGCGTCATGTGTACTACTATAGCAGTAACTTTTACGATTCAAAGCGCTCAGATAAAGGTACATTTCAAAAGTTATCGCGATTTTTCTATTTAAAACAAATTAAAAAAAAAACAAATTTCGATTAATTATTTATTTGATTATTTATTTGTTTTTTTTGTTATAATTATTCAGGTTCAAATCGTTTAAACAAATATTTCGCAATACATCCAAATTGTGATTTTATTTATTTATTTTTTTGGGAGTTGGGGTAGTATTAAGGGCTTAAATAAATATTTCCAAAGTGATCGTGACTTTTCGTGTTTTTTTTTATATTTAAAAGAAATAAGATGCAAATTTTGATTTTATTTATTTATTGAGACTCAGACGAAATTTATATTTTTGTTGTAACGAAGAAAAAAACTTTGTTTATTTATTTATTTTTGCCGGAGTTTCGGTAGTATTTTAAACATTGGAGCGATAATTATTAGGCTCGGAACGCTCAGATAAACAGTTAACAGTAAAGTTACCACCGCAAGAATAGAAAATAAATGCAAATTTTAATTTTATTTATTTATTTATTTTTATTTAGGTTTGTGTGTGATCTGTAGATAGCGATAATTATTAAGTTTCGAAACTCTTAGATAAGTATTATCACGAGTTATTGCAATTTTGTAAATTAGAAAATTTAATTTTATTTATTTATTTATTTTTTTGTACGGTTCAAACCTTCTGATAAATATTAAAAAAAAAAAACAAAATTCACTATCCGAGCATTTTTCGAATTATCAAACTCCGATGGTTGTTCCAGGTTTATTTATTTATTTTTATTTAAGTTTGGGTAGCATTTCAAGACTGAAACCCTTAACTAACAAGCTTCGAAGCTCTCTGGAAAATATCTCGAAATTAATCGCGATTTTTATACTTAAAAAAAAACAATCGAAAAATTTTAATTTTGACACCATACAGGGTGTCCGTATGCATTCAGATTTGAATGAAACTTGGATAAAAAGTACAGTTTTAAATATTTAATATTTTATATTGTAGGGCTAAGAATTTTTAAAATAAAAACTCTCAAATTGTTTTAAAACGCTGCGGCGGCACTGTACATTGTACATATCATATCCGCACAGCAAATTTGACCAGAGAGCGTGCACAGATTCCATACGATATCGTTATGATTAATAGCGATATAGCCGTTTGTCTTGGTGTCGTCCAACAAAGTCATTCGCTGTCCGTCGCCAGCAGCATGCTTAGCATCGCTTGAATTCTTTTCCCTCGCCTGGTTTGACGACAATATATCGCATACGCAGAGCGGACTTAAACGGTTTCGTCTCATTACGAACATTATTTACTACACACTTAAAACGCACGCAACTAAACCGCCGAATGGTAAACTTATTTTGCCATATTGTATAACTGTCAAATTTAGTATTAAATACAGCCGGCCTACATAGTTCGAAATATGTTCTATGTTGTACGTAGTATATACGTAAAAATAATCCGGTGAGCACGTGATCGCCACCGCTAATTCAGTGGTGTACATCGCATTCCTGCATTATCTCCCGCTCAAAGAAGAATCAAACGTACATTTATGATGTGTGCGCGGTGTCCGGGTACTTATTGATAACCTCGGGTTTTTTTGTTTTCTGCACAGATTGCTATGGAGGTCGCCGAGTCACCACTCGAAGTCCTCTCGAGAGCCGCCACCATGGTCCAGGAGAATCAACAGCAATCGCTAGCATCAACAGGTGAGTTATTATTTGATTCGTTAATGTAATGTTACGAGGTGAATTAGAAAAGTTTTTTTGCCGATGGAGTAAATTGTTCAACTCCCACTTATAAAAAACCTCTGGTATTCCCTTATCGGACAGGCAGATGTTCCAACACCAACGCCTCCTATACAATACTTCTTGACATCGACTTAACGCTTTTTTATCTTACGTTAATGAATCGTCGTTGTAGAGTGTTTTTTTTTATATCTCACATCGTCCATTAACTAGATTCTAACAGCGATAGTCCATTATAGGAAAGCTGTCAGATCTGTACACTATCGCTCAAAATTTTCTTCCAATTTTATGTTAAAAATTAACGACATTGTAGATTTGTGATTCCTATTTAACCGAATCGAACATTTCACTACGCATTCCTAATAAATTTAAATTTAGTCTACACTGTGACATCTGTATATATACAAACGTCATCGCTTGGTATCTTTGGCTTTCATCGCCACGGTATTATGAATGACAGCGAATGGTGATATTGGACTGTTGGGAGTTAAATTTCGATCTAAACTCAACGTGTTTAATGGCTATTATATACAGGGTCTACCACGGAATCAGTCCACTTCTAAATGTGGAAGTTTTGCGTTTAATTAAATAAGAAGATGGTTTCTAAGAAATTTTCTTTACAATGCCTTCATTTAATCCTCCTCCCCTCTCTAAAATATGCTCCTCAAGTAAAAACTTCGTTAGCTTTCTTCAAAAGCATTCCAGAATGTTGTCGAATCCGCTTCGACCAGCCAGATCTGCCAACAGTGATGCCAGATCGTGTTAAACTGAATTCGTTTTGAATATACGTACAACGGGGAGCAAAAAGTTCCCGACAGTGGACAGTGGGGTTATGTTTTACGTTAGGGCTCTTACCCATGGGGTGAGAAGTCTTATAGGACGAGCTGAAACGCGATTCAAAGTTGGAGAAAGTCCTGTTTAGGTGGCGGTACTTATATTAAAATTCTTATACGGGTTTTTCGGTCGTTTAATAATAAAAATCCTTATTTTCACAAGTTTTTGCAAGTTTCCCAAAACAAGTTATATAATCGTTCGACTTGCAAACATCTTGCAAAGGAAGTTGGCAGCGAAACTCAAAAATTCAAACAATAGTTTGATTGCCAACCTCCGATTTCAAGTCCTAGCTGTTGAACGGGCATTTGTTTGAATTTTTGAGATTCAGACTTGAAATTGGGGTTGGAAATGAATCTTCCTGTTATTTTATAGATGAGGAAACTGAAAAATTCAACAATTTCAAAGCTGTTGAACGGGCATTTGTTTGAATTTTTGAGATACAGACTTGAAATTGGGGGTTGGCAATGATCTTCCTGTTATTTTATAGATGAGGAAATGAAATGGTATTATTGCCAACCCCCAATTTCAAGTCTGAGCTGTTGAACGGGCATTTGTTTGAATTTTTGAGGTTCAAACTTGAAATTGGGGGATGGCAAAGATCTTCCTGTTCTTTTATAGATGACGAAATGAAATGGTATCATTGCCAACCCCTAATTTCAAGTCTGAGCTGTTGAACGGGCATTTGTTTGAATTTTTGAGGTTCAGACTTGAAATTGGGGGTTGGCAATAATTTCATTTCTTCCTGTTATTTTATAGATGACAGAAATGAAATGGTATCATTGCCAACTCCCAATTTCAAGTCTGAGCTGTTGAACGGGCATTTGTTTGAATTTTTGAGATTCAGACTTGAAATTGGGGGTTGGCAATGATCTTCCTGTTATTTTATAGATGAGGAAATGAAATGGTATCATTGCCAACCCCCAATTTCAAGTCTGAGCTGTTGAACGGGCATTTGTTTGAATTTTTGAGGTTCAGACTTGAAATTGGGGGATGGCAAAGATCTTTCTGTTCTTTTATAGATCAGGAAATGAAATGGTATCATTGCCAACCCCTAGTTTCAAGTGTGAGCTGCTGAACGGGCATTTGTTTGAATTTTTGAGGTTCAGACTTGAAATTGGGGGTTGGCAATCATACCATTTCATTTCCTTGTCTTTTACAGATCAGAAAACTCAAACATTCAAACTAATACCCTTTAAACGGCTCAGACTTGAAATTGGGGTTTGGCAACGATCTTCCAGATCTTCTATAGATCAGGAAATGAAATAGTATGATTGCCAACCCCAAATTTCAAGTCTGAGCTGTTGAACGGCCACTTTTTTTAACTTTTGAGGTTCAGACTTGAAATTGGGGGTTGGTAGTGATACCATTTCATTTCCTGATCTTTTATAGACCAGGAAACTTAAAAATTCACACAAATGCCCGTTCAATAGCTCAGACTTGAAATTGGGGGTTGGCAATGATCTTCCTGATCTTTTATAGATGAGGAAATGAAATGGTATCATTGTCAACCCCCAGTTTCAAGTCTGAGCTGTTGAACTCACTGTTTTATTGCCGATCATTCGATCGATTCCATCATCACTGGTGTTTCATCCATATTGCCAATTTGAGGCAATCGTTTCGTGAAATATTTCAAGGGTTCGTGACCTTGTGGTTTTACTGTTTATGTCTTGAAAGAATCGCCTTGGCGTCAAGATTGCTCTATTACTCGCCCTAGTGTGTTCAAAATAATCAGATCTGTCAGAATTCAGGGCTTAGGGTTAAATACATACATAAACACATTTACAAGTTGCCCAAAACAAGTTATATAATTGTCGATGTGGCAAGACTTGTAAAGACCTTGCAAAGGGGCTGGCAGTGAAGGTCAAAAGTTCAAACAATGGTATGATTGCCAACCTCCCAATTTCAAATCTGAGCGGTTGAAGAGGCATTTGTTTGAATTTTTGAGGTTCAGACTTGAAATTGGGAGTTGGCAATGATACCATTTCATTTTCTGATCTATAAAAGATCAGGAAGATCATTGCCAATCCTCAATTTCAAGTCTGTGCTGTTCAACGGGCATTTGTTTGAATTTTTGAGATTCAGACTTGAAATTGAGGTTGACAATTATACCATTTCATTTCCTGATATTTTACAGATCAGAAAACTCAAATATTCAAACAAATGCCCGTTCAACAGCTCAGACTTGAAATTGGGGGTTGGCAATGAGCTTCCTGATCTTTTATACGTCAGAGAATCGAAAGGTATCATTGCCAACGCCCAATTTCAAGCCTGAGCTGTTGATCGGGCATTTGTTTGAATGGAAACCCAGTTATTGGGTTAGAATGATCTTCCTGATCTTTTATAGATCAGGAAATGAAATGGTATCATGGCCAACCCCCAATTTCAAGTCTGAGCTGTTGAACGGGCATTTGTTTGAATTGAAACCCAAAAATTCAAACAAATTCCAATAGCTCAGACTTGAAACCCAGTTATTGGGTTGGCAATGATCTTCCTGATCTCTTATAGATCAGGAAATGAAATGGTATGCTTGCCAAGCCCCAATTTCAAGTCTGAGCTGTTGAACGTGCATTTGTTTGAATTGAAACCCAAAAGTTCTCAAACAAACCTTCTTCCAAAATTGAAACAACCTGTAGGGGGTGGTCACCAAAAACAAATGAAGATGACGGATACGGAGACCCATTTATGGCTGGTTTCAAAACTTGGTGCAACGACACACAAAAGCTTATGATTGACTATGAAAAATGCTTAACATTGAATGATGATCACCTGATCACGTGGAAAAATAGGTTAGATATCTAATTAGAAGATTCTTTTTAGACACTTTCTGAAGAAGATCAGATCATGAAATTAATTTAGTAGATGGAAAGGTTGCTAACAAGTTTTTCTTGTGATACTTTTGTTTTAATCTTGCTTAGGGTAATGTTGTCAGTAAATGCACAGTTTTGAGTTCAGAAATTTTGCTCCTAATAGTAGCTTTTGAACAGATTCAACACTCTCACCAGTGAAATTATCTCAATTGGTCAAAATCCAAATCAAAGGAAATTGATGCCTGTCATTTTTGATCATGATATGGAATTGGGAAGGTGGCTTAATCAGATGGTAAAGTCGTAAGAGGTTCTGAAAAAAATTATTCAATTGTTTCAATGTTTTGAAAAATGTTGAAAATGTTATTCGTATTTCATTCTATATTATAACATAATATCGTTGAAAATCCAGTGTAAAATTGAACATTATTTTTTCTTTAGAAGGATGCCAGCTTAATTCATACTGACTTCTTTTCTCACATAACAAGCCTTGCGCAAGTATTTAATATGAAAAATAAAATGAAATCCTTCTTTTTATTACAGGAAAAAAAAACAGCCGTCCTTACTAAACTATATTGCATTCTTGCAAGTCTGTTTCTGTGTCGGTCGTTCTTCTTGTATCACGATCGAATACTCGACTGAATCCTGATAATCAACGAGAACGTTCGAAAAGCGTTTCAATGCCGGCATCGGCAGCCAAAACAAAAAAGACCGGATCTTCGACTTGGTAGTCGTGACTTCTAACTGCCCCTAAATTTCAGACGGCATAAGGACGAATTTCCACGTGTGCTCTCGTAGGCACCGAACGAACAGGCTGTAACCAGATGTGTGTTAGCGTGAAAACGGAATTCCATCTGTTGGTATGCGGCTGTATTATTTCGTGTACCAATATTACGACACTAGGGAGCCACTAGGCAACGATAATGATTCCCCGTTCCTTTTGTTGTCAATGGATTTTTCGGATGCTTTGTGATTGTATGTGTAAGACGTTGTGAAATGGCCGAAATTTCGTTAGGTAATCCACGGAGATATTTATTAGGTGACAGCTTGTGATTTCTGTATATTTTCTGGAGAAAAAACCGTGCATGTTGTTTCAATATAAGGAAGATATGTTACTTTCTTTGATTGAACACCCTGTATGTTATGTTAATGCAGACAAATGGATTTTTGAATATAAAATAAGATGCAGATGTTGCGATAAAACCCGACAGTTTTCGAAATATTTATTTGCTTTGAAAGGAAAAACACGAACTTACATATCGTTACTCTATTATACTGGGTGTTCAAAGACTAAAATCGAAGAATTGAAATTCCGTTTTTATCAAATAAAAGAGACCACACTCACTTTTATTTCGGTTATTGTAGATTTATTATCTCTTTCGATAACATAGAGCATCTCCTCCATTTGATATACAGGGTGTCCGCGTCCTATTTTTGACATTCAAATGACCAAACTTAATTATATTTGAAATTCACGTTCCAAATATCGACAATTTTGACACTTAAATATCAAATACTGACAATTTTTGACATTTAAATGACAAATTTGAGCAATTTTTACATTAATATATTAGATAGAAACAAATTTTGATATTTATATGTCAAATATGGATAAGTTTGACATTTATATGTCAAATATTGGCATAACTAGTTCCTATTTGACATTTAAAACTCACACTTCTCCATATTTGACATGTAGATCTTAAAATTGCTGCATAGTTATAGTCTAACTCCTGAAGGATGCAATTTTCGCAACTATCTCTGATATTCAGATGTCAAATTTTGTCAAGTTTGCCATTTAAATGTCAAATTTTGACAAGTTTGCCACTGAAATGTCAAATTTTGACAAGTTTACCATTTAAATATCAAACACTAAGAAATGTTTACGTTAAATGTCAAACGTAGGCAAGTTTTACATTTAAATGTCGAATATGTATGAACAATTTTTGTAACTAAAGTGTCAAATGCGAACAAGTTTGATATTTAAATGTCAATTATAATCGAGTTAAATGTCGTTTCACATGTGAATGTCACATATCGACAAGTTTCATCTTCCAAATATTGACAATCTTAACACTTAAATACCAAATACTGACAATTTTTGACATTTAAATGACAAATTTGAGCAATTTTTACATTTATATATTAGATAGAAACAAATTTTCATATTTATATGTCAAATATGGATAAGTTTGACATTTATATGTCAAACACAAAAAACAATTTTTGGAACTAAAGTGTCAAATGCGAACAAGTTTGATATTTAAATGTCAATTATAGTCGAGTTAAATGTCGTTTCACATGTGAATGTCACATATCGACAAGTTTCATGTTCCAAATATTGACAATCTTGACACTTAAATATTAAATACTGACAATTTTTGACATTTAAATGACAAATTTGAGCAATTTTTACAAATAATATATTAGATAGGAACAAATTTTGATATTAATATGTCAAATATGGATAAGTTTGATATTTATATGTCAAATATTGGCAAAACTTGGTCGTATTTGACATTTAAAACTGTCACTTGGCCATATTTGACATGTAGATCTTAAAATTGCTGCATAGTTATAGTCTAACTCCTGAAGGATGCAACTTTCGCAACTATCTCTGATATTCAGATATCAAATTTTAAAAGTTTGCCATTTAAATGTCAAATTTTGATAACTTTACCATTTAAATGTCAAATTTTGACAAGTTTACCATTTAAATATCAAACATTAAGAACTGTTTACGTTAAATGTCAAACGTTGACCGGTTTTGACATTTAACTGTTAAAACGTGGGCAAGTTTTACATTTAAATGTCAAATATGAACAATTTTTCTAGTTAAATGTTGTTTCACATGTGAATGTCACATATCGACAAGTTTTGATATTTAAATGACAAATTTGAACAAGTTTTACGTTAATATTTTAGATAGGACAAGTTTTGATATTTATATGCCAAATATGGATAAGTTTGACATTTATATGTCAAATATTGGCAAAACTTGGTCATCTTTGATATTTAAAACTCACGCTTGTCCATGTTGGACATGCAGATCTTAAAATTGCTGTATAGTTATAGTGTAACTCCTGAAGGATGCAACTTTGGCAATTATCTCTGATATTCAAATGTCAAATTTTGACAAGTTTGCCATTTAAATGTTACATTTTGACAAGTTTACCGTTTAAATATCAAACATTAAGAAATGTTTACGTTAAATGCCAAACGTGGACCAGTTTTGACATTTAAGTGTTAAAAAGTAGGCAAGTTTTACAGTTAAATGTCAAATATGAACAATTTTTGTAACTGAAGTGTCAAATGCGTTTTGATATTTAAGTGTCAAATATAGTCGAGTTAAATGTCGCTTTACAAGTGAATGTCAGATATAGACAAGTTTGACAGTTAAATAACAAATATTACCAAGTTTAACAATTGAATATCGAATAAAGACAAGTTTGACATTTAAATGTCGAACGAAACATCCCTACTAAAGTTTAAAACATGAGAAACTCAATTTTTTTAAACGGCAAATTATAGTTCGAACGTGAAATCCCCGCATTCCGAGCACCACCGCTCTTCCTCTTTTACAAACCAAACGAAGTTTTCTAGAATAACTCTGTTTAAAGTCGATGGAATGCAATTCCTACATATACATACATATATAGGAGATGGTCTTTTACGGTTTAACTTGTTCTTGTACCCACGCACAAGTAATAACATTGTCCACGTCCGTTTTATAGGCGAATGTACGCGGTAGGATCGTCACGTGAATCGCCTATTCGTTAACCCGCACTTGATCTATAATTACGGGCGATCAGAAACTGCAGAAAGAAAAATTCGAACCGCTTGTTTTCACATCTGAACCGTCAGCAAGTACTTATATACATCCTTCCGTTCCTTTCAATTATGGCTTGTATATATCTGAGTATACGTAAGCGTTAAGGCTATGAGAAGTTGTGCATATCTTGAGAGTTAAGACATCAATTTAACGCATTCTTCTTAAATTGACGCGTATTACTGGCTTAACTTGTTACAGTACGTGTATAAAATTCTTAACTGTAACTGAAAAACTATAACCGCTTTTAATTTGAAACCTCTACTAGATCGACCATATTTTTATATGAAGTTTTTTGCTTAGAATAACTCTGGGAATCGTCCAGCGGAAATTTTCACTCTAATTCGGAAACACCCTGTATATATAAAAATTGATTAAATCGTGATTCCTGCTTTATTATAAGAGATACAGAAAAATTGTTTTAACAGAAAATGTTCGTCTTAAAATGTTGCATAATTTAAGTATATTTTTAGTTATACAGGGCGATCGAAATGCATGTAATTCGACGTTAATCTTGTAATTTTACATAGAAATCATCCAAATCGGACATGTATGTGTAGGAAATTTTTTCATAAGAATATTTTAAGGAGTCATTGACTCTTATTTGGAAACACCCTGTATATATAACTTTTAATTAAAGCGTAATTGCAGCTTTATTATAAGAGATACAGACAAATTGTTTTAATGAAAAATGATCGCGTTAAAGTGATACATAATTTAAAACTAATTTTAATTATACAGGGCGTTCGAATATTATTATTTTAAATTATAAACTCGATAAATACAGTTTTTTTTTTGTAACATCAGCGAAAATAACGAGGGAAAATCACATACGATAGTAGTATAAGTAAGTACCCGCCGATATTCATTTCATGACTCGACCTAAGAGCGCCGAGGACCCGACCGGCTCGAATTCCATAGATTCCAGGCGATCTCCGGTCACAATACCACGTGACCTCACGATTTCTAGAAATCTGATTCCGGAGAGCCGAAGGAGTAGTAATTGTACGTTAATGAGCGAGAGGACAACAATGTTGTGCGAGGTGGGCGGCGGGGGAGGCGGCGAACGAGCGAGAGAGAGAGAGATGAGAAAATTGACGTTCGCATCGGCCTAAAGTATTTGTGTGGGCGTTCTTGCAAGTCGGGAATCGGTGTCTTTTTTTATCCGACGGCAGATTTTAACTCTACCTTACAGCATCGCAAATTAATGCTTGAAATATATTAACACCCTGTATATACGTTATATTAAAATATAATATATTTTGTTGTATGATTCATCATCATCGCTTAATTACTTGTAGTAAGCACTTTAAATAAAACAACTTCATCTTAACATCAACATCTTTGTTGTATCACTGTAAACAGCAGTTTTATTATTTTGGTTTTCTTAATTGCATCATTATTTTAGCGCTAAATCCGGAGAAACAGAAAACGGATAATAAGAAAACAAAAGAGAGCGGATTTCGTTATCGATTTTTAAGAAAAAGTCAAGTCGATCTGTTTAAGCAAAATAGAGTAGAGAGGTCAATTAACGAAAATATCAACAATCAGAGTCCGGTTTCTAGGGATTCTGCACGATTCTTACTACTTGTTTTTGTTACGTTTATCTTCCGACTAGAAACTACTACATCGTTCGTTTTTTTTTTTCTGATGTTAAATCAGATGTTGCTGTGAAATACGTCTACTTATTAAACAAAAAGAGTAGGCTGCGGATGCATATATTTGTTCTAACTATGGTGATTATTAATATGTGGATTAATTTTGTTCATATACAGGGTGTCACAATACCATGTTTACCATCAAATAGTAAATGCACTTATAATTATACAGGATGTCCACAAAATGATTTTTTTGAACCTCTACAGTAAGCCAAAATTTTCATTGATTCATTTTTCTCTGTATTTTTCTTAAGTTTAAGCTTCCTTTTGCGCAAGCTTGACAAAATAATGGCGAAAAAAAAACAAATTTCGGTTCGCTTAAAAAAACTAGAATGGTTCAGTCCAGTGTTAATGAAACAATCAAAAAAACTAAATTCCATGGCCCTCTCTTTTTTTCCGAAAATAAAATCTTTAAGAATTGTTTCAGATTCCTCTCTAGGTTTCTTCTATGTTGTTTCAAAGCTATTTCGTATATTTTGTGAAATTGTCTCCTGTCTCCCCTCTTCCACCCCGGATTTCGTTTCAGATTTTTTCGAGGTTATTACAGGTTTGCCACTCTATAATTTTCCAAAGCCACATTAATGAATTAACGCACAAGTTCCGATCGAACAAACTAATTTTGTAATTCCCCCACATTTGAAATGTCAAAGTTGTCGGGTTTGAGCACGCGATTTTGACGTAAATGTCATTAAAAATGTGTCAAAATCGTGTGCTCAAGCATCGGCACAAACTCAAGCACGGACTATAAATAAGACCTTAAGACTTGGAAATCAAAACTTGAACAGTTCAAAGGATGGCGAAAATTAAATTTTGTTTGCGCCTTATAACGGAAAATTAAAATTTTGAAAAAGTTATTTTTAGCCACCCTTTCCCCTCCCCCCTCCTGTTTATAAACTGAACTCGAAGAGAGTTGTATCAGGTTTTGGGCGGCTACTTTTTTTGAAAATTGGAGTTTTGGGCGTTATTTTTTTGTTCTAATTTTTTTCTTTTACAAGTTTTAGCTGAGAATACTTTTAGAAAAAAAAAACAAAGACGGGTGAAGGGGGTTGACAGCGAAATTCAATTGAATGAATGAACTAGTCGTGGTAGAAAGCCAACTCCTTGGAACAATTTAGCTTTAATAAGAGTTGAGGCGTCAGCAGCAACACACTTTGAATACATAACAAGATATAATCCATTATTGTGTCTGCTTGTTCCAAGTTTGTTCTACATTTTTTCAAAGTTTTTGCTTGCAATATTGCGTATTTGATTAAATAATAGCGAAGAACCAAACTAGAACTAACCAAAAAGAAAATTAGTCTCAACCTCCTCCACACTTAGAAATTCGAAATTTTAAACGTTTTTCGAGATTGTACTGGTTTCAAATATCGTTTCAAGATCTCGCAATCAAAACTGAAATATGTACAATAGCTCAAAAGGCATGGTGTAAAAAGACTTGTCTTGTCCACCTTTATTTTTGAAAATTTGAATTCAAGCGGTTGTTCCAAATTCTTCTAGTTATTCTGAATTCCATTATTCCATTGGTTAGCCTCCTATTAACCCTCCAGTTGACGGGTGGATTCAGAATCACACTATTCGATGAGTTGGGTCTCTCAGACCCAAACAGTTTCCCAGTTCCCAGTTTTTGGTATCCATTTGTTAACCTGGTCTGCTAAGAGTAAAAAAAGTTTTGAAAAACACATTAACTTGGAAGTTCCCATTTATTAAAAAAAGTTACATGTAATGCAAGTTTTCAAAGGAAATTATAAATTGAGCAAATTTAATTTCTCTAAAAGAGAGTACTGCTTTGATGAACTTCTTTAGAGTAATTAAATTCACTTTAAAGCAAAGCCTTTATTAACAAAATCTACATTCCCCGATAAAAAAATCGCATTTAATTTGCCAAAGATGGTACAAACATAAATTTCACACACAAAATATTGAATAGAAAATTTCGTTAATCAAATTTTGGCAGCATGGTTTTGTGTGTTCCAAAAAAATGCAGGAACCACAAAACCTGCAAGATTATCTTAATTTTCGGTCCATGCAGAATTTGCACCTTCTTCGAGGAGTTGAAGTCCTAGGTTGAGGCTCTTCTGTGACGGAGACACCTGAGAATTTAGCCGCTGATAGCCTTGCATTTCATGGTAGATTTGGCAGATTCGCTCGTAGTTTCATGTTTTCTATCATCAAGTCTTTGCCCAAATTTTCCAAAAATAGTCGTCTGCTTTTTGAAAATTCTCTATCTGAATTGTTCGTCATATTTATTATGAATGCTGTTTTGCTAACATGCAAAACGCACAGAAACGATAAACAATTGAAATTTAGGGACTTAACCGTGTGCAAAAGATTCTGCGTGAATGCTTAGAAACTAGGGGAAGGCCCTAAGAATGTTTTATGGTTAAAAAACGACACAAAATTAGTCTCTTTACGAAGCACGAAAAAATAATTTGTAGGAAAAAAACTGGCTCAAAGTCCTTCTGGTAGCCAAAGGATAGTTGATTAAATTAAGACAAATTAAGGAAAATATGTCTTTATTAAAATTAGGAAAGTACCACTAAAAAGCTACAGAAATTAAAAAAATTATTTTAAAAAATACAACGACAAAAAAGATTTGCCTGGACCTCACAGATCTAGACCGTCAATCGAAGGGTTAAGTGTGCTTGTGATTAAGAAATAATTTTTCATTGAATTATTGTAGCTTCAGCACCTCTTTTTTTTTAGACGTAATATTTGGAAAGTTGTTGCAGATCCTAAGTTTGTCCTAAATTTTCCAAAGTAGTCCAAAGAATTTTTGATGAAAGCAGGCACCAATCTCTTTATTCCCATTGCCTCCACCCTCCTCCCCTCCCTGCTCCTCCTCCTTCCCTCCTCCTCCCCATCATCCCTCTTAAACTTGCAGTATTACAGGTTGTCATGGGTTGTTCCAATCAACAGCAAAAATCTTGAATGGGTAGTTCAAAACAAGGCCAAAATTAAATGTTGCAATTCCATTCTCCCAACTTTTTAGAAACGTTCTACGTTGTTCTGGGTTTCTTTCATGTTGTTCCAGAAGTTTTTTTAGCCTTCTAGCATTAATGAAATGAAATGTTAATGAAAATATTGAGAAAAACGAAATTTCCAATTTTTGGGGTTGTTCGATGTTTTATTTAAAAAAAAATCATAAAACTAAGTTAGTTTTTTCCCCGAATTTGTCAATTTATTCCACTTTCTGGAGGCCTATGTTGTATACATCATCTTTTTTAAAACAAATGCCAAGTCCTACCTACACGAAATAAAAATTTATTAAAGTTTATGTTATAGTTTTGTATCGAACTTAATAAAAAAAATTATTAGAGTTTACCAATCACAGCGCACTCGATATTCCCATACAAATCGAAAGCGAAAGAAGGAAATAGAAAAAAAAAGATAGAAAAACGAGAATACGAGAAAAAGAACCTTTTACACGCACACATATACAAACGCCCGTACAGAAAACAGAATAAAACAAAACGTAAAGGGGAAAAAAAACCACACGACTACTCTCGCTATTACGAGCTAATAAAGCCTCTAAGACCGGCTACTTTAGGCCTGATCTACGTCGCCTTAGCTCGCGCTACAGGAAAAAAAAGCCAATTACGGATACCTGCTTCACGTATAAGTTGTACCTGCCTTCACAGGACGCTTGATCTTATGAATGAATCGTAGAGATACTATTTGAGAGTCGACCAGCATTATAATGGCATCATCGTGTGAGTAAATAGCGTTTTTCGTCCGTTCCCAATCGCGTTCTGTAGTGTATCCGTACGTTTTTCTCACCGTTTTTTCGAGGAATAACTCCATGACCAGGATCATCATCGCGTTTCTTTGTTGTTGTTGTTGTTGCTCCTTGTTTTTTTTTTAATTTAAAATTTTCGGTTTATAATTATTTTCGCGCAATTCTTATCGGTAATGGATTTGCCCGTATACCTGAGGGATTTCTTGAGGACGAGCTGTTCGATGATAGCCAAATTGGAAGCAGAAAACGCTCTGTTTTTAGAGCAGGAGAAAATGCAAACGAAAAAGCATGAATTTTGGCAACCGTGGCTTGATAAAGGTTTGAGAATTTTTTTTTTGTATGCTTTTAACTTGATAATCCAACATTTCCACATTTTTTTTTAACTCTAATTTTAATATTTGAATATTTTAAAACAATCGAACTTCTATCTTCTATCTATTACTTTATTTACTGGGTCATTAGTGCCAGATTTATTGTCAAAAAAGTGTGGGATTATAATATTAAAACCTCTTACTCAATTCAATGCACATTTCAAAACATGTAGATTGCAATTACTCAAGTTAAGTTTTCCTATAATTGACGACGGTCGTGAGAACCACCCTCCCTCCCACCCTCTCCTAAAAAATTTTGAATTTATTCTAGTTATTATAAACCTTATTCCATTTAACGTGAAAGTTCAATTGTCTGCTTTTCTTGAAAGTTGTTCTAGAGCTTTATCCAAATTTTTAGCCGTGCATAGTTTATAAAATTTTCGAAAAAATGTGGGTGAAAGGGGGAGAGCCAATACATTTTTTTAAATTAATTCCACCCCTTTCCAATCGAAATTCGAAATTTTAAAAGCGAGCGTACGACTAAAAAATTAAAAAAATAAATTAAGCACCCTTCCCCCCGCAAAATAAAAATTTGCTGGGAAAATTTTTTTAAATTTAAATTAATTCCGATCCTATCGAAATTCGAAATTTTGAAAGTAGTGGAATCACTAAAAAAAAAAAAAATTTCAGCCATCCTCCCCCGTCCTCCAAAATAAAAAATTTGTTATGAAAATTCCACATCGCTCCAAAATTTTGTAAAATAAGGTTAAGAACTAACCGAAAACAACGCGAAAAACATTTTTTTTAATTTAATTCCACCCTCTTCCTATCGAAATTCGAAATTTTAAAGGCAATGATATTACTAAAAAAATTTTTAAAAACATGTCAGCCATCTCCCGCTCCCTCCAAAATAAAAATTTATTAGGAAAATTCCAGATCGCTCGAAAAGTTTGAGAACTAGCCGAAAACAACGCCAAAAACAATTTTTTTAAATTAATGCCGACGCCCTCCTATTGAAATTCGAAATTTTAAAGGCAATGGTATTACTAAAAAAATTAAAATAAAAATGTCAGCCACCCTCCCCCCTTCAAAATAAATTTTTTTTAGGACAACTCTATATCGATCCAAAATTCTGCAAAATAAGTTTAAGATCTAGCCGAAAACAACGCCAAAAACAATTTTTTTTAATTAATTGCGACCCCCTCTTAGCGAAATTCGAAATTTTAAAGGGAATGGTATTACCAAACAAATTTAAAATAAAATGTCAGCCACCCTGCCTCCTCCAAAATAAAAATTTGTTAGGAAAATTCCACATCGCTCCAAAATTTTGCAAAATAAGGTTACGAACTAGCCGAAAACAACGCGAAAAAAAATTTTTTTTTTTGAATTTATTCCGACATTCTCTTATCGAAATTCAATATTTTACAGGGAATGGTATTATGAAAAAAATTTAAAAAAAAATGTCAGCCACTCTGCCCCCTCCAAAATAAAAATTTGTTAGGAAAATTCCACATCGCTCCAAAATTTTGGAAAATAAGGTTATGAATTAGCCCAAAACAACGCAAAAAACAATTTCTTTAATTAATTTTGCCCCCTTCCCATCGAAATTCGAAATTTTAATGGCAATCGTATTACTAAAAAAATTTTTAAAAATGTCTGTCACCCTCTCCCCTCCAAAACAAAAATTCAATATTTTACAGGGAATGCTATTATGAAAAAAATTTAAAAAAAAATGTTAGCCACCCTGCCCCCTCCAAAATAAAAATTTGTTAGGAAAATTCCACATCGAATCAAAATTTTGCAAAATAAGATTAAGAACTAGCCGAAAACAACGCGAAAAACAATTTTTTAAATTAATTTTGCCCCCTTTACATCGAAATTCGAAATTTTAGAGGCAATAGTATGACTAAGAGATAAAATAAATTGCCCATTTCCTTCCCCCTCGAAAATAAAAATTCATATTTTTTCTAATTTGCGAAATTTTCGGGAAAAGGTGGGGGGTGGGGAGAAGCGTTAGCGAAATTATTACAGAAGTGTGTCATACCTGTGGTGAAAAAATTAAAAATTATTGAAGCATTGTTTTTTTAATTTTACCAGTTGTCAGCGCCCCAATATAAAAAAAAAATTGTCAACAAAAATTTTGAACTTAGTCTAGTTTGACTTGAAACTTAAAATATTGTTTCAAAACCTTAACTTTCCACCATGTACAGATCAAGAAACAATTGAGGAAATCGAAATTTTGCTGTCCGCCACCTCATTTTTTTCTTCTTCAAAATCGCACTTTTGAACGTCTACACAAATTGTTCTAGAATTGTTTTATATTGTGTCTAAGTTTTTGCTGTTGCATCGTTAAAAATATTTCATACCGATATTAAGTTCGAAAGGAAGTTTGTGCGGTACTGAATAATGATTTTTTTCCGTTCTTCTATCCGCCCACAACTCGCAAGACGGATCGGTAAGACTATATTTAAAAATACAATTACAAATTTCACATCTGGAATGTACATACATTCATACGTTGCGATGGGCATAAAATAACGAGTGAATGATTTACGCGTGTCAACGAAACGTAAACGCATTCCACACGTTCAACGTGCTGAACAGACGTTGTATTCGATTCACATGCAAAGACTTTAATTGCCGAGGGAAAAGACCTCCAACGAGAAAACGCCCGTGAATCACATCAAGTTTAGTATACCGGGTGTCTTCGATTATATATATCAATGCTTAATTTTTTGGATTGTTAGATCAAATCAAATATTTGGATTATTTCAATAAAACGAATTATTTTTTATTTATTAAAAAATAAACACAAATCGCATACTCTTTTTCTCGCTGCCATGTTTCTCCATCTGTTAAGAAGAAGCAATTCCGCTGGGGTTGCCTTTGATTGTTGTTCGATATACCTCAGAGCTTTTTCCAGAAAAGCAAAATCTTCTTGATGGGAGATCTTAGTGGGAGGCTGTTCACCAACCGCTGTGTTGTCGTTGTCATCTGATTTTTCGGTTTCTTGAAAAGCATTCGTTAATTCTTCAACACTCATTTTTTTTTTCTAAATCATCTGCTGTAACCCATTCATCAACGTCTTGTCTTGTGACATTTTCGCAACCTTTTAAGTTTTGCATTAATTCAAATAAATTGTGTTCTTCTTCTGTCTCGTTATCAAAATTTGAAGAGGACATTTCTGCATGGCTTCTCAATTTCAAACCCAATTCATTTAACGGAATATCATCTTCACTGTCATAGTTCTCTATATCAATAACTTTTGGCTAAGATTACAGAAGCCCAAGCTTGGCTTACCCAGTAAATAACATTTTTCAGTGTAATCTTCCTTATCCCATTTTCTGTGTCTTCTAATACATGTTCAAGATATAAACGCCTATAATTTTTTTTAATGTTTTCGAGGATGCCTTGATCCATTGGTTCCATTATGCTGGTTACATTTGGAGGAAAAAAAATTACAATTAACAAAATTGCTTTAATAGGGAGACCGTTTCTCTTCAAAAATTTAGTCACAGATGGCACGAACTCTTCTTTAAACCAGTTAGTAAATAAGATCGCATCTATCCAAGCGCTCTTCTGACTTTTGTAATAAACTGATAGGGCTTTGGGTGAGATGTCTTTTAAAGCTCTTGCACGTGCTAACTTGCCAATCAACATCAGTGGGAGTTTGTGCTTGCCAGATGCATTGGAACATGCCATTACGGTTAATCCTTCCTTACTTCGTTTGCAGGAGCTGATTTTTCCTGTCGAGATGCCAGTGTTTTTGATGGAAGCATTTTATAATTCAAGCCAGTTTGATGGTATCGTTTTTTCCAGAGGTCAAGCCATCCTGTACTGCCGGTAAACCTATGTGTCTATGGGAATTGCCTACTAATCATTATTGCTTTCTGTTGCAAAATTGGACCTAACAGAGGCACACTTTTTGATCTTTGCTGGTTAAAACACATGAATAAAGCTTCGTTGGCCTTTTCATAGCCGCCTTTTTTCATTGATTTTCTTCTTGAAGACGAGGAGGCTTGATTTAGACACCAATCTTCTATTTTCGTACGGTTTCTTTTCCAATCTCCAACTGTTACTTCACTGACTACCAAAATCTCATCATTTTTAAGTGGCTCTCCTGCTTCAATCCTTTTGATGGCTTTTAATTTTTTCTTCAATAGGAACGACCTTTCTTTTACGCTTATTTTGTTCCATTATAAGACGGCACAAGAAGGCAGTATCTCCAATTTTTGTCATTTTCGGTTCACCCTTTTTTATTTGTTCCTTATATCATTATACATTACCTTACAAAGCTAGAACGTCGTAAGTGCATAATCAATGGCCTGGTAGACCATCAAAATTGTAGTAAATCCATTTGATATTGAACATTCCTAAGCTAAAATGCAGTAAGAACCTTCTTCTGGAAACCATGGATCCAATTTATGATTGTAGTAAACATGAAATTGAAGACACAGGACCTAAACTATATGAAAAATTAAAGCCAGTCAGACTGCACGCCATTGAGGAATCAACTTTGCGTGCTACACCCACTTTGAGGAATTTTCAATGTGATTCAGATGACTCACTGAAAGACCCTGACTTTCTGATGTCTAATTCAGGAGAAAGCTCTGGATCAGAATCACGTGCCAATTCCAATGTCGCTAATTCGATATCTATCGATACAAGCATTACAACAGCTGCTCCAGTCGATGTCGTAGCTTCAGCAAGTACTGCCGTGTCTTCTGTAGAAAATCCTGATGGAAATTTGACTAAAACGGGAGAATTGAGAAAGAGGAAAAGATACGATAAAACGAGGCTAGAAAGGAAAGAAGAACAGGCTCGGAAGCAACGAGAGAAACACTACATTCGACCTGAGTGTATTCTGTGCCATAGACAATGTAAAGCATTGTTCAACAAGAACCACCGCACTTCAATAAACACGCAGTACTGGTCGATGAATTGGCAGGAAAGAAGAATTTTTGTTTCATCAAATGTCGACGTGCAAGATGTGAAGAGAAGGCGCGGTAGTGATTTCATTACAACTCACCAAACATAAAGTGCTCAGTCGGGCTCGTGGCCTAGTGGCTTGCACACTTGCCTCGTAGTCCGGCAGTACCGGGTTCGAACCCCGGTGCTTCCTTTCTGAGTTTGGTTTTCTGTAGTTTTCCAAATTCCACGGCAAATGCGGAAAGGTTACATCTTAAGTCGGTCTACAGCCGCAGGCGTAATAATAACTCATGGCCAGCCGATGCCCCCTGTAATTGGCGCAAGCTGTTGGGGGATGCTAAGGCATGAATTATTATTATTATTATTATTATTATTATTATTATTATTATGAATTGTACAGAATATGCGTGTCTAAAGATGGCAATATTTCCTTTGCGTCATTGGGTCATGAGGAATGTGAATTATGTGAGAGTTTTAAACTCCACAATCCTGCACATACGGAGCACTCGTTATCGGAGGACTGCAGTGACTGTAACTTCTGGAAAGAGCACATCAAAAAGGCCACGGAAGGCCGCGAAAAATACAGAATTGATGCAGAGTACAATTTTCCAGCAAGCACAGTATGCGTTTCAGCTGACTTGGAGAAGGTGATTATGTTGCCCAGAATTGACATGTTCAAAAAAGTATTGTTCAACCAAAGAATAATAGTTTTCAATGAAAGCTTTGTACCCGTTGGAAAGAATGCGAAAATCAAACCATTTGCGTGCCTGTGGCATGAGTGCATTTCAGGGAGGAAAAGGGAAGATCTAATAAGTACATTTCACATGCGTGATGTAGAGAATATAATCATTTGGCTTTGACAACCGTGCAGGCCAAAACAAGAATTGGGCTCTGTTCTCATACTTAGTATACATTATTAATTCAAATGAAATTGCAGCCAAAACAATAACCTTCAGATATTTTGAACTTGGGCATACGTTCATGTCTGCAGACAGTTTCCACCATCAAGTGGAACAGCGTATGAAAAAGGTGTGTGACTTCGCTGATTTTGTATCTTGTGTCCGGTCTGCCAATTCTCGAAAGGTAGAAGTTAAAGAAATGAAGCTAGAAGATTTTTTTTCTTTGGCCTGACAACTCGTCAATTTACAAACTCAACCATACGACACCTCGGCCCTACTTAAAAGACATGATTGAAGTTGTTGCTAAGCGAGGTAACTTAAATTTATTTTACAAAACAAGTTTTGGTTCGAATGAAACAAAAGAATTAAATTTTTTGAAAATGAAAGTTGTCAAAGGCGACTTAACAACATCTTCGGTCATTTCAAAAGCAAGAGGAATCAAGAAAGAAAGGAAGCAAGCGATTTTACAAAATTTGGCAACATTAATACCAGATAATCGAAGACAATTTTGGCAGGGCCTTCCCGTCAATGATGCAGCTACCGATTTAACTTCGCAGTATGATGATATTTAATGCGTGTTTTTGTTCTGTTAGAATAAAAGATGTTTGGTAAAAAAATGTTTTTTTAACTATGTATAATGCATATTGGCTCACATGTTGCGACTATTTTGGAGTAATCACTAAAAAGGTCTTTAAATAAACTTAATAAAGATCTATGGTTTTTCTTGTCGTCACTGCAAACTCTATAGAACCACTACACTAAAAAGCAGTAACCACCAACTAATAGGATTTACTGCTTTCTCGTTCTTACTTTTTCTAATAATATGATTAGCTTAAAAGTAGTAACCGCCATTTTAATTATGAATCGTAGAAATACGCGATAAAAAATAAAAGTATTTGATAGTAAGCAGAAGAACCACAACACAGTTAAATCAATTTGAAAATTCATGAATATTTTCGTGGTGGCTCAGCTCTGTTTACAAAAATCTGCTTTATCTCGAAACTAACAATTGTGGAGATACTGAAGAAGCGCGGTTAATTTGGATTGGGTCTTTAGGTCGGCTCGGTTAATCCGGAGCTCGGATAATTGCGATTCGGATAATCGGGGTTCTACTGTAGCACCTAGGACGAACGCTCCAATTCCGTGTAGGAGCACTTTGACGCCGGTTTTTATTGGTAAACGATAGCAAATTTTGTTGTATTACTTCACAATGACATGGAAAATGACATTAAGATAACAGAGGCCACTATAATTTTTTTAGAATTATCCTAATGAATAAAAAGAAGTATTAAAAACTGGAGAATCTGATTTGAAATCACATTTTGCCGTTTATTGGAAACTATGATTTTATACAGAATTTAGAGAAATTTTTAGAAGGTGGTGGAAGAAATTCGTGATTATTAAAGAATTTTAAAATGATTTGTTGACTGACAACACAATTATAACAATGCCATCAATATACGCAATAGTTGTAACGCCCTCTATCGAATCCAGACGTAGAACACCATCATGAAGAATGTTCAACAGCGTTGATGGCAACACCGATCCCTCTCGAATACCCGCACTTATTTTTAATTTTGTTTGAGGTTTTCCCCAACGATGTTCTCGAGGTATCTCTTCCGAAATCTCACTGCATGCACCATCGATCTTATCTTCCATCCTTTCGAACAATTTTCCAAGCGCATTGACTAAGCAGATTGGGCTAAACGCTGATGGTGAGACCATAGTTTTCCTATTCCATAGCAGGATAATCGTGACTTCTTTCGAGATTTCTGAGCACTGTTGAACTTTCTTAGTTGGTTAAAAACATCTATCAACTCGTTTAAGATTGTTGAGACTGCAACCTTAACAGCTTCTGTGGTTACATGATCCGATCCAGGAGCTTTGCCCAGCTTCGCAGCTTTTTGCAGTACCTCCTCGTCTGTATGCCTACATCTTTCCTCACTGTTTGTATCAAGAACTGTTGCTTACATGGCTATTCTAAAGCCATCCCTTCATATATCCTTTTCCAGGTCTTTCAAGAGTTAATAATAATAATAATAATCCATGCCTTAGCATCCCCCAACAGCTTGCGCCAATTACATGGGGCATCGGCTGGCCATGAGTTATTATTACGCCTGCGGCTGTAGACCGACTTAAGACGTTACCTTTCCGCATTTGCCGTGGAATTTGGAAAACTACAGAATACCAAACTCAGAAAGGAAGCACCGGGGTTCGAACCCGGTACTGCCGGACTGCAAGGCAAGTGTGCAAGCCACTAAGCCACCAGCCCGGTTATTATCATTGAGTTCTTTTGGCGTTCATGATCAAGATTTTGTGTTCCAGTTTCGTGTTCTTGTATTCCATTTTTTTGCTCTGATTTCTTTATATACAGAAATCAGAGCAAAAAAATATCGATTTTAAATCCAATTCAATCAGAAGAAGACAAACACAACCTTGACGAGGATTTCCCATTAATAAGCGATTACATCTACCACTCGCTGTGAAGAGAGAACAAACTACATATAGATACACCCAAGAAAACGTAGATCTTGTAATTTTCTCAAACGATTCGAATCAATGGGCAATTACGGACCCGATTCTTCTTCTCGCAGCGTAAAAAATCCCATAACTCATGCACACAGAATCTCCCCATTTTTTTCCCTTCCTTTTCTATTTTCTTCGTCCTTCACCAAACGGGGAGAGAGAGAGAGAGAGCTCCTCTTGATGTAGATTGAATTCCTCTAATTCTCCGTAATACCAATTAACGATCCAGCGATGTGCGAGCGAGAGGGACTGATTTAAATCGTATTGGTGAGTGAACGAGAGGGCGATAGCGAAAAATACGTTGAAAGAGACGATGAGAGGTGACCTCTCAAGGTTGCTCTCGCTACATTATACCGTCATCGGATTGTAAAATGAACCCGAGCGTTGATAAAGACGGAGGATATCCGGTGGTCGCTGTCTCTGTCTGCCCGACTATATACCGCGATGCTCTCCGATGCGCCCGGTTCTCCGTTTCTTTTAAACCGCATCGGACGACACCGCGGTGGTTCGAATTATCATAAAAATTCGAATGATGTTAAGCTCGAGGATTCCTCCGAACGTACGACGTTGTGTTGATGGGTTTAGTTAGAGGTTTTAAAGTGAAACGATGATATAAAACAGTAGCGATGATGATGATTAATTAATAGCTTTGTAATTGATGTTTTGAGTTTGTTTAATTGATATTATAATAAGTCAATTCACTCTAAAACCTTTGATTTAATACAATTTCGAGTTGTTAAAATAATTTTCTATTCAAAATGACTTGTTATATTATAATATTGATTTCTCGTCCGCAGATGAATCCACGAAACAGAATTCCACAAAACAACTTCCGACGACGAAATGGAAACGCGATCGCAGGAACAGGAACGAGTACTCGCGCAAATCCGACCCAAAACTACCCGAAAACTTCGGACAGGATCCGATGCCAGGTAGTCCGGAACCCTCGTCACCACAATCGCAAGCCCCACCGTATCCGACGCATGTAACGAACGGCCAAACTAACGGGCAGGTTGGGAAGATTTCGCCCGACGCACCTTTGGATATGTCGGTGCGGCAGAGGGGTCAACCGCCTTCGTACAGTCAAACCATCAACAATCCCGGTTACAGATCAAGCTATCGTCCGTCTGTGATAACCCAGAATTCCATTTCCAGGGATGAACCCCCGACTGGTAAATTTATTTTCTCTTCATGTTTATTCGAAAATTTTCGATGGTAGTGTATGATAAGGTTTAAGAAACATCTGCTTATATACTTACCCGTATATATATATTTTTTTATTGTTTCCTGGTTGACAGTAACACGTTCAGTTTTAATGTTGGCATTCATAAATGTTTACTTCCGTGTCACGTTTATGCCGCATGTGAGGTTTCGAGTCAAATATGGGTGTAAAGGTCTTCAGGGGATCTCAACGGCATAAAATATGGTCGATTATGTTTCCGTTAAACGTGATAGAAAAAAAGATAACGTGCGTAGTATGGAAAGGAAAAAAGATAACGTGTGTAGGATAGAATTAAAATGTATTACCGGGCTAAAGAGTACAATACGGAGCGAAAGTATTCTAAGTATCAAGGAAATAATGTCAATTCAATTAATATTAATACTCATTTGTTTTTATTTTCTTGTCATTCTCTCTTCTCCTTCATACAGCGATTCATAGTAGGGGAGGGTGGTGTATATTGGGACGATTTTTTTAAAATGTAATTTAGAAGTCTACTTTTGTTATTAGGGAATCAATTTTTTTTTCTGTGGGAAGAATGTGATATATATTATTGACACAAAAAATCATTGTCCCAAATGTTAGAAAACAAAGTAGAAAAAAAATATGTCCCTTTATAGACCGCCGTCCCTGCATGGACCACTCCCTGGTTTATACTGGGACACAGGAAAATATGAGCGTGGTATATAAAGGGACATTTTTTAAATAAAAAAGTGTTGACACATTGATGAAAATTTTTATTTCAAACAAAAGGAAAATTCATTCTAAATATTAAAAAAATGCATTTAAGTATTTAAAGCAACGAAAGGGAATATTACTGCACATTGTAATGTGTAAAATCAAATTTAAATCTGAGCTGCTTAACTGCTCTCTTTGTACCTCCAATTAGAACAGGTTTAGGAAGTTTACAGACGATGTCATTATAGTCTATGATATCATTATCTGTCCTATCTGGAAAGATAAATGTCGCGTTTAATGTCTTTTTCATAAAATTAACAAAATATCTATCATCGGTTATTTTATCGATTTGTCCTACATAATGTCTTACGCTCCTTTTAAGAGGATATGTCACCAAAATAAAATCTTTTATTTCCAACACTGAACTGTTGTCATTGTCCTCTAAGTCTAAGTCCTCATCAGAAAGTTCAGCCAGGGAATCGTTATCTTCTAACTCTTCGTCAACATCACTGTCACTTGAAAAGTTGCTAGAAATTACTTTTCTTTTAACACTACGAGCTCTATTTTTCCTTTCCTCCTTAGCTTTCAACATTTCTTCCTTTTCTTGCATTTTCTTTTTAAGTTCAAGTAGATATTGAGATTCAGTCAAGACCATAGACTTTTTCTTTGCTTTTCCGTTTCTTGTTCCAATCCTTGCTTTAGCTTTCACATGTGGCCTTACATCTTCTGGTGTACAAAATTTCTTTGTATTAGGTTCTGCTGTTGAAGTACTTGGAGTAGACTCAATATCTAGTGTTGTGCTTTTTAAATTTAAGGAAGGATCACTGTTCAAAAAATGTTCTTCATTATTATCTTTGTCGGAACTCGGCACTTCAGAAGAATCTTTATCTGTACATGGCCTATCCGTAACAGATGAGCTCAAAAAATCAACATCTGTGAAGAGTTCAGAATTATAGGGAGAAATACCAGTATTTTTAAAACTGTTGATAATTGTAGTTGGTACAAGAGCTTGAGGTACTGCTTTCCCTACTAGTGTAGCAATATTGTATATTGTAAGTGGCACACCTGGGTTATTTAATAGCCAATCATCCATTGCTCTGTTATAAAAAGATTTGAAAGGAGCATAGCACCCCACATCAAGAGGCTGTAGTTTGTGGCTACAGTGAGGGGGTAGCGTCAATAAAACCACTCCATTTTCTTTAAAGTAATTAATAACATTAATATTACAATGACTCTCGTGGTTGTCCAGAATTAAAAGAATTTTATTCTCCACACTACTTCTTGTGATCTGTACAAAGTGCTTTGCAAATTTTAAAAAATTTGTGGCTGTCATCCAGCCACTAGGGAAAGCAGACCCTTGAGATCCAGGTGGTGCACCATGTATCATGTGTGGCTTAAAGTTCTTTCGTGGGAACACAAAGAACGGAGAAATATATTGGCCGTTTGCACATATGGCAATGCACATGGTCACTAAGATACCTCGTTCAGAGCTTGTAATTTTTCCCACTTGTTTTTGTCCTACAGGAGCGACGATTTTGGGAGGTTTATGGACTGTCGTCACTCCAGTTTCGTCGCAATTATAAATTTGATTTGTAGTGAATCCATGTTTTGCTATCACATTCTTAAGATTCTCAAAAAACAGATGCGTGATTTTGTACGGATGGTGCCCCAGCTATGCTTGGATCTCGTTCTGGTCTTGCAGCGTTGATAAAAGCCAAAAACCCGTCAGCAATTACGACGCACTGCGTTATTCATCGTCAAGCATTGGCTGCCAAAACGTTCCCGGAATGCTTTGCTTTGACGATGAAAACCGCTATAAAAGTAGTTAATTTCATTAAAAAGAGTGCACTCAATACTCGTCTCTTCAAGGAATTGTGTTCTGATATGAACTCTGATCACGAAACTCTGCTTTTTCACACGGAAGTGCGTTGGCTTTCCAAAGGAAACATGCTGTCGAGGCTGGAATTAAGAGAGGAAGTAAGAATATTCTTAACCAACAAGGAAAACAAAGAGTTACTTGATCAGTTCTGTGAGTCCGATTTTAAATTACGTTTTGCGTATTTAGTTGACTTTTTTGCGCAACTAAATAAATTGAACCTTCAATTGCAAAGATCAGGCAATTTAAAGTTGCAAGGCATGAACAATATGAAGATAAAATCAGGGCATTTATCGCTAAAATCGAACTATGGGTCAACAAGGTCGAAAGGTAAAACTTTTCGGCGCTTAAAACGCTCAATCAAATTATTGACGAACAGGGTGCTGAAATTAAAAATGATATACAGGAGAATATTATAGTCCACCTGGAAAACTTAAAAAGTGAATTCAATCACTATTTTCCTGAATGCGAGGACAAAAGTATTCAGAAATTGGTCCACAATCCTTTCATTGTCTCTCCTTCTGAAGTGCCCGATGAAATTCAAGAAGAAGTGATTGAGATTCAACACGACTTAGTAACTTAAAAGATACTTTCGAATCAGGTATCAAGCTCGAAGATTTCTGGAGCCAAAAGGCAATTTCATTTTCAAAACTTCGGGGCATTGCCATACGCTACTTAACGTTATTTTCTTCAACCTATTTATGCGAGCAGGGATTCTCGGCGCTTTTAATTATTAAAAACAAGCACCGAAATCGGCTGGATGCCGCTGCCGACATGCGTTTGGCATTGAGTAGCACCGAAACTGTTGGCTTTAAATAATTTAATACGTATTTTATTTATAGATGAACCCTTTATTTCCATCAAACTATATCTCTATTACCTCCAAACAATAAATCAGTTAGGTGGTCCGCGGCTAATCAGAAATTTTCTCCAGTGGTCCCTCACGACAAAAAGGTTAAGAACCACTGCTCTAAAGTGTCCAAATATTTTTCTGTGTTTACTATACCTTCAATAAAATTACGTTTTCCTACCGCTTTGGAAGACATGCTACCCCAGACCATCAGTGAGGCAGGATATTTTACTTTTCTTTTTAAATAGTCCGAATGTCCTACTGTCGCCTGTACAAACTCCATCGCTCCATTCTACTGCACACCATTGTCCAATTTTCATGTTCTTTTAACCATCTTGATCAATTTTTCTTCTGCTGTGTTGTTAAAGGAGGCTTTTATTTTGCTTTAAACAAAACAGTCAATTGAGAACAATCTGTTAGAAGAAATAATTTTTCCAATTTCAACTTAACTCTTTTTATATGATAAAATATCTTACCTTGTAAGTGGCAAATCCCAGCTTACGAACCTCTCTATGACACGTGGATCTAGAAATTTGCCTTCCAACAACTTCACCCCAGCGAACACTTAGTTGTAAATAATTTGCACGTCTATTACGTTCGACAATTCTTCGTAGTGCTCGTTTATCTCCTTAGTAAATCCATAAAGTCAGTTTTTCTTTTGAATATTATTAAAACTATACCCTCTTGATCAACTTATAACCTAAAATATCCTATAGATCTCGCATTTTTCTATAATATTAAAAACAAATGAAGCAATAACAAAATTTTATAATTGGGCCAACTGAAATGGGAAGGGGCTCATACCATGGTTTCTAATGTCACGGTACAGCTAAGCACTCTAAAGGCCTTTGATTGAAATTCATCCTATCAAGTGCGCTTGAAGATGGTGTGCTCGATAGTGTACAGCTTACTGCAATACAGGGTGACCCACTTTTGTATGTTTCGAAAACTGTGTACGTATGGTTTCGACAACTATTTTGATGTCCAGTCAAGATTTACGTTAGATTTTAGTCTACGTGGCGGTCTCTACATGATAGCCGTTTATCAATGTCTCCTATCAGTCGTTTCGTCTACTGCGCTTCTCTCTCTTTTCCAGATCCAATTTTTTCTGCCAGTTACTTAATGTTATCGCCCTGGCTTGTAATCTCGTTAGTTTACGAACTCTTTCCCTATTTTGAAGCTCTATCAGGGCAATTCCCACAATTGCCTGAACCACCACTAGAGATACTTCTTCTTCTATATGAAGCAGCCTCACAAAGTGGTACCATCCAGGCCTTTCATGTTAGGCACGATTCTTCGACTATCTTTTCGACCTATCGTCCAATGTGACACCTAAATAGGTTAAATACTTGGAAGGTTTGACGTCTATCCCGTTCAAGCTACAGAAAACGTGATCCTTTTTTCCTTCTCTCTCTCTCTCTCTCATATGGCGCTATCTTTGGCGTCTCTCTTCCAATTCTTGGATTGCATTAAGTGTTTTGCGGCAACCTCAACCTACCACCCCTTTCGCGGTCTTCCTAACGGTCTTGTTCCTGTTACATTTGTCGCCAATACCCTTCTCTGCCACGTGTCCTGCCCAGTGTAGCCTTTGCAGCTTTATGAATTGTGATATGGGCGATTCTTTAAATTGTTGGTAGATTTCGAAATTGTATCTAATTCTCCACGTGCCACTGTCGTTCTTAGGACCAAATATTTTCTTAAGATTTTTCTTTCGAATGTGTCGATGTGTGAGGTCATTTTTTGTGATAGTACCCATGTTTCGCGTCCATATGTGGCTATTGGTCTTATGATACTTTTGTGCAGTCTTATTTTATTATCTAAGTTGACATCCCTAGATTTTAATAAGTGGAGTGTGGCAAAGTATGCTTTATTTGCCTGGGTGACACTTTTTGTATTCCAGTTTCTTCGTTGCCGTCCTCCCAGGTACGTAAAACCTGAAACTCGTTCTAGGTTCTCATCTCCTATCGTGAAGTTGGTCAGCCTTGAGTTCCTACGAATATTTGGTGTACGTCAACGTCATACTCCCATGGCCCCCTGCCTAATTGCCTAATTTCATCTATGGTTGGTGCTTCTTCAGGGGCTTCTTCGAAAATGGTTTTGTCCGGTTGCTGTGGTGCGCTTTCCTTGTCTTCTTAATTTTCTCCTTCCAGGACCTCTTCAAAGTAGTAGCCCATAGTGTCTTGACGTCATCCGGGCCCGCCGCAATATTTCCTTTTTTCCTTCTCCCCTTCTTTATTAGTGAATCGCTCTCATGCGGCGTCAACTATATCCTATGGACCTATCAAATTCAAACATGTTTTCTTCATCTGCTGCTATGGTATCCACAGTTAAGTGCACTCCCAGTACTTCATCATGCAAGACATTCCATAACAGGGACCCCGACACTTTTCTGACATTTTCTGAGCCAATTCAAATAGGTTGACTTTATGTGATATTATTTCGTTTGGCTTTTATTTTAGCTTATAAGTAACTAAGGAAATCAAATATTGATGAGCTATTATGTACTAGCTGGTTTAGTCTCCTGTGGACCATGTTTTCAAAGTTTCTTGGCTTCATTTCAATTTCATTTTTTATCATTTCAATGAAGCGATCAAAACAATAATAATATAATAATTTATTATTATTATAAATATAAATAAAACTAAACGTTGCAAATAATATTTCTAACATACTTTAATATCGCAGGCATATCGATGTGTGATCCGATAATCGACGAACACTTCCGAAGATCCCTCGGCAAAGATTACGTCGCCATATTCGCCAACAACAACATCCCGAAAGAGGTGATACCGCCGCCGCCGAAGGCGCCGGCCAGTCCGAAGGAGAGCGCGAACAAACAGTGCGTCATAGAATTGATGGACAGTGAAGGTTTAACAGTGGACGATCACTTCGCCAAAGCGCTAGGCGACACCTGGTTCAAGTTGAAAAAACAGGAGCCGGAAATGAAGAACAACACGACGCCGGAGAATGGTGGTGGCGTGGTAACTGTTTCCTATTCTTAAGTTGGATCGCCGAACTCCCCCTCTCTCTCTCTCTCTCATTGGATCTTTCCACTCCTACTATTACTACCAGTGACCTCTGTAGGGATATCGTGATGTATAAGAGGTCGGGATGTCTATTTTAGATGTGATGTGATTGTTTTATTGTAAGGAAAACAAAATAAAAAGACATGGAGGTTATATTGTTAAGAAGGAAATATGATTTGTTCGGATGTTTCGCGGTAGATGTCGGTATGATTGTAATTTTTAATAATTATAGATGAACTTCGGATTTAAAGGTATAATTTATTGATTATAATAAATGTAATTATAAGATGCAGGGATTTAGTGAGGATGTTATATTTTCTATTACAATTTTCTTGGGGAAACTATATTTTGTTATAAACAGTACAATCTGTTTCGAAAATAATGTCTCCTCCATAACTGCTGAAGAAAAATTGGTGCATATATGTTAAGAGACATTAATTATGAAACAGATTACATCTTAATGTTTGATACTGACACTTATGCAACCTTGTACCTTTGAGTTTCCATAAATCTTCGAAAGTTTTTGTTTTTGTACTAGTTTACAAGCCAGCTTTCGATGGCAGTTGCAGTTAATTCAAAAGCCTTCGACCCATGAAGCTTTTGGTGCCGGAGAATAAAACTGTCACTGGTAACAGCCGGAGCCAACAGTGCACCAACTTTTATCCGTAAAATTACTGGATTTCGATTCTATATCCTGCAATTCAAAAGTGGAGATCACCCTGCAAACGAGTGCACAGTGGGGCAAAACCCGATTTTAAATGGCAAACATTCAAATTAAATTGGAGGCTGTAGAAGCCGCTGATTTCGGATTTGATATTGATTTTCTAAAATTCAACATGGCGGAACCAATATGGCGTACATAGTATTAAAAATTGAACTTACTGCACTAAAATAACTGCCCGGAGGTTTTCAGATGTGCTGATTTTAAAGCTGATATTTTTTTCTTCAAATAACAAGCGGCGAGTCCTTTATGAAGAACATGATATGCCAGAAAATAATTTTTCCACATTTTAAGAATATTAGATCCATTTCATAAACTGAACCAAAAGTCGACAATAATCATAAATAATAATGTGACAAAATTACGTTTGAATAGAAGTAGACTATATTAATAACAAAATAAATAAGAAACTCTCTAGTTAAGATGATGTCTTTGTTAATTCACTATAGGAGTCCGATTAAAAGGTTGTTAAAATCGTCTGTTAAATGTTGCTATTTCGCTCCTGGACCAAGCAACCCTTTGCCACCCTCTTCCATGGGGTTTCTAACCTCCAGCTGTCATATAATAAACTACAGTGCCAACCCCCCTATCGAGCAAAATCGTTAATTATTTGCAAAAAATGTGGCAGCTACTATGTCAAAAAATCCTTCTAAAGAGTCCTTAGATTGCATTCCCATGAACTTTAGTATCAATAGCTTTCTATCCAACACCTTGTACCTCTCTCGTCGCCACCCCTTCAATAGGGTTTCTAACTTCCAACTGTCATATAATAAACTACAATGCCAACCCCCTATCGAGCAAAAACCGTTAATTATTTGCAAAAAATGTCAAAAAATCCTTAGATTGCATTCCCATGATCTTTAGTATCAATGGCTTTCTATCCAACATCCTAGACTTCTCCCATCGCCACCATTTTCAATAGGGTTTCTAACCTCCAGCTGTCATATAATAAACTACAGTGCCAACCCCCCTATCGAGCAAAATCATTAATTATTTGCAAAAAAATGTAGCAGCTATTATGTCAAAAAGTCCTTCTAAAAAGTTATTAGCTTGCATTCCCATTCGAAATTTAATTAGGACTTTGACTTTTAAGTAGAGTTAACTTGAAGCAACGACAACTTGTTTCTTCAATTTAATTTTGCTTAAAGCAAACATTTCAAGGTCACTGAAGCATGTACTTTTAACTTTATACCTGCTGCATGTGCTCTTGTATAATTCGGACTAGATTGGCTCCTCCATTGTTGTGAAATGATACATTATGAGTCAACTCTATTCATTTGGCAATATCCTTGAGTGGACAGTTTCAAATAGGATTTCCCAGTAGGTACTTAAACAGAAGTTCTTGGCTAGCACTTTGAAACAATTTACGAAAACTTTAGTTGTGACGATGAAATCAACCAATATTCATAATTTATAAGATTTTCCTGTAGTTAGCAGGCTCAGAGAGAGTTGGAAAAGATTCACATGTGATGCTTTTGAAATATAAGGACATTAATCCTTATTTAACTGGATTAATAACATCCTAACATTTTTCTAAATAAAGGGGTTCTGCAGGATTCGTTGTTGCGTCGTAATTTCTTGCTTGAGGGTGGCTCATTCAAAATATTGGTCACGCAAACAGAAAGGAATCTTTCTTGGATATAGTCATCTCTGGTAGCAAGTCTAATTTCACATATTATGGTTCGTAGGCACCATAACTTTGACACTTACAAAGATTCGCCAAGCAGTCAACGAGATCTGCTACTGGGCGACCAAATAGCGCCGAAAACCCCCTCCCACCCCAGAAGCATCACCATTGAAGGTCAAAGATTACCTTAACATACATAACAGACATAACTCTTGATACCAGGCTCATTTTTAAGGAACTCTATATTCATCTATATTGTTGCCAATTTCTTTCGTGCAGCTGTAGCTCCTCTAATGTGCTAGAAGAGCTATTTGAGTTTAAAGATCCTGTGAAAAGTGAAAAGGCTCTTATGCTTTGATATTGTCTTCTTGTAAAATTATTTTCTAAAATGAAAGCCATAGCTTTTTCTAATGAATATTTTTCGGGTTGGGGTTGTGAGTTGCAAAGCAATTTTCTGATTTTCGTAGGTCGTGTTGGGCTTTTTGTAGCTTCTTTTAGCACTTTAGCTAAATCAAATTCTCCTTTCTTGCGAAGCCCTATACTTGCTGCTTGTGCCATCAAAAAAAGATCAGTGTTTTTTTCTTTATATAAATCTGCGGCTTCTTTCCTTTTTGATCGATCCGATTTTAAGTGAAAATCAATTCTAGGACGACCAGAAGTAACTATTTCATTAGATTTAGAACTTTCAAAATTTAAATAGGAATTCAAGCATTTACTGTAAGTAGTTTTAAACTTTTCAATTTTTCGATGACAAATTTCCCATTTTTTAGATAAATTTAAACAAAAAAAAAACAATATCTATGGACACTGATACACTGGCACTAATACACTTGTCGAACAGATTATAAGCTTTTGATTTTTGACTCAAAAACGTCTACGCTTTCAAGTAATTGCACTCTGATGACAGCCGAATGTTTCACAAGTCATCACTTAATTATTCCTCAGCCGCCTATGTTAATAATACTGTAAATTGTTGCTATAGGATCTTAGTTAGCTAAAAGTCGTATTACAATCACTCTAAAGAATTTTTTTTATTTTGGATTTTTACCAAAAAAATAATGCTTTGGCCCCATTGTGGAGTGCAATGAAAATCCAATCTTTTCTCTCTTCTGCTGTCCTCTTCGTTTGAATCAAGGATTATTCTCACAAGATTTTTTCGAAAATGTGACTTTAGAGGACGAATTATGACTTGACCCATAGACTGCAATACTGCAGGTGTCTTAGAAGGCATTTATATTGGAATGTGTTGGGCAATTGTCTGTCGCCTAAAGAAATAACGTGATTTATAGTTTGTCACTGAATGTTATCAAATTACTTACGTCTAGTTCATAATCACTTCGATTTGCATCATTCTGAGGTAAATTATTATAGTTGAGTTCTTCTGAAGCAAATGCCTTCAATTCTTGGAGTTACTGATATTTCAACTTAGGAATTGGCAATAAGGCATGATAGAGAGCATCCAGTTCAGCATTTGATGGAAATTTTGAATTACCAGAAGTTATAATGACAAACTCTACGGCTGCCTCTTTGATTGCTACTGTACGATGCAATATTTTAATTGATCTGGTTGGAAATGAACTTGATTTTTTATAAAAGCGTGACAAAAACTTTGTCCAAGAATGGAGTATTTCTTGTGTACATTCATACACATCAAATGGCTGGGGTTTGTACCTTGTTGCTTTTAAAAACTGTGACCCAATGAGAAGGAACATCTGCAGTGGACTCTTGGTTTTAATTAATCTCGAAAATCTCGAAATATTTGTCACTCTCCATGTAGGAGTGCCCTCTTATGGGAAATATGACATCTATAGAGTCAAACCTTTGCTTTCTATGGATTAAATAGTGTACAAATCTTCCAAGAATTACATTTTTCTCGTGCATTGCATTAAATGCGCTAATTATCTGCTTTTGTTGAATGTCCCCTGTATATTATTTTTGAATCCGATGGTTTTCTAAGATGACTGTATCAAACAATCCAATCAGTGATGACCTAGGATATAGATGGTTTCCTCAAGTTACAACTTGTAAATTTATCACGCTTATACCAAATTTTTTTTATATCTAACATATATATTTGATCTCAATTAACAATTAACTAACGAAATTGCATTTATGCCGACATCCGATTAACATTAAAATACCATATCACACACACATATAACACAACATAACTGCATTAGAATTTAACTTAAATAAAAAAGAAACATTTCAATTGTAACACTATTTATTGAAAAAGATGTATATATTGAAAGAGGATATAAAATGATAAGATTATCTATCATTTTCTAGTTAATAGCTGAAACAGTTAATATCTGTGTACTTTTCTCAGCGATCTTTAGATTCTTAGGTTTGTATATATTAGATGATAACGATGTATATATTAAGTTTAAGTTCTTGTATTATTAGCATTCTTATTTATGAGGAGTAGTAGTTTTTATTTTCATTTCGAGCCTTGCTTAGAAGGAATCAAAAATGTAGGTATGAAAAAAAAAAATGGTGTAAACTGTTCTTCTTATTAAAGTATAAATATGCTTTGTACACGATTATTATAAAGACGACTACTTCGCTGCTAAGCCAGTTTTGTCTCTATTACTACACGATGGTTATTTTTTTTTTTTTTTTCGATGAAATGTAATTACCTCGGCAACAATTTTCTATGATCAAATTTATTTCTATCATGATGTATCTCCCTCTCTTATTAAACTTGTTAGTTGGATTCACTCTGTTTATAGAATTTGCTATAATGTACGAATTATAATAAACGTGATCGTCAAGTATTGAATTTGTGTTTTATTTCTCCATTACCATGACAAAATTAGAACTACGTTTGCAATGCAATAAAACGGATTGTGATCTTTTCCAGATTACGAAAAGTCTGAAGATGGAAAATACCGTTTTACCTTGTTACGGTCCAATTGTTTTATTGGACCTAGCTGCTGGAGAAATACTACTAGTGTAAGGGTTTTTCACAATAAACGAGTGAGTTTATTTTAATACATATATTGTAATAAAGAAATAAAAATAAAACATAAATTCTAGTTCTTTGTACATGAAAGACACAAAATAATAATTCTCAATGTAATGTTTCCTGCGTATTAAACGCTATTTTAAATGTGTACTTTATGTACTTCTTGTATTTAACGAGCCAAAAGGATATATTTATCGGAGCGATTCCTGAACTAGGGGTGAAGTGAATAATCAGTTCAATAGTTTATCACTACCGCGTAAAACACGATACAACTCAAAACTACTACTTTATCTGCAAAATACGCCGAAACTTCCTCCTTGACTTCATCATCGGCAGTAAATTTTTTACCCCGCAGCTCTTTTTTCATTTTCGGAAACAGGTAATAATCACTCGGGGCCAGGTCTGGGCTGTAGGGTGGGTGATTCACTATTTCGAAGCCCACCTTATGCAGGGCAGCTAACGCAACGTGGCTCTTGTGGACGGGCGCGTTGTCGTGCAAAAGCAGCACACCTTTCGTCAATTTTCCCCGTCTTTTCTCTTTAATAGCTTCTTTTAGTCGCTCTAATATTGAAGCGTAATATTCTCCGGTTATAGAAACACCTTTATCTTTATAATCAATCAACAATATTCCTTCCGAGTCCCAAAATACCGTTGCCATGAGTTTCCCAGCTGATTGTGACACTTTAAATTTCTTGGGAGGTGCTGTGCCCTTTTATGCCACTGCATGGAGTCTTGTTTGGACTCAGGTTCATAATGATGAACCCAAGTTTCGTCTCCAGTAACAATTCGACTCAATACACCATCCTGGTCTTCATTACAGAGGTCCAAAAATGCACGCGAACACTCTACGCGCTGTTGTTTTTGCGGCGGCGTGAGCATTCTCGGCACCCATCTTGCGCTGACCTAAGACATGCCGAGATGATCGTGTAGGATTTTAAAAATTGTTGTATCGGATACTCCAACCATTTCTGCGAGTTGTTTCTTCTTTAGTCGAGCATCTTCGAGTACAATTTTTTCAACTTTTTGGATAAGTGCTGGCGTGGTCACCTCAATTCTCCTGCCCGGCCTCGGGTCGTCTTCAAGGGATTCCCTTCCTTGTTTAAATAAACTATGCCACTTGTACACCATGGTTTTTCCTGGACAAGAGTCGCCGTAAACCTATGACATCTCATTCATTATGGTCGCGACTGATTTTCCTTGCCTGGTAAGGAACTTTATAACGGCACGATGTTCGATTTTTTCCATATTTCACTTTTCCCTCCTGATTATGTTACTTGGTTGACGATAGCTCAAAGACTAACTGTCTAATAACAATGAAACTTCGTATTTATACTAATTATGAGTCGCTGCACAGGCCAGGCCCCCAATGCGCCTAATCACCCCCCTATAACCCGCTCATTCCGCGAATATAAAAACGCTCACTCGTATAGCAAATATATGTAAAATAAAAAGAATGCTTGTTTTAAATGTCTTTGAGTCCTTAACATACCTTTAACATGACTTTCGGTCAATCGACATAGATGAGACAACCTTTTTTTGTTTTGAAAAAATCGAATACCTACAAAATGCCTGAATCAAATTAAAAAAAACTAAAGGTATTTATAAAGCTTAAAGATAAGTAAATCCAAATATGTCAAAATATACAGGGTATTCCATTAGAAATAAAGTAGATGGCGATTTCCGATATAATCGGAAGCGCTAGAAATCTAATATTTTCATTGGAGAGAACATAATCGACACAGGTGTCCCAGCTGACTCGGTTTCTTTGATAATTTGTTTATTTTACACTATAGGGAAAAAAGTTTCAAATGAAAACTGTTCCTATTTATACGATGCATAGCTAGAAAATATTTTCAAATATACAGGGTGTCCCAATTATAGAAAAAGCGTATGTAACTTTATTATTTCAAATTGATCACCCTATACAGGGTGCCCGTTTTTCGAGCGCAAGCATGGGGAACTCGGTTATTATAAGAGATAGGAGATCGGTTAAATTAGGGCAAAGTTGCGCATTTGGGAGAGAAAAGATATGCTGCCGAGATACTTAAAAAATTTTCATGGGTTGCTGAGATTTTTGGAAAAAAGTGAAATTTTAAACTTTTATTGTTTTAACGTTGTATATCGAAAACCGATCAACGTAGACGTTTCTAACTCAGACAGTATTAAGGCACTTTTTTACAAGGAATCCAAATGTGCCATTCATTTTTTTAAGACGTTCTAGATTCAAAAGTTACGGTAGTCAACTTTGTTTTTTCTTATGGGGACCATATTGGATTTTTACATTTTTGAGTAAAGCTTTTGATTCTGATTACGATGATGTATCACACGATATGGTCCAGTTTCACAATTTTATCAAAATAATAAAGAAACCGATTTTAATGCCGTTTTCAAGTAAAGAGAAACGCCCTGTATATTTGAAAATATTTTCTAGCTATGCATCGTACAAATAGGGACAACTTTTATTTGAAACTTTTTTCTCTATACTGTAAAATAACCTGTATATACAGGGTGTTTCTGTATTGATACGAAAGATTTCAAATAACTTTTCTTTCATTCAACACCCTTTTCCTTCCAAGTTACAGCCCTTTAAAATTAAGTCAAAAAAATTTGTTTTTATTTAATTTATCCACTTTGGAAAAATTTAAAAGAATGAAACAATAAAACTATTTGTCATATGACTTCATTTGACAGCAGCTTACTTGAGTTTTTTTGAAATAAATAATAACCTCTTTGTGAATTTATGAGAAAAGAGTCTGAGCAGTATTTTATTTTTTTGTGATCAAACTAACAATTTTATGATAAAAAGTCAAGACAAGAAAGTTGCAGATTGAGCCTGTCTTTTTAAATCAATTTTTTAAATAGGAAAATATAGGCGCATTAAAAAGTTCTGATGCAAAATATTATAGGGGTTGTTTTTTTCAGCCCCTTGTGATTACATTTGAGGGTAACAAAAATACTCAAAAACTGCCATTTTATTAGCATCAGTTATCTGCCAAATTTCATTCTTCTAAATTTTTTCCAAAGTGGATATATTAAATAAAAACAAATTTTTTTACCTAATTTTAAAGGGCTGTAACTTGGAAGGAAAAGGGTGTTGAACAAACAGTTATATGAAAGAGCCCCCTTAATTTTTGCTAAAGAATCATCCTTTGAAATCTTTCGTATCAATTCAGAAACATCCTGTATAATTCTGAATTTTCAAATTTATATTTTGGCCAGAACTGCATAAACTTCTAATGAACGGTCTTGCTGAAACACCCTGTATGCTTGGGGGGTCGAGAACTCGCCGAGCTAACTCCCCAAACTTGATACCCAAACGTCGCATCTTAAATAAAAAGTTATCGTGCCACACTAATCCGAAGGCTCCAGGGAATTCCACACTTCCTCTGTCAGTTGGAGGAGTTGGAAGTCCACCGGCAAGCTCATGCGATCCAGATTTTTTTTTTTTTAAAGGGTTTTGTCTAGTGCAATAGTGCTCCATATTTCTATTGAAGACAAAATTCTGAACAGACTCAAATGACAGTTGTTTCTTATTGGCTGAAAGTATACATTATGCAATGTTCCCTATGCTTAGTTCCCTTTTACCTTAATTACCAAAGAATGTCATATAAAATTCATTTTACAAATGACATGTTGTACCTACTTTGGGCTAGAAGTCTGTTCAGAATGTTGTCTCTTTCTTTTTGAAATAAGATATAGCTAACATGAATCTACTATTGTTTAAAGTTATTGCGATGTAAAATTCTTCATGTTCGGGTTTGTGAAAACAATTCTTTTTAACAGTGTCAAAACCCAATACAGATCGCATCAACATCAAAAGTTGATGATGACCAAAAACCGGAAAAATTTTTAGTATGCCATTAGCGAGAAAAACGCAAACTTAAATCTGCCCTCTATCTTCAATAATGAGAGGTGACGTAGCCACCAGATGAAGCAAGTGCAGAGCATACCAACAATGTTCTGAACGCACCCAATTATGAATTGTAATTTGGGCTGTGGGGCTATTCAAAATTAAATACTTTTCAATTTATAAATTCTGTACCATTATGTGTTACCATGGCAACTATCACATTGTTTATTATACAGGGTCAGGCAAATGTCTGGGCACACCAGATTTCTGGCAAAATTATGAATTCTATTAAAAAATAACTTCAATGAAAGTTATTGTAGTATTTTCATTCTACTCTATCGCATACTTTGATTTTCTACAACTTTCACTTTTTTCGAGAGATGACGTCATCGGTAGTTTTTTTTAATACATCACCCTGTATATTTTAACATTTTTGGATAGACACATTTTCAAGAATTACAATGATGTACTGTTTATATCTTATAATATATTGGAAAAGGCTAGCAACGAAGAAAATATTGAAAACAAGACAATTTATAATAAATATTCAAACTGATGACCTTCAGCAGCCTGAGTATTCTAATCTATCAACCTTAATGGCTTCTGAATTACGTCTTGTCCTATCTCTTGAAAGGCCATCCTAATTGGATCTTCCAAAACTCTTCGAGCGACTGAGGTTTATTCTTATAAACATTAGATTTCAAATGCCTCCAGAAGAAAAAGTCTTCGACCTATCCAACGCTGTGGAAATACTTTTATTATTACTTTAAAGGTATGCATGGCAACATCCTATCCAAAAATGTTAAAATATACAGGGTGATGTAGAACTTTTTGATGTTCTTGAAATTCAATATTTCTGAAAACTTGTAATTATAACTGATATCATCTGGACTTATCAGCGAAATTATTTACGCCATTGTACCACTTCCGGTTTACCGGAAGTTGACGTCAACTTTCTAAATTTAAATAGCATGGTATATTTTTTATGTGTTTTTTGTGTCGGCCATACAATTCTGCATCAAAACTTACTAAGACAACCTATGTCAAAAATCAGCCGTTTTTGAGTTATTCAATTTTTTTTCAAATATAAGGCCAATTGCAACGTTATGTTCAAAATTCTGTATTTCTGAAGGCATTGCAGCTAAAGACCTCATATTTGGTATATTATTAGCCGAAATAGCATACATCAAATTTACCTCCTACAATTTATCATAATTTATACAGGGTCGTCCAAAATTAACGTTCATTTCAACCAACTTTACGTCGATAGAAATCACTTTTTTTTTAATGGAACATCCTATATATTACTGCATTTTTGAATACTCTTAATAATTCTCTATCATTGATTATTAGACATATTGGCTTCTATCTTTTACAGTTTTCGAGTTATTAGAGTTTTCCTGATGAAAGTCCGAAAAATACGCCTTTTTAATGCATTTAAAATCTCAGTAATCCTTGAATGTCAAAATAATTGATATTGTATTTTTACTATGAATACACATAGTTGATATCTGTCAAGCAAAATAACAAATTATTACAATTACATTTATTTTCCATTCATGAAGACTGTAGTAGAATTGTGAGTAGTACATGTCGAATATATCACGGCTGATAAACATTTATGCAAAGTGACGTAAAAAATATCAATACAAGAAGCCAAAAAAGAATTTTAAACAATAAAGCTTTGGAAAGGAATAAGTTAAGTGTGTCTTATATGTCATCGTGATCTGATCATATTTTGTCTTTTGCAACGCTATCTTGTTTGAGTTTTTGTAATGACGTTTTAGATTACTTTGCAAAAATTTGGATATCTGTCGTCAAATCCTGTACATGTTCTATTCATAATCGTATTACATTATCCATGACTGGAAAATTAATGTAAAATGTCGTTTCTTTTCCGTAAAATATTTCGTTTGCTATTTTGCTTGACAGATGACAGATGACAGATATAATCTATGTGTATTTATAGTACAAATGCAATTGCGATTATTTTGACATTCAAGGATTATTAAGATTTTAAACGCATGAAAAAGCATATTTTTCGGACTTTCACCCGAAAAATATTACTAATAATACGAATTATTAAGTGTATTAAAAAATGCAATAATATACAGGGTGTTTCCTAAGTAATCTAAAATATTATATGGGGCGCTTCGTCACTCAATTTTAAGACGAAAAGTTCATATAAACATGTGTGATAAGTCTTGTCGTTAATGAGATACAGGGTGTTGAATTGTTTGTAATACATCAGCTGTGATTGTATTTGAAATTATTTTTTCCTGGTGACGCTACTGCATAACATGCTTATTATAAGTGACGTTTGAAGTAACGTTGACAACTGTGTCAAACCTAAAACCCAACGCAAACAACGAACAATAAATTTTTAATAATACGATCTTTTTGTGTTAAGTTAACAACGATGCCTGTGTTTACTAATGCTGAAATGGCTAATATGCACTTCTTGTATGGATTAGCTAATGGTAATGAACATATCCTCTGAAATATAATATTTTTTCTTTATGTTTAACACATGTTGTTGCCTCTAATAAAATAATAAAACACCCTGTATATCATTAACGACAAGACTTATCACACATGTTTATATGAACTTTTCGTCTTAAAATTGAGTGACGAAGCGCCCCATATAATATTTTAGATTACTTAGGAAACACCCTGTATAGGGTGTTCCATTTAAAAAAAGTGACTTTCATCGATGCGAACTTGGTTGAAATGAACGTTAATTTTGAACGACCCTGTATTAATTATGATAAATTTTAGGACGTAAATTCAATTTTGGCTAATAACATGCCAAATATGAGATCTTTAGCTGCAATGCTTTCAGAAATACAGAATGTTGAACATACCTTTGCAATTGGCCCTATATTTGGAAAAAATGGAATAACTCAAAAACGGCTGATTTTTCACATAGGGTGTCTTAGTAAGTTTTGATGCAGAATTTTATGCCCAATACAAAAAGCTCATAAAAAATATACCATGCTATTTAAATTAAGAAAGTTGACGTCAACTTCCGGTACACCGGAAATTGTACAATGACGTAAATAATTTTGCTGATGAATCCAGATGATATCAGTTATAATTACAAGTTTTCAGAAATGTTGAATTTCAAGAACATCAAAACGAACCAATTCCGTGAATGACCCTGTATATCCTGTATTGATGCAATCAGCAGTATTATAATTCGGACCTCTTAATGACAATAAATTTATTTGCATATTTATACGTATAAGGTAATTAAATCTAACCACTAAAAATATACTGACTTCCAGAAAAATTGCAACACCTAGAAGCTGTTTAACGATTTTATTGAAATTTTCAGAAAACGTCTATTTCTATGAAACAAAGTTATGATTAAGTTTTAAAAACAAAAGAATAAAAGCTTTAAAAGTTTTTTCAATAATGAGTTGCTCTCATCTAGACGCCTTGGCATGCTATTAATCAAGTGATCTATAGCTGCTTGTGGTATATCGTCCCAAGCTTCTTGAATCCGTTGTTGAAGATCGTGTAAATTATCTGGAGGGTGCGGTAAATTACCTATTCGCCTACCAATCATATCCCATACATGTTCAATGGGCGACAAATCAGGCGACCGAGCAGGCCATGGGAGGGCGACAATGTTAGATTCTTCCAAAAACCGTGTTGTAGCCCTTGCCGTATGAGGGCGCGCATTATCCTGCTGGAAAATGGGATTTTGCAGCCCCTGAAGATATGGAAGGCCAACTGGTTGTAGCACATTAGCAATGTAACCAGGTGCGTTAAGGTTGCCGTCAATAAAGACCAAGGGTGATCTGCTACCATAACATATTGCACCCCATATCATAACTCCTTGAATGAGGGCTGTGTTGCGTTCCACAAAAAATGTTGGATTTTTACGTTCTCCACGCATCCGTCTGACTCTCCTACGACCATCGTGGGCCCACAAGCAAAATCGGGACTCGTCAAAACACAATTTGATGCCATTCCTGCGCCCAATTATCCCTTAAGTTGCTCCACTCTAGTCTGCGTAGACGGTGAAGTGGTGTAAGAGGAAGACATAAAAATGGACGATATGAACGCAATCCATAAGATCTTATCCGGCGATAAACAGTTGACATTGACATTCTGAGTCCTGTACCTCTCATCCAATCATTTGCAATTGATCGAGTTGTTGAAAATCTATCTCTTGTGGCCAAAAGTCTTAAGCGACGTTCTTCGCGATCTGTAGTCCTTCGAGGTCGTCCAGATCCACGGCGACGATGTTGAACCCCTTCCTCGGACCATTTGGACCAACACCTCAATACCGTTGAAACATTTCGGTTTACACGACGAGCAATTTCTCTTAGCGAAAGTCCGGCCTCTCTCATACCAATAATACGGCCACGTTCAAAATCACTTAATTGGACAAAATGTTGATGTTGACGTACTCTCGGCATTGTTATCAAGTGCAGAATGAAATTGTGACGTAACAACAACAATTTGCAAACTTGACAGTTACTAAATGGTCTAATACTTCAAATTTATAGTTACTATGTGCTATGGAAACAACATGCAAAAAAATACTACTGGCTAGATTTTATTTAAATTTTAATCATCAATTTGTTTAATGAAAATAAACGTTTCCTGAAAATTTCAATAAAATCATTCGACAACTTCTAGGTGTTGCAATTTTTCTGGAAGTCAGTATATTTTCAATATGGCGGTACTTCCGAAAGCACCGGAAATTGACATTTCAAATGGAATGATACAGTTTATTCTTTGCAATTTTCGAAATCTAAACGTTGTGTGTGGTCGTTTTCGAGATTTTCAACTTTTTTTTTATCTCTTACTACAAATTCAAACATATTACCCTATGCATATACTGTATAAACACTTGAAGCTTTATTAGAAAATCTACACAAAACAATTAAATTAAATTAGCTATGATACAGAAGATACTTTAATCAACTATGAAGTTAAGCCAAATTGAAATTGTTACCAACGTCAAAATTTTACGAAAAAGGGGGCAAAACTCGCAATAACTCATATTAACCATTACCTCAGCGCCTTTCCATATATTATACTCAATCTGTTAGAATGCGTTTGCAATTCTAGAAAACTGTTATCACCATTTAAAGCTCCGAACACTAGATATTCTCTTGTTCTAGTTTTATAGAACAAAGATAGAAAGAACAAATCTCATATAAATCAAATTATTATCAAAAAAAAGTAACACAAAAAATGTTTTATAATACACAGTATACACTGAACAATATCAATAAATACACTAAACCATAAACAAAACACACAACCTTTAAACCAGGACTTCCCTTTTTAATCATCTCATCACACGAGAGGTATCGTTGAAATTTGGCGCTAAGAACTGATTTCGTATGGTGCTAGAATATCAAAGCAATCTTTACACCATAAGAAAACAGTACTCTACTCCAAAAAAAAAAAAAGAATAAGATGAAGGAAACTGCAGAAACCTACTCTTCGTCACTTATTACATCTCTGCAAGAAGAACTATCACACACTATTTTCGCGAGTGAACTGTGAGTTGGAAACGGTGGATGTGTCATTTAAGTATATTTTACCTGTCACAGTGCGTTCCCAAATACAAAATAGATATTCACTTACATGATACAACTTTACCAGCAAATTTGAAACCTCATCACTGTCTTAGTATTGATATATACCTATGTGTGTGTGTTTGTTCTGCGTTGGATTTTCGTATAGCGTTACCTCAATAGCCGGTGTGCTACTCTATACTATTTTCCTTGGCGGATTTTTTTCAAAAACAACACCGTTTCGACATATCGAATTTCGAACGGGGTATCGTGTTTGCGGTAGACAAGGTTTCATATTAGTTTTATGCTGCCGTATAGTCCTTATGTACTTTTATAAACCTGTGCGTATGTCTTTGTACAATATAATAGAGTTTTTATTTATATATATTGATTATATTTACGAGGGTCGCTCGTTAAATTCAAACCAATTCAATTAAACTGGCGTTTATCGATAATTAATCATTTAATTCCAAAATACTATAAAGTTAACTTAAAAAAAAAACAGCAACATTTTATCGTTAAAAAACAAAAGAAAACTGTTTGCCAAATATCACATATAAATAAAGAATTTACTGTCGGACCCTCGTACATCAAAGTATACGTTTTTTTATGCATTATCTCTAGGCCGTGTTAGCCAGATGTACCACCTTGTTCGCTGATTTTTAGACCCACTTCGATGCACGGTGTAGCGTATCTTGATGGTGGAACGCGATATTCCGACTTGGGTATCGGATTTTTCAAAGGAGACATGACGGAAGAAAAATACACTTCCTTTTACGTCAAAGACAATGGAACTATAATAGAGTAGTCTCTTCTAACGCGTAGCTTCGTGTAGTGTTTATTCTATGTAAGTTATTGCAAGTTTATTAAAGAAATGCGGTCCAAATTTAATTTAAAAAATGTTATATAAGGTGATCAAACAATCGATTCAAACATTAAAATATAAAATCGTAAAAATATTTTAATTTGATGATATATGTCAATCAAAACTTACCACCAATTGTTTTTTTTTAATAGAAGGCTTTTGTTTTTATGTATTATTTTGATAATACATCCATTATAGATGATACCAGCTTGAATAATTTTTCTGTAACTCCACCCTCTTTTCCTAAAAATGCTTTAAAAATTTTATTCCAACGGTAATTTCGATTAAAAAACATATCATTGCAAAATGTGCGATCTCTACTCTAAATTAATTTGATATTCAGGAGAATCCCATAATTTACATCATAAACATCTCAAAATTAATTTCAAATTTGTTAGAAGGCTTATATTTTGATATATTGTTTTAATAGAGTTCCCAATATGGTTCATAAAAATTCAAACGAATTTTCCCTAATATCGTCCTCTTTTTCTAAAAATGCTAAAAAATTTCTTATATTTCAGATCATCTTAATAAGGTAAATTTGCCCCACCAGCTCTATGCTACCACTGCAAATACTTATAAATTAAACTAAATGCATCAAACAAATCAGAATGCTCTCAAATTAAAACGTCAAAAAGTCGACATTATTTCGTCGACGTCGTCTCTACACTGCAACATATTATTGCACTGACGCCTCTTGCAAGAAATGACTAGTAAATAACGTCAATGCGACGTGAACGTTCTACTTAGGAACTTTGATATTTGAGAGGTAAATAGAAGAAGAAAAGGAGTTAACACTACTCATCATCGTCAATTTTAAGTGATTGGCACGTCAGTGTTGTCAAAATAACGTTATAATAAGCTAAAAATTGATTCGAATTCGTTCTGTAAGTTTTTAATAATTTATTATGAACTTAATTCAAACCTTACAGTCTTAACTTACTATTGACTCGTTTTATAATTAAGTATGTCAAAAAAATTGGCGGCAAAATTCTTTAATAAGCTGAAATATATTAGAATTGTTTTAATTTCTAATCTACTTCAGAAAAAAAAAAAATCAGAAGATTTTCAAAACGTAAATTCCGTTATGTTTTACGACCTACCTTACTAGAAATTTTCACGAACTCCTGATGTCCCTGCAAGTATACAGCCAACCGTCGATAAAATACCCATTCAAAATAAGAGGAGAAACTTCTATTCCTAATCCGAACATTATTATCCCCGCGCAGTACTCCCGATACACCACCAAAAAATTGACGCAAGAATCAAAAGAAAACAAAAACATCAACCTTCAATCGATAACGTTTTTGATCTTATTAGGAATGAGTCACAATTTACACTGATTTTGCCAGATCACGCGGAGAGTAAGACAGAAGAACGGACTCTAAATAATACGCACACCAGAATTGCAGTTGCATCAAAGAGGAAAAAGATATAGACGGTCAGAGGAATCAACGTTATCCTAAAACAACCCCTGCCTTCGTTAGGCAAAGTCAAGAATTGCATGAACGGCAGCTTTACAATATTTTAGAAGGGCTTCTATTGTGTGTTTGCGCCGTGTGCGTGTTGTCCTTGTTATATTTTTTAGCATAGGGGGTAAGCCAGCATAGTTAGGAAACACCGAAAGCTAAAGCCGGTATACCCTCGGTGTTAGTTCTGCTGTGGTCGTTACCGTTGGTTTCTCGTTGTTGACGTGCGAAGCAAAAAAAGAACTGGAACGAGGAACGTTGAGGGGGTTGAACTCGGAAAGTCGAAGTTTTATAATTATTATAATAGTAGTGGCGCGAACACAACTATACTAATTGGTTTTGTCCCATTTATCTTTTCCCGTTATGATTTTTTTACACGAAAGCTTACAGAGGTGAAAGCTTAGACCTAATCAGACTAAAAAATTCAATTTGAAAGCTGTCTTAAATGGATATTAATAATAATCTGAATTCTTTGAAAGCAGCACAATTATTGTTCGTTACCATATTTTTGACAGCTGTCACCTTGTAAAAATAGTCCTACTAAATTGTGGAAACAGTTATTTCTTATGGTTTTTATCGAATGCAGCTGTCAATATGTTTCTGACAACTACAGAATTATCAATACGATTCGATGTATGCATCTCCTTTAATCACAATAGTTTAACTATCTCTCTATCTCACTTCGTCTCGTATTGACGTGTCGTATCGAGCGCTTTTACAATTGTAACTGTCAAAATACAATGTCTGACAGCAAGAAAATCAGTTTTTTTTTCATTTAGAATTATGAGTGTCGCGACTACAAAACAAAACTTCTAGATGATACAAAATTCAATTCTTTCAAATTTGACAATTATACCTATCAAAATATATGTATCTGCCAACTGTCAAATTTTTAAGTGAGTGGCAAGATTACTAACACTCGATACAACGTGTTAATACCGGAACAAACGAGATAAGTGTAACTGTCAAAATATTTATGACAGCTGCCAAATTGTCAATACAAGAATTACAAGAACTGTAAAATCAGTTACTTTTAGAATGGATACGTGTCAAAATATATTTGCTAGCTGTAAAGTTGTTAAACCAGATGTTTTACATTTTTGACGGTTATGCTTACTGGTTCAAATTTTACGAATGTATTTATCTAAATACATCAGCATGTTGCCCGATAGAGGTCATGGAGTTTATCTTCTCAATTTCTGTCGAGTAATTGCTGGATATAACGGGTATGGGAGAATTCGTTTGTTGGTTCATAGGTACTCTTGTATCACACACTGATGAGAACAAATAAGTTCGAAACACGTCTCTGTGTGTCACGATTGAACTTCAAACGTTCCCTTTTATGCACTTTGTGTACGACGTGTGCTTAGCGTCAAATCATGTGCTTTGAATTAGGTTTTACCTTTTTCATTGCAACCGGCTGATGTAGTTTCATCAAATCCCCGGCAGAGGGATGTATGCGTCTCACACTTTTGTGTTCTGTTATTCTATTTGTGTCTAAATACATCCCATCCGTTAAAAGTTACTTACTTTTTATAATTTTAAACGTCGTTATAATCAAAAAATAATTATTGACAGCTGTCAATTTGTGAAAAAGTTATTTTTTAATTCTAGTCTTCAAAATACGTGCATTCGACATCTGAAAAGTGAGTTATTGTTCTTTAAGTATCGTAATAATTAAGAAAAAAGTTGACATATGTCTGTCGACTGTATTCTGACAGCGGAGAAGTTATTTTTTAAGCATTGTAATAATCAAAGAAAATTTTTGACAGCTGTCAAATTATAAAATCAGATATTTCCTAATTCTAGTTGTCAAAGTACATTTGACAACCGAGAAGTCAGTTAGTTTTTTTATATTTTGTTCACAATTTTGACGCTTGCTGCAGACGTTATAATTTTTATTAAAGTTGTCAAACTATAAGGATACTTTTCTGCTTGCTAATTTGGCGAGTATAATAATTAAAACAATGCTAAAAAACGGTAACATTATTTTTTTGTACCTAGTTGTAGTTATATAAAAAATAACTATCAAAATATTTCTGACAGCTGTTAAAATTTTCACTTCATTATAAACAGCGTATGTTTTATGAGATGTTATGCTTTTTTCAACACATTTTACACTAATTTACGATGAATTTAAGGAAAAAAAACGAGATTTCAGTAAGATTTTTGAATTGAACGCTTGTCGGTAAAAAGAACATACGTATCAGTAAACGTAGCATGAACTAATCGATTGATTGTTTTTTCGGACAAATAAATTGGGTAATAGAGGGAGATAACATGTAAATAACACACAAACTTCCGAGTTAATTAAATTTACAATAAAAGATGAATATATGGCAATAAATACAACAACTTTATAATGTATTTCGTTTAAATTGTCTAAACACACAAACTTTCTGCTTTCAAATTTTAGTCGTCGGTAAAAAAGCGATCTGTTTTAATTTACCATTCGATACGATTCGATATTTTTGACGTTCTAACCTAACAATATTTTCCACGTGAAATAACTTTAAAAACCTTTGATGTAAGTAATAGATAATAAGTTAAAAATTATAAAATGGGTAGAAAAGCTAAGTTTACTGAAGGTGTTATCGTAAAAAAGGGTCCAGGTAGAAAATCAAAGAAACAGAAAGATCCAATATTTAAAAAGGAGTTATTAGCAGGTAAATAATACTTTTGAGGACATACAGAATTGGTGTTTATTCAAAATAAACTAATTTTTGTTTCATATTATAGATTCAAATCAACCCGATCGGAAATTAAGTAGACGTCAGAAATTGAGATTGAAAAAACGGCAGACAAAAGAACAAGAAGCACAATCTAAACGACAGAATAAGAATGCGCAAAAACAAGAGAAAACGAAATCTGAGAATGGTATCGTGGAAGCTGGTGTGTCGACTGGATTTACCGATAGTAATAAATCCTGGCTAAAACTGAAGAAATCGAAACAGAAGCAACCTATTATTGAAAATGAGGATTCTTCGGGAGACGAAGATCCTGTATCCGATGAGGAAAGCGAGGTTGCGAGTGATGAAGATAACGATGATGACGACGAAGTTAATGTAAGTTCGTTAAAAGATATTTCTAGTGAATCGGATGGGGGTAGCGATGATGACGAAGACGATGATTTGTTACCTATCGAGAAAGAAACTAAAATTCTGAAGAAAAAACGAGATGAAGATGCTAAATTGGCTGAAGAGGAAATGCAGTTAAACATCGCTAACCAAGAAGTTTTTGAATTTCCGGAATCGGAAAATGACGGAAAGCAAGAAGTTAGTAATTTGCAAGATGTGCAAGCACGGATAAAAGATGTCGTAATGGTTCTGTCTGATTTTAACAAGCTACGACAGGTGAATCGCTCACGTTCCGATTACATGAAATTATTAGAAGGCGATTTATGCACGTATTACAGTTATAATGAATTTTTAATGGAGAGATTAATGCAATTATTCCCTCTAACGGAATTATTAGAATTTCTAGAAGCAAGCGAAGTTCAACGGCCATTAACGATACGTACGAACAGTTTAAAGACGAGACGGAGAGATTTAGCTCAAGCTTTAATAAACCGAGGAGTAAATTTAGATCCGATCGGGAAATGGACAAAAGTAGGTTTAGTAATTTATTCGAGTCAAGTTCCTGTAGGAGCGACACCTGAATATTTAGCTGGACATTATATAATACAAGGTGCATCGAGTTTTTTACCCGTAATGGCTCTTGCTCCGCAAGAAAACGAACGGATTTTAGATATGTGCGCAGCACCTGGCGGTAAAGCTTCTCATATAGCTGCGATTATGAAAAACACCGGTGTTTTATTTGTTAACGATGTCAATAAAGATCGTGTGAAAGCAATCGTCGGAAATTTTCATCGATTAGGCGTTATAAACTCGGTAATATCAACGGTGGATGGTCGAAAATATCCCGATGTTTTAAAAGGATTTGATCGCGTTCTCTTAGATGCTCCCTGCTCGGGTTCAGGTGTGATAGCGAAAGATCCGAGCGTGAAAACCAGCAAAGACGAACAAGATATTCAACGATGTTTTACATTACAACGGCAATTACTTTTAGCCGCAATCGATTGCTTGAATGCTAAATCGAGTACGGGAGGGTATATCGTTTATTCGACATGCTCGATTTTACCTGAGGAGAACGAAGCTGTTGTCGATTACGCTTTAAGGAAGAGGAACGTTAAATTAGTCGATACGGGTTTAGAATTTGGAAGCGATGGCTTTGTAAATTACAGACATTTTCGATTCCATCCAACGATGAAACTGACAAAACGTTTTTATCCGCACAGTCACAATATGGATGGATTTTTCGTTGCGAAATTGAAAAAGTTCTCGAATCAAATTCCTAAAAGTCAAGATGATGAAGTTGTTGAGGTATTAGATACGGAAGAGGCTGATGTACAAAATGAAAGCGAAACGAAGGAAACTATAGAAGATGTTAAAGAAGATGGAAGTAATTTGGGGAAAAATAAAAGAAAACGAGAAAATAATAAAAATAAATCACCTACTGAGGAGGCTAAAACGCAAAATAATACTCGACAAATTTCATTAAATAAAAAGAAAAAGAATAAATCTAATACGTCGACTATAAATGTGGAACCAACTTCAATAGTAATAAAGTGACATCAACAAATAAGAAGGGTAAAGAGAAGAAATGGAATGAGATTCCTGAAGAAACAGGGACGAAATTGAAAAAGAAAATGAAGAAAATACAAAAGAAGAAACAAGTAGGAGAGATCAAAAAGGGCAATTTAAATAGACATAAAAAGGGAAATATAAGAAAGACTAAATAATGCAACATTGTTTTAACACTTTTTTCTTTTTTTTTGATATATTTATGTTTATAAATAAAACTTAGTTTTCATATCTTTCGTTTTTTTATTTTATATTGCTGTGCCGATTGTATCTAATTCAGCCTTCAACGGTCATGTTCACGGAAATTTTACTAATTTTTGTAAAAAACACCGAAACATTATGTCCAAGAAATTTCAAGAAAATTTGGCTATAAACAATATACGTATTGACAATATATCTATAAAATCCACCTCATTACAAAAAAAAACTCCGAACACGTGTTTCACTAATAGGGAAGCATGAATGGGGGCATTTCTACGTTATGTCGTTTCAGAAAACTGTTCGATTAAAATTTTTCACAATTTCAAACAGAAAAATAATCGCCATCATCAGCCACATCATATTTTTGTTTCATTTTTTTTCTCAATAAATAAAAATATAGCAGAAGAAAAGAAACACGGGTCCATTTTTTTAAATTCATCTGTTATTAGATATAATTTACAAAATGTTCCTCTTCCCCATTATAAAAATAATATATTAAGAAAAAGTTAATTATTCGAACGAAAATAAAACGCAATGAAAGGTAAATAATTTTTAATAAACATGTTAAACTACAAATATTAGATATTATTATTCAGAAGCTCCCGAGTCACTACTCTCATCACTGTAACAAACAATAATTTTTTACATGAAACATCATAACATATTTACTAGACGTAGGTACTTGTAAATAATTAATAAACGTTTTATTACCTGAAAACTTGCTGAAGGAAAGCAATTGCCGTATCTTTTAAATCGCTATTCGGAAATGTTAGATGCAAAATTCCTTTATGGTGATTTACACTTATTTTTTTGTCATTTATAATACGATAACCGCCTACAACGGTAGCATCGTTTAACCGAATTAACCGCTCATCTTCCATTTCAGTTGGACATAATACTACTTCGTTAATATATTTTGTTAACTTCGCCATATAAACAGTACTGTCAAATCTGACTTCAGTAGGAATCTGATGTATTGTATCCATTTTGCGCCTTCTTCTATCGAGTTGGAATTGGATATAATTTTCTAAAAGCTTATCCATCGTGGTTTTTTTTTTTTTGTAAAAAAAGTCGATAATTTTTTTCAAAATGAAAAAAAAATATCACGTTTAGTACATGGTCTTGAAAGAGGAACGAATACAACTAGACGGCAGATTTCTTCCTTATTTAAACCAATTTGAATGATGAAATAATTTGACAAATACATAAAAACATAAACATAACCTCTGACTCCATGGCAGTGTTGCCACCGTTGCCACCATCGGTTGTAACGAATCCAGTAGATGCTTCGTAAAAAATCGGTAGATTTCGACAATTTTCGGTAGATTTTAAAAATTAGTTATTATTTCACTCGAACTGGTAGGTAATTGGCTAACAGTTTATTTCCGATACCGTGGAAAATAAAAGGATTTTTAAAATAAAACAATAAAATAATTTTGTTTACAAAGCAACTTTTATTTAAACATAAATCTTAATATTCAAAAGAACTTTTTGTACTCGCCTATCAAAACCTGTCATTTCACGATTCGATTTGCGTGCGTAAAAAGTTACCAGAGACTTATAGCAGAGCCAAACACTTATCCGTAAATGTATAACGTAAACGTTGAAACGACAGATACGTATGCTGTAAGAAAAGCTTGAGAAACACACCGAGAGTTGCTTTATTCACCGGTGTACATCAGTGATGCCATCAGATGGCATCAAGCCGTTGCTTTATTCACCGGTTGTTTCCTGATGTTCCATCATAAATGGTTGCTTTCTCCACCGGTTAATCGATGGTGTTACACCATGGTTACACCACATCCACCGAACTTCGAGTTCGATGTTAGCGATGGATTGAGAAGTGGGGAGAGTCAGCTGTTTTTGTTTATATCGGCGTAACGGAAAAATTTAAGTTTATTACAGGTTATTGACGAACGGCAGATATGGATTATGAATTCGAATATATAATGGGGTGCGCTTTTGCACGCGGATAACAGATAAACAAAGTATGATATTAAGGAACGGTATGTATGGTGTTTGAGATGTTTAAGATGAACTATCTGAGCTATCTAAAAACACAATTCAGCCAATAGTATAAATATTTAACGACACATTTTAAACCTGTATCCGATGACGAAACTTGTAGTATTTTCATTAAGATAAAAGATTCTATAATCGACGGTGTCGCAATCTAGACGAATACGTAAAGATATGTACCTTTTTTCGTAAAACGAGAGAAACGTAAATGATGCGTAAATGTCATAAACTGTAAACATAACCTCTCAACATAAAAGTCAACACTGCTATAACACCAGAAATCGTTGCTTTAATCTTCGCAAATTACATGCACCATAAATCCATCTAATTATGACGTCATCACATCAAGCGATGTGGTGTTGATGAATAAAGCAACTCTCGGTACAGTTATAGCGTTGATTGAAGTTATAGCAACATGACACGTATAGATAGTTTGATGATATTTGCCGTGCTGCAAATAACCTTACCAAGACGGTTGTTTTAGTTGTATTGTATGAAGGGAAAAATAATAGGTAGTTAGGACAATATCAATAATTTTATAATAGAAGAAATTCTTATGATAGAGACGTTAAACGATAATTACAATGAAGATATTAATTATGCTTTTATACTTCATATTTTATATAATGCGGAATAACTATAGGTAGTAGAGCTGGTTTACATAGTCGTTTCAATTTTGAGTCATTTGTTGTCATTTCTATGTTACAAATTTGTTTTAATCGGGCTATATCGACTTTCTTCGCACATTTCGTTCGACTGAATACGTATGTTTACCGTCTACGTGAGAAGCCGTAATTTTACGTATGACGTATTTCGACATACGTACGCAAAGGAAAAATATTGCAAGTACGCATGCGTTCCGGTCAGTTTTGACGGATACGGATACGTGTTTGGCTCTGCTATAAGTCAGCGAGGTCCGCTGTATCTCAGTTTCTGTGCAGCAAAAGCCAACTTAGTATAAAAGTAAAACTTTTAGTTTACACAACTTTTGAGGCCAATTCTAACGTACGGCTCCTTAGTTTGGTCCAGTGCTGCAATTACTCATCGTAAGAGATTCAATGTCCTACAAAACAAGATCCTCAGATATATCATTGGCGCGCCTTGGTATGTCAGAAATGTACAAATCCACCAGGACTTAAAGATTCCAACTCTTCTCCAACACGCTGCTCTAATGGCCGAGAAAACCTTTACAAGGGTATCTCGATCCGACAACCCCTTGGTTAGGGAATTGGCTCACCTCGCCTCCGGCTCGCGCTTTAAACTGGTCACTCATTCGCGAAATATAATTTCACGCACTTGGTTCGTAAATAACTATATTGCTTTTAAATTAGCATCAGTCATTTTTGAGATGAGATTTTTTTTCCAATTGGAAAATTATGGCGTACATTTTTTTGCATGTACTGTTTCGTATACAACAAAGCAGAGATTGTTGTTGTTTCTAGGCGATTTCTCACTTTTGTTTTCAACAAGTTGTAGCTTGAAATAGTTATTTACGAACCAAGTGCGTGAAATCATATTTCGCGAATGAGTGACCAGTGACCACGAATTCGCGAAATGTTTCACGCACGAAGTTTGTACAATATTTTTTGTACGAGAACTATAATAATAATACATATTGTTAAATACGTTATCGTTTATGACCATATTATTAAGGTTAGGGATTTATGATTTTAAAATGTCACTAAATTAATCAAGTTCCAGGAAGTACCAACTTTACTCTTTTACGCACTCGTATTTAAAGTGACTTTTTACGCACGCAAATCGAATCGTGAAATGACAGGTTTTGATAGGTGAGTACAAAAAACTCTTTCGCAATTTGCCGATGAATGTGGTAAGCATAGGAGATCTTCCACAAAATTGCACAGTATTGGAAATACTGGCGCCTCATTTCCTAACGTTATTTGTTTTACTGATTGCCAAAATGGCTCTAAATTGTTGCTGAAGCCCTGCACTTCCTTAATTTATCTCTAACTATTAATAGATGGCGGAAGCTGGCGCATTTAATTTATTTCCGAACTTAAATTTCTTGGAGGCAAAAATATGTGGTAAAAATAAAGGAATGGTTGCACTTGTGTCAAAGGCTGTAGAAAATGATGGTGGTTCAAAAGCATTAGTCTTACATTGTATCATTCATCAACAGTCCTTGTGCGGAAAATGTTTGGATATGTCTGAAGTTCTAAAACCAGTCATATCAGTTGTTAACTTCATCTGATCCACTGGGCTGAATCACCGACAATTCCGCGAGTTTATTGAAGAGATTGGAGAAAATGACTTACCATATCATAGGCTTATTTGCGGAAAAGTCCTTAAGCGCTTTTTTTAACTTCGAACAGAGATCGAAATTTTTTTTAATGAGAAGCAGCGCCCTTTTGCTAATTTAGAAAATAGTGAACGGATGTGGAAGTTAGCATTCTATGTCGATTTGACAAATCATATGAACGAACTGAATTTGAGATTGCAAGGAGAAAATCAGCTTCTCCCTGATTTATACACCAATATCAAATCCTTCAGGCAGAAAATAATACTATATCAGTCGCAATTACATAAAAAATGTTTCACGCATTTTAAAACATGTGAAATGTTGAGCCACACTACAGAGACTGAATTTCCCGTAAATTTTGCAATTGAAACTTTGAGTGCTTTGAAGATAAATGTTGATACTCGTTTCTCAGATTTTGATGTCATTGCGAATGAAATTAAGCTTTTTCAAAATCCGTTTCATTCTGACATTGAAACCCTGGCTCCGAAGCCCAAATGGAAATTATTGATGTACCGTGCAGTGATATGATTAAGAACAAATATCAAAATTCATCTTTGTTGGAATTTTATAAGAGTCTTCCACTGGTACAATTTGATAATTTGCATAAATTTGCTCGTGGGTTGTTTTCTGTTTGTGGTACTACTTACTTGTGTGAGAAAACGTTTTCCAATATGAAGTACACAAAGAATGTTTACAGATCTCAATTAACCGATGAGCATCTTAAATCTCTTTTAATAATTGGTACAAGTAAAATTGATCCACAACTACAAACTATTGTCGGTGGAAAATCACAATTACATAAATCTCATTAGTGTTTTCGTTTTACCGTGATTAGTGGAATTCATTTCAATTATTTGTTTATTAATATGCTTAAGCTTTGATACTTAGGTTAAGTTTTCTGCGTCATCATTTCTGTCGTTAAGTTTTACCTTGCAAGTAAATAAAACCGAGTAATTATCATTCTGTGTTTTCTTCGTCAACTTATCACACCAATAGTAACAACAATAAATCATTGGCTGTCGCGGGCCAGATTGATGACACTAGACTTAAGCTGTCGCGGGCCGGATTGATGGCACTGGCGGGCCGGATTTGGCTCGCGGGCCGTAGTTTGGAGACCCCTGGTCTATACCATCTGCGAATTTGCTTGGTATTCTCTCTAGTTTAATCAGTTATGTGAATTGCTCTAACCAGTTTAAATATTGTATTTCTTATAATGACATAACATGAAATAAGACTTATTTTTGTTTTAATTAAAGCAATAATAGATAGCATTTAGAACTTCTATTCTTATATTTTGACATTATCCATAGGATACAGCCATTTCATCAAATCATTACTTATGTCAAACATTCTATTATATGCATACTACTTATTTGACTCAAATCACAATGTCAATTAAATTTCAATTTTTGTCTGCAATGTAATCATTTGATAAAATATAGAAATAAAATTTTAAATAACCCGCGCGCTAAATTGTGCCTTAAATAGTACCGGTATGACTGCAAGAGGCGCTGCAATAGTGGTTGATCCCCACTACCGTACTTGCCATTCTATCTAATCTAAGTTATTCTATGCTCTGACTCTGTGTGGAACTGACTCGAAATAAATTGTTTCATTTTAGAATTACAAAATAAGGTAATTGGCTCTATCTATACGGTTGAACCTTCAATTCTATACACATAGATTCCATTATGTTCACCTACAAATGCTTTAACTGAAAAAATAAAACTGTAAATCTAACTTCCAATTATAACCATGAGATGGCGTGATAGATAAATATGAAAAAAAACCTCATATACCTTTGGATTTTGGATAATGTTTGATCCAGTTTGATCGATAAATATAAACTTCTATGGCAACATTATTACATCGCTGTTTAATTCCATTTAAATTTGACTGATACGTAAAAACACGCAAGTTATAAACATGTTTTGGGGCTTAACACCAGCTTTAGACTTGCAATACGAAATCGCCGATTATTCCGTGTTAAGTAGAGAGATCAACATTTTATTAGTGGGTGGTGCTGATTGCCGTCACGTTTTGAAAACATTAGCTAAACGTTACTGCTACGACAATACGAGGTTAAACGTTTACATCATGGAAGCGTGCCCCGAAACGATAGCTAAACAATTACTACTCTTATATGTGGCCCTACAACCAGAAGAGGAACTTGGATTGGTCCAGAAAACTAGATATTTCATGGAATTGTACGGTAATATGATCACACGTCCGGCCGTTAGTCAATATTTAAAACAGACAGCTACCGGATTTATCGATATGATTACCGACTACGAAGTGTTGAAAAGGATTATGCCGTTTGTGACTATCGATGTGAGGTATAAAGAGAGGGATTATATCGAGAATTTGTTCAAGTTCTGGCGTGGAACGTCAAGTTTCGATATTCAAGATTGTTGGGATAAAAGACTTAGAAAATCGTTAGGAGTACGATATGACAATAAATTTGGCGCGTTCGATTGGGATTTACATATGAGGTAAGATTTGTGACGTTTATAAACATCATTAATGACAGGTAATGTAAAATAAGACGATTTTTATATTTAAAAAAAAAACAATTTTATTGAGCAGGTTTCACAATATCGGTGGTAAAATGGTAGGTAATCAAGAGTATCAAAGCTTCCGCTCACGAGGTGTCGCCTTTAATTGGTTAGAATCTGAAGCTTCTAAACCGAACAGATCGATGGTTTGCGGCGTAGTACCGAACGGAAACGATTTCCTCCATTACGGCTATATGGGGGATATAATGACAGGTCCTTTCGTAGCGTACGGTTTAGACTGTAAAGACAAGAGTATGTTAAGGTCAACGAATAATACTTGTTTACAACGATCGACGGATATTACCGAATGCAATCTACGTGAAATATTTCACGAGATACAAACGCGTACCGAATATAAACATAAGAAAATGAACGATTTAAATCTAGGTGCCTTAGTTACCAACATGAACGATTTGAAAGTCGTCGATTCGTCGGCAGATGGCGAACCGCAAACTAAAACTGTCAAGAAATGTATCGATCTTCCGAATGTGAAATTAATTTTCTTAACGATAAATTATTTATCCGCTTTTGAATATAAAGAGCAATATCATAATTTCTTCCATCTGATTTATTTCAATTTTAATTATTTAAAATATATAGATTGGAGAATCTTGGCGAAAATTGCCAAACCTCATTCTCTTTTATACATTGAAAATCAGTTGTTCGTTTTAAGTAATCGAGAAAAAGAATTAGAGAAATACAAAATGGATGTGATGACTAAACTAGACGGTTTAATATACTCTGAATTGAAGTTTGATCCAGTCAATGATCAATATTTCAAGTTGTTAATCAATACTGATTAAACATGATATGTTAGTAATTGTAAGAATCTGGTTTTTAAACAGCTTTGTAAACTTCAAATATAATTTTTAATAAGTAAGCACGTTGTGAGTTTTGTTAACAAATTCGATAGTTTTACCATCACCATATTTATAAATATGTGTCGAGTCGGTAAGTAAGTTTTCTTTATTATCTTTGTTACAATGATGGATTGTCATATGAAATGTCAATCGTCGCTGTCACTTTTGACAGACAATATAATTTTGATGTCAGATGCATCACAATAACCTCCAAATCTCGAAGGGTGGTTCACGATGTGTAAATTTAATCAAAAATTGGTTAAACGTTAAAAAGCTTGGACAAACGTTTTGATCGTGAGTTTAATGGAATGGAATGGAATGGGTGAATCTTTGTTAAAGCCAAACCATAAAGAAACCCGATAATTCGGATTGTGTGGAACCAAATCTTATCGTGAGCCTAAGACTTTCAACCAGACTGCAGATTTTGGAATGTCTCGTCGAAGTCTTCACCATAATTGAAGATTTTTTGATTCCACAACTTGAAACATGAATATAAGACAGAAATAATGTTATTCCAATACGATTGTGTCATAAGCGAGCTTTGTTTCCCGGACATGCGATTTATTTCTTGTGGGGTTTCTTCTAGACGAGGGGGTCTACAGAAATAAACTCAATCATCAATCCGAGATGAAATTTCTGCAATTTTAAGGGAGTGAGAGATGCAGAACGTTGGTGACCGATTCCAAGAATATATCCATTAACAAGGAAGGGATTTGAAGGACATTCCTTTCGACAATTCAAATTCTAAATCCCCAGTGCTAATAAATGTGAAGCATGTGTGCATATTTTTAGGACTGACGAGGTATTTCAGAGTTTCATTAAAAATCATGCTGTCACAGCTAAGCCTTTGACTAAATTATTGTGCAAACACTCTGTGTGGGAGTACTTATAGCTAGGCCCCTAGGAGGGGCATCCTAATGCAACGAAGGAGGAACACAAATATCGCGCTAATGAATTAGAAACTTTGTGTGTAATGTGGACATTGGAAAGATTGCGTGTACATTGAATTGGTATCAAATTTCTTGTTTCAACAGACGGTTTACTTTAGTAAAAAAACTCGCGACCCCAAAAATAGGGGGCCACCACATGGGGGTCGCCTAAAATTCCTCCATGAATATAGTGGGAAATTTGAAGTACCGGGGCGACCTGGTTTTGAAAACAACCTATCAGGTTTTGAAAACAGTTGACCTGGTTTTGAAAACAGCCTACCTGGTTTTCGTTGGTTTTGAACCGGTTTTCGTTAATTTTGACCTAGTTTTCGTTGGTTTTGAGCAGGTAAGCTGTTTTCAAAATTAGGTAAACTGTTTTCAAAACCAGGTCGCCTTGGTATTTCAAATTTCGCGCTATATTCATGAAGGGATTTTGGACAATCCCCATCACCAGCCGAAAGTAGGAGTCTCCTAATGCAACGAAGGAGGAACAGACTGTAGCGCATTAAGAGATACTTTAGTGAAAAAATATGCGACTCCAAAAATAGGGGGCCAACACCGGCTGACTGATGGGGGTCGCCCAAAATCCCTCCATGAATATACCGCAAAATTTGAATGACCGGGGCGACCGGGTTTTGAAAACAGCCTATCTGGTTTTTAAAACAGTTGACCTGGTTTTGAAAGCAGACTAACTGGTTTTCGCTGGTTTTGAACCGGTTTTCGTTGGTTTTGACCTGGTTCTCGTTAGTTTTGATCTAGTTTTCGTCGGTTTTGAGCAGGTACGCTGTTTTCAAAATTAAGTAAACTGTTTTCAAAACCAGGTCGCCTTGGTATTTCAAATTTTGCGCTATATTCATGAAGGGATTTTGGACAACCCCCGTCACCAGCCGAAAATAGGAGTCTCCTAATGCAACGAAGGAGGAACAGACTGTAGCGCATTAAGAGATACTTTAGTGAAAAAATATGCGACCCCAAAAATAGGGGGCCAACACCGGCTGACTGATGGGGGTCGCCCAAAATCTCTCCATGAATATAGTGCGAAGTTTGAAGTACCGAGGCGACCAGGTTTTGAAAACAGACTATCTGGTTTTTAAAAACAGTTGACCTGGTTTTAAAAGCAGACTAACTGGTTTTCGCTGGTTTTGAACGGCTTTCGTTGGTTTTGACCTGATTCTCGTTAGTTTTGACCTGGTTTTCGTTGATTTTGAGCCGGTTTTCGTCGGTTTTGAGCAGGTAAGCTGTTTTCAAAATTAGGCAAACTGTTTTCAAAACCAGGTCGCCCCGGTATTTCAAAGTTTGCGCTATATTCATGAAGGGATTTTGGACAAACCTCGTCACCAGCCGAAAGTAGGAGTCTCCTAATGCAACGAAGGAGGAACAGACTGTAGCGCATTAAGAAATACTTTAGTGAAAAATATACGACCCCAAAAATAGGGGGCCAACACCGGTTGACTGATGGGGATCGCCCAAAATCCCTCCATCAATCTAGTGCGAAATTTGAAGTACCGAGGCGACCTGGTTTTGAAAACAGCCTACCTGCTTTTCGTTGGTTTTGAACCGGTTTTCGTTGGTTTTGACTTGGTTTTTGTTGGTTTAGAGATGGTAAGCTGTTTTCAAAATCAGGTAGACTGTTTGCATATATTTGTGACGATAACAGTTGGAATCGAGTCGTTAGTGGCATGAAGGTTTCGTAGGTATGCCGCGATAGCAAATTTGGGGTTCGATTTCGCTCACGGACACTATATTTTTAAACAATTAAAAATATTGCTTATTTAATTGGTGATGGAAATTATATACAAGTTTCTGGATAATTGTTCATTTCTTTTATACGGTTGCTTTTTTGTTTGGCTGAAAATAAATTTTCTTTTTTCTTTTTTTTTTTCTCGCTTGATCAACATTAAATAATAATTTCCATGAGAAATGGTTTCTAAATAAATATAAAGTAGGCAGTGGTTTATTATTGAGCATTTATTTACAAACATAATTTTGAAACAGTTCTCTAAAATAAAATTTACAGCATTCATACTTACCTTTCAGTACTTCTTGTATTATAATCTTTTAAAAACCACATTTAATATTAAATAAATGTAATGTTGGTGAAATTGTGAAATAAAAGAAAACAACAATAAATCTGCTTTATTTACATGATTTCATCAGTTATTTTTTTTATCAATATTTTAATTTCGTATTTATCATTAAAATAATAATAATAATGGATAATATCAGGTAATAATAATTTATTCAGGCAGTGTAATATCTTCATAAATACTATTATTATATTTACATCAATTTTTTTTTCATTCCCTCTTTTTTGTCCTTTAAATTTCATTAATAGAAAACTCGCAAATGGTATTCGTTTTCAGTTAAAATAAATAAAAGAAACCCTTCATCATCACGATACTGTTCAATATTGTGTTAAAAATTTCATACACACTTTTTTTTTTATTAATCAACATTTTATTTAGAGAAATTAATAATAATAATAATAATAATAATAATAACATATTTGAGTGTGGATGAAACTTCTAATCATGATCTTTCATTCGTTTATTAAATAGTAACAATTATAAACAAATACAGAAGATTGTGCAATGGAATTTTTGATATTAATAAATTCGTTTACTACATCTCTCTGAAGAAAACAATTTTATTTATTTCTATAACAGTAAATCTATTGTTATGTTAGTATTGTTTTGTTTATGTTCGGTGTTTCTTTGTTCTTTACGTAAGTAGTTTTATAATCCGAAATTGGCACATTTTACCCTATTTGTAATATTCGTAAACCAATATTTTCGGTTTTGCCTGCATTCATATAATAGTAGGTATGTACAATCGTTTTGTTATTTCGGTTATAGTTAGTTGAAATTAAACAAAAATCGAACAAAATTAAAATTAGAAATATATAGAACAAACAGTATATAACAGCAATATCATCATCATACTAAACTACACAATTATAATACTTTCGTTTCATCGTTATTTTTTGTTTATTTTTTTTTTGTATTTTATTCAAATGACATAAGTATAATAAGTTTATGTTTAGGAGGTTTGTATAGGTCTCAGATTGCTAATAAGAAAGGGTTATTTTTTTAAAAAGGTGCGGATGTTCCTTTCATTGTTATTAGTTATTTATGGACATCTTAATTGACATTAATTTAATATTCTTTTACAAACAAATAAATTACTTTCCTGTTGATTCATTTTTCTGGTTAAAGAACAGTCGAATGAATCTATATTTGATTGATACATAATAGGGAATTTTCACTTTTTTATTCTAGCTGTCAAAAATTGGACTTACCTGTAATAGTAATGAAAGGTGCAATAATAAAACTTTAAATGTATTCATTTATGTCTTTAAGAATAATGGCAGATATTTTTTATTTTGATAATTATTATTACTGATTCGATCTCGTGTATATAAGAGAGAGATCCTATTTGCAAGGATAGAGAGGATAAACAGTAAAAACAAAATAACGCCACGTAAAAAAAGAGCTAAACATATTTTATGATTACAATGAAACAGGACAATATAATAGCCGATGAACTAGCCAAGGAAGGTTCTAAGACACACTTCATAGGACCAGAGCCTTCACCAGGGATTCTATTAGAAGGGAGATTTGGTCTTGGTTAGACAAAGAAAATGGAGGTCGACTTAATTAGACGCATTAAAAAACAAGTTAAGACCAACTGAGACACTGTCCCTTAAGGAAGCATCTATATAACACGGGTTGTGTGAGCGAACCCTGAAGATGCGAGTTACAGGAGGAAACAAGTTTACATTTAATGTGCACATGTAAGGAACTGAAGGTACTGAAACAGAGAGCAAGATATTAGACTTTATAGAGGACACCAAACTCATCTCTCAGAGCACTCATCTCAAATGCCTGGACTACAGGCGTCCAAACCTAATTGCAAAGAATGATGAATAATGATGATGATGAGGATACATTATATGTATAAACATAATAAATTAAAATGATCCGATGAAGAAGGAACAAGGAACACAAGACAAAATTTGGTTGAACAGTAACACAAGCAAGTTTTAAGAAATTTTTTCAGAAGATAATCAAACAACGTCTTCCTTAAAAGCAGAACTAAAATAAATGCAGGAAAATAGTTAATAAATTGAATTCGATTGAAAAGTAACGAAAGAATATTTATGTGACATTTATAAATGGACAATGAAATAACGAAGAAGCAACAAAAAATGTCAGAAAAGACAAAATTAACACTCCAATTCGCCAGTTTAAAATTTTCTGTAAATTAAACGCATGTGTAATAACGCTTCAATGATGCACTCAAATATCAGTGGGAGGGGAGTAAAAATGGATGATAAACAGACAAGTGTAAAGTTTTCTTGGAAACACATGGCAATGAAATAATATTTGTCAGTTTTCTGAAATTCTATTCCAAAAACAACTGAGCGTTGTAATCGACTAGAATTTATTTACAATGCAGGCTAAAACTGCACGAATTGGAGGAGTTCTTACTTCAAGATGACGATGAAATAGAAGAAGTTGTCTTGGTTCCATCGGATGACGATGATATCACAGATGAGGATGAAATCAATCTTCAGAGATTAGTAAATCGTATACTCCGAGCGAATGTAGAAGTAAAATTTACTGAAAAATCTACTAAAAATGAAATGATCGAGACACATGGGAGTGAATGCAACAAAGAAAGCAACAAAAATCCCGAAAAAACAAAAAACAAAGTGTTCAAAACTCCCTAAAGCTAAAAATATTGCTTATAAAGGGTGGTTGAATAAGAGCGCAAGATTTGAATTGCGCGCCATGTTTAACAGTCATAATGTCACATGATTATGACGTGGCAGATCGAAAGTTGACAGATGGGAGTTGGTAAACATGTTTAACAAGTTTAATTGCCACTATTCGTAAAGTGCGTTCAATGTTCGGCCGAAATAATGTGCCTAATTCATCTACGGTTAAACGAATAATCGAAAAATTCAAAAGTACCGGTTGGGTTAGTGATGTGAAATACAAGATTAACGAGCTTGTAGAGGTTGTTCAGAACAAAACATCACGGCAGTTCGTGAAAGTGTGCCAGAGATATCAATTCGCCATCGGGCATAAGAATTGGACATTTCAACAGGCGCTCTTCAGCGAATTCTCATTAAAGATTTACAGCTGCATGCCTACAAAATCCAACTGACTCAACAACTTCTGCCAGTAGACCATGAACAGCGAAGAAAATTCACCAATTGGATCCTTGAGCAACCTGCTGATTTCGCAAACAAAATCATTTTCAGTGATGCGGCCCATTTTCACCTTTATTAGGCAAAACTATCGCATTTGGGGCTTAGAAAATCCACGAATGATTCATCAGGAAGCAATGCATCCACAACGGGTCACTGTATTGTGTGCATTATGGTCTGGAGGAATAATTGGACCGTTTTTCTTCGAAAACGAAGGTGGTAATACAGTAATTGTGAATGGCGAACGTTATCGTGCTATGATAATACAGTTTCTTGCGCCTCATTTGGAAGCTATTGATGTTGACGACATGTGGTTTCAGCAGGACGGTACCATATGTCATACCGCCCGTGAAACATTGACGATCTTGCACGAGTTTGCTCCTGGTCATGTCATTTCCCGATTTGGTCATCAGAACTGGCCTCCACGCTCTTGCGATTTAACGCCTTTAAACTTCTGGCTGTGGGGTTATCTGAAGTCACAGGTTTATGCTAATAAGCCTGCAACTATCGAAGCATTGAAAGCTATAATTATACGCTGTATCAATGAAATACCACCACATGTATTCAATAACGTTATTGAAAATTTCGTCAAAAGGGGACGCATATGCGAGCAAAGCCGTGGGCGGCCATTTACAAGATATTTTGTTTCATACATAATTCCCAAATGTATATTTTCTAAATCAATAAAAATTTCAATACTTTGCTACAGAAAACCATGTTTTATTGACGACTGAAATCTTGCGCTCTTATTGAAACATAAAATTTTAATTCTAACAACGGTAAAGAACTTAGACTGTGATGATGAAACTAAAATTGGAGTTGATAATTTTGAATATTCTCCAGTGGAATGTTTTGAACTTTTCTTTTCCAACAATGTCATACAACTGATTGTTGAAATGTCAAAGATAGATATGCTCTTCAACGAAACTCTACTCTCAACGTATCTGCTGAAGAAATCAAAGTTTACATCGCTATTTTGTTACTTACTGGTTATATGACTCCTAAATACATGAAAGAAACTTACGATGAGGTTGTTGCTAACAGTATGCGTTGGAATAGATTCTTCGAGATTCAACAATTTTCATTCACCTTGCAGAAGAGGATAAATACGCAAAAGTTCGTGCATATTTCAATTTTGCACACACTTCACATGTATCAATGGATGAAACCATGACTCCTTATTACGGTCGTTATAGTCTGAAACAACATATTCAACGGCAAACCAATACGTTTTGGATATAAAGTGTAGTCAGCTGCTACTCGAGATGGGCACCTTATAATTTTTGAGCATTACCAAGGAGCTAAGGCAATTTGTTTGCCTAAAAATACGGGACCTTATAACTTATATTTTGACAATTTTTTTACGGGGTTGCAGTTACTTTCCACTTTGCCTGAATGTGGAACTGGTGGAACAGGCACAACCAGCGAAAAGAGAATTGGAAAATGTCCCTAAGTTCAGTTTTGAAGAAAGAAAAACGAGGTTTTTTCTCTTTCAAAAGTTCTGAATTTTTGCCTCGAACTGTCATAATTTAGAGCCAGTTCAAAAAGTAGATCGAATTGGTTTTGTAAATGGCAAAAGAGCCAAAATTCAATTAGACTAGACGTAGATAGATTTGACGAAAACGTGGATTCCATGAGAGTTAGTCTTAAGAGAGAAAAAATGGTTGGCTTTTTCGCAAAATTGATATTTTTCATTATTTAGACTAAGTATACATAGAACTGAAATATGCGTTTAATCTTTTTAGTCAAAAATTAAAAGTATGGGAATTGGAGGGTTAAGTTGTGAAGTTGATAATGAAACAACGTCTAAAATTATTGACGTTGAAATTAAATTATTTTGAATATTATTAAAAAAAAATACTTACCGAAATCATCAGTTTAATAAATTGTGCATCTCTTGAATCTCTGTACCTTTGCATATATATATTTAAAAAAAATAGAGAGAATATATTTAAAATGTTTTCCTTTATTTCACATATCGCTTTTTTTATAAATACAATTTATTTTTATTTTAGGAGGGGATTTTCAAGAAAGTCTAATTTGCAATTTTTGTTGCTTTATTTCTATTGTATCGTTTTTTTCTTGTAATTCTGTATTTATTCGATTAATTAATCAATTTTTTTTTCAATTATTACACCCTGTGTTTCTATGTATATATTTATAAATATGTATATTTATAAGAAATAACATTGTAAACATTCGACTGTTCTTTTATTATTTATTTTGTTTTGAAATAATGCAGCTGTTTTTTTTTTATCCAAACTGAAGGTTTAAAATTTGAAACGAGCCAACTTTATTTTTTTTTTTTGATATAAAAAACCTGCAGTTTGTCAAAAAAGAATCAGATTTTTTTTCTTTTTTTTTCGTAACATGTCCTATATAGATATATATGTATATAATCATCATATTGTATTATTAAGTGATATATTAAATTAAAAAAAAATGTAATTGTAATTGTAATAATCATCGATGTGAAAAAAATACATTTAACATATTTGTATTATTTATCTAACATTTGTTTTCACTAAAAATTTTGTCGATCTTTTTTGTTGAAAGTTTTCTATATATATCGTTATTCTCCTTCTTCTTCTTCTCGTCTTATTTATTTAATTCATTTTTTTTTGAGTTATTTTTGTTTTGTAATAATAACCAACATGCATTCTCATTTATATACAGTTATACATACTTGCATTCTATGCAGCCACTACAGCATTTTTTTTTATTCTTATTAATTCTCATTAAAACGTCCTGGACTATTATTATTATTTATTATTATTAGACGTAGTACGTTTTCTTTTTTTTTTAATTTAATTTAATTCAATTTTATTAATTTATTTCATTTTTTATCATCGTCTACTGAGCATTTGTTTCCTTTTTTTTTAAATTTTAGAATTATCATGGCCTTGGTGAGTGCGAAACCATGAAATTTTCCTTCTTTATTACATGATTTAATTATTTTAACATCGTATTGTGTAACGTCGCTGAAATTAAAAAAGGAACCGAATGTGTCACTATGTACAGTAATTTACAAAGAGGGGATTCGCTGAAAATCAGCCGATTACGATTATTTTTTTTCCGACATCAATTGTTTTATTTTTGTTTTTTTTTTTAAATTCCGAAACAGTTGATATGAATTAGGTTATCCTTTACGTTTGTTCTTACACCTTTATTACAATTTTTTTTTATCTAATTCGCTGTCGTTCTCAGTTCAATTTTATTTAAATATTCCGGAAAAAGGGGGTGTGTGTATCGGATCAAAATATGCAGATCTCTTCGTAAAAAAAAAACGATTTAATTAGTTCTGTATAGTATTGCTTTAATAAGATTTAATTTTTAATTAATTTAATTGCAACGTCCGCATATTTCATCCGATAACTTTTTTATTTAAATCGAAATTTATTTCGTCCTCACCAATGACCTATTACGCAATTACGTAACTGTACAAATTCATTCATATTATTCATTGGATGGATACAACAAATTATAGTCTATAATATAATAATTTTATAATAATAACAATTAATACGGTCCCATATCCAAAATAAAACTGAAAAAAAAAACAAAGTCGTAGCTAAACATTTTAACATATTTCATGATTTAAACTTCCATTTTTTTCTTTAAATATACATTAGGCCATTAACTGCCATCATTTTATTCCCCTGCAATCTATATCTCTAATGTAATATCACTAAAAGAAACCCCTTTTTAAAATTTAAAAATTATTTTTTGATTTTCAAATTTTAAATTTCCCGCTATTTCGAAGGAAATACATGACGTCATATAGTTAAATTTTCGTTTAAATAACGTCGATTAACTCCCAAATTTAAAAATTATATTTTAATTAATTTCAAAATTTTAGAAATTACGCTTTGCTGTCAGATTAGTTTCCAAAATCTCTCAATACAACCCGATTGAGAAACGATGAAAATAACCTCCAAATATTGTTGTCAAAACTAATGACGTCATCATCATACGTGTATTTAAATTAAAAAAAAAAAAAAAAAAAAATAAAATAAAAGGGTCGGTCCAAAACATTCTTATAATGACATAACACGATAGATACCCATCAATTTAGAATTAGACGCGTGCGCAGATGGTGCGCACTCAACAGCACTATATCGTTACATTATCTCTTCATATTATTATTTTTTTGTGTTTTAAATTAACAACGGAATAACATCAACGATAATTTTTTTGTTTTCTTTTCTAAACGAATTTCTTCAGTTTTGTTTTTGGTTTGTTTTGTTTCTTGTTTTTTGTTTATTTTTCGTGGCACAAACACACTTATTAAAACACAATATTAATTATTTTATGTCTTTTTTTTTAATATATTATCAACGTTCGTTTCTTTTCGTGCATGATGTGTAAAATTCATAATTAATTATTGGACACTATATTGTTTTTACACCACAGCATGCTTTTTATTTTTTTGGTTTTATTGATTTACGTTCGTTTTACGTAATTTCCGCTTATTCGAAGGTATTCCGATTTTTTATTATTTGGTATTATTATTACTTATACGAGGTTTTAATCGCGAATTTTTATTAAGTTATTAATCGAGGACATCGTTTATATAATTTAGTCCGGTTTGTTTTTCTGTTTTGATATAAAGTGCGATTTTGTGCAGAAAATATGTTACTTTAAAAATGCAAAGAGAGACAGATAATTAGAAGAAAATTGCAGGAGCGGCGCTGTTATTATTTAAAATCAGACTACATATTATGTAGTCAGTTAAACAGATGTGGACAATATTGGGTCAATTTTTTTCATGTCAGTCTTATGTGGATCTTTAGATGTTCTCCCAGACTGGTAGGCTTGTCCCTCCCCCCTGTGGCATTTTTAACCTCAAAGCCTCAATTTGCATCAGTCAACTCGAACAATGTCAGTTTGGAACTGTTGTAGTACTGACAAGTGATCCACTCCACAATGTTGATCTTCGAAATAATTCTTGAGACATGCAGTTATCTAATATCGTAAATCTTGATTTACTACAACTACAACTATATACAGGGTGTCCAGACCATGCGAGAACGAAAGATTAGGGCTTTATTATTACAGTTAGAGAAATGTATTTCAAACAAAAGTTGTAGCAACTTCTTGTCTAAACAGATCTCAAAAATTCTTTCAGGTTTCGTCTCGGTGTCTCCACAAAGTTGGACATGTTGAAACACAAAATTGCAAATAAAACGACAGCGATAAGAGATACACCTACACATGTTGATATCAATGTCTTTCTTTTTAAGAGTACCATCAAAATATGCTAAAATATATGGGGTGTTCTATTAAAAAAAACACAAGTTTGTATCGTCACTCGTTTACACAACACTCTGTATACTTGAAAATAATGTTAGAATATGTAGTTTAGGAGAGGCTACAACTTTTGTCTAAAATACTTTTCTCTAACTGTAATAATAAAGCTGTAATCTACTCGCATGGTCTGGACACCCTGTATATATACCAATATATATATATATATACAGGATGTTTCGTAATAGGATGTGATAGCTTGTCAAAAAATGTGAAAAAAAGTTTCTATCAACTTATCCTCTAAAATGCACCATTTTAGAGATACAGGGTGTTGAAATTTAATTAAAAAATTTCAGACATTTCCAACATTTAATTTAACTATGTATGATTTGTAATTGTTTTTTTTTTTAATTATGCAATTATGAAGTTAACGTTTGCTTTTCTTACTTGTTCTAACGTTTTAGTAAAATAAAATTTTTATTTCAAAAAATTGACCAAGTTGACTTTTCTCGAAAACGGTCAACTTTAGAGCTCATGACCAATACTTTTTTTGCGTAGAAAACATTGGCGGTTCAAATGGGCGTCACAAAACCGTACTTTTTTCAGTGGCGTAGAAGTTGGGGAGAAAAACAACCACTACCCTTTCAAAATCTTCACCAATTAGGACTCAAAACAATTTTTTTCTCGATATTTGCAAAAGACTAATTTATTTTATTAAATTTGAACACCCTGTATCTCGAAAATGGTGCATTTTAGAGGGTAAGTTGGATAGAAACTATTTTTTTAAATATTTTGACATTATGAAACACCCTGTATATTGATAAACAATGGCGTACAAGAAATGAGGATATAGTGAGGTTTGATGTTATGTTCTACTAGAAAAATGAAGTTTCTAACCTTTAAGTGATGACAGATTACGTTGACAACTAATCATAACAAAACTGATGTGTCCACTGAATGCAGCCAATGAAGCTCTATTAGTATTACGATTACTTCGTTTTGTGTACACTTTAGATAGTTTGTGCTATTTATAACCTAAAGATACTGGTTAAGTGGGTAAGAATTTTACCCAACCCCAAATAATATCTAAAATATTGGGGTCTCATATTATAGCTTTTAAAATTGCAACAACTGTTATTTAATTGTGTTCAACGCATCCATTTGCGTCAATTGTCGGGTTCTGACTAACAGACTACATCTGTTCGGATAAACTTGATTATAAATCGGACCCTTCTTGTGACCTACTTTAGCAATGACAATATACAGATATTAATTTGGGAATTTTGGGAAAGGTTGGTCAGTACTCTTTCTTTCTTTAGAAAACCACTTAGAATAGTGTCAGCACTCACTTGTTCAGAAAAATTTTAGTTAGTAGTTGGAAAATGGGAGTTGTTTTGCCTTCACAATCTTCATATTTTCCCACAGATATCTTGATTTCAATTATCTCTATCTTCATTGAAGACAACCCAATGCCACCCTTCATTCTTATACAATCTTTTCGTTACACTACTTTAGCCGTGCTATTTCATAACCTGAAGATAGAAATAAACGAAGATTGGTACAATTTCAATTCGAAAAATCCTCCTTGAAAATTGAGGAAAGAAGGACTAAATGAGCTCCAATTCTAATATATAATTAGCACATCATTAGAATCGTTTATATATAAGATAAATAATAAAGGGCCTAAAGTGGAGCCTTGCAGAACACCCGAAGTGAGTCAAAATTTGAAGGATTTTGACTCATTACAGTGGACGTAATTGCACCTGCTAGTTGAATGAGGTTTTATTAGTTTCGGAAGGTTGGTATTTAGACCAAATTCAGCTAGCTTGCGGTGCAAAAACGGATGATCCACAGTATCCAAAGCTTATCTTAAAAGTCGCTATAAAGCTTGAAAGCCTTGAAAGTTCTTCTCCGACTTTGTACTTGGCCAACCACTTCTCGTTTTGCCACCATTTCTCCTTGATTGGCTTCACTTTTCCTCATTGTTCTGTCATTTATTTTTCTTATTCCACGTTCAATCCTTTTTAGTAGATAAGAACAACAACATTTGGTACAAAAACGATGGCTTGATCGTGTACTTCAAGTTGGTCGCCAAATTTAACTTTCTGTCTGAATTTCTTTTTTGATGGCCACCATTATCACCATAGCTGGGCCTTACTTACCATGACCACACTGTATTGCTATTACTGTTGCAGTTATTTACTTTTTTTATAGGTTTGCCCCACGTTGGGTGCCAATACTTAGTAAGTCTCTATTTAGAATTATAAATAGTAAATAGAAACTGTAGCAATTTCTAAATATCAAACTGATCGTAGACAGAATTTAGAATTTGGAAAATTGGTTAAAATCACAATTAAAGCATTACTTGGCAAAACAAGTGAAGACAATCACGCGTGCGTACCAAAAATGTGTTTTCGATGACACAGCGCCGCTCCATTACAAAATATGTAAATATAAAAATTGTTTCCTGCTACGAGAATTCGATGCACGTTTCCTAATTGAAGAAACTCCGGCTCTCGTTCCTATTTCACAGGCAACGGCCGTTTCTAAATTGATTTTCGTTTCGCGTACGTTTCAGCGGTCTTATAAAATTAAAAATTAAATTAGAATTAAACGTAGTAGGTAGAGGTTTTCAAAAGCTGTTCTACCCAGATCTTGTTTCCGTAGTATTATTCCCGTAATAGTAATACAGGGAGTTTCAGAAATATGATTCAACCACCATTTATGACGTCAAATTCTGTCAAAATTAAATTAATGAATTTAATTTTTAGAATTCTGTATAAAACAGCTTCGAAATTAAAATTACAATACAAATTAACCGGTAAGGAATAAAATTGCGTTTCGTTTTTCCCATTTAGAAGTAATACATAGTATCGCGATCGAATACCGATAGATGTCGCTGTGAGAAATCTCGTACGATATTAGTATTATTATTAAAAGTATTAGTTTTCGGTCACTATCAGTGTTTATATTCGGGATATCGTTTGGGGCGGTGTATGGTCGCGTGTTCTGGATGGGCAGTGGTGGAAGCGGCGGCCGCGGCCGCTGAAGACGGCGGTAGTGGTGCGGGTGCCGCTCTGACGATGCTCGTTGGCTCCTCGCTGGTTGAACTGCTCGGTGAACGGTAGTATTCGCGTGGCACCGCGCTGCCGCCGCTTGTTCCCGCCTGCCCGACGGCGTCCTCACTTGCCCACCGGGCTAGCTGTTGTTGAGCTTGAATAAATTCATCACTAGAAAACAAGAAGTGTAACACAACAACACTACCATAGGTAGTGGGTAACATATATGCAACAAATAAATAATGATGGCCGTATGGTCTGCGATTCCGATCATAGTTAACAGTTGCTGTCAAAAAATAGCCGTCATTTTAATTTTATAACGCTAACGCGAGGATGTGGCTCAATTTTCACTTTTTTTTTGCTGGGAGGATGCGGCTCAGCTTTAGCGAGCTATAAAAGTTTGTTAATATCGTTACAAACTGTTATCGGGAAGGTGTGGCTCAATTATCGCAAAACTTTCGTTCGGAGGATGTGGCTCAGTTTTGCTAAGTACGGGGACTGGTAAGCTGTGCGAGCTGTGGGAGTTGGTTCATATTATTGTCAACCTCCAATTCTGCAAACTTTCGTTTGGAGGATGTGGCTCAGTTTGGTGAGGTATTGAAGTTTATAAACTATACGAGCTGTGGCAATTAATTCATGTTGTTGCAAACTGTCATCGGGAGGTGGCATGGTTAATAGTACTGTCAAGAAACAGCAATAACATTGCAAGGATGTGTTTCACATTTTATTTTACTCAGGGGATGTGGCTCAGTTTTGTAAGCTATGAAGGTTAGTAAACTATGCGAGCCGTGGGAGTTATTTTATATTGTCGTGAACTGTCATCAAGAAGGTGTGGCTTAATCTTGCAAAATTTTCGTTTGGAGGATGTGGCTCATGTTTTCGAGTTACGGAAGTTTAGAAACTAGACGAGTCGTGGTTCATGATGGTGTTAAACGTCGTTGGGAGGATGTGCCTCAATTTAGCAAAACTTTCGTTCGGAGGATGTGGCTCAGTTTTGCAAGGTACGGAGGCTGGTAAGCTGTGCGAGCTGTGGGAGTTGGTTCATATTATTGTCAACCGTCAACGAGAAGATACGCTCCAATTTCCGCGAACTTTCGTTCGAAGGATGTGGCTCAGTTTTGCGAGGTATTGGAGTTTATAAACTATGCGAGATGTGGGAATTGATTCGTGTTGTTGCAAACTGTTACCAGGAGGCGACATGGTTAATAGTTGCTGTCAAGAAACACCAGTGACATTGCAAGGATTTGTTCCACATTTTCTTGCTCAGAGGATGTGGCTCAGCTTCGTGAGCTATGGCGGTTACTAAGCTATGCGAGCCATGGGAGTTGGTTCATATTATTGTCAACGGTTAACGCAAAGATACGCTCCAATTTCCGCAAACTTTCGTTCGGAGGATGTGGCTCAATTTTGCGAGGTATTGAAATTGATAAACTATGCGAGCTGTGGGAACTGATTAATGTTGTTGCAAACTGTTCCGGGAGGTGACATGGTTAATAGTTGCTGTCAAGAAACAGCAGTAACATTGTAAGGATGTGTTTTACAATTTTTTTGCTCAGGGGATGTGGCTCCGTTTTGCAAGTTATGAAGGTTAGTAAACTATGCGAGCTGTGGGAGTTGTTTTATATTGTCGTGAACTGTCATCAGGAAGGTGTGGTCCAATTCTTGCAAAATTTTCGTTCGGAGGATGTGGCTCAGTTTTTCGAGATACGGAAGTTGTGAAACTAGATGTGTCGTGGGAATTGCTTCATGGTACGGTGAAACGTCATTGGTAGGATGTGGCTCAGTTTAGCAAATTGCGCGGGTTACGTAAAGTAAGGTGAAGTAAGAATCGTTCATTTATTGCGATTTCTGTCGGAGCATCTTTTTTAAAAATGGAAATAAGGGCTTGCACAGCTATCTAGCTCATCGGATAGCGTTTAATTTTTGCAAGCTATGAAAGTTAGTAAACTATGCGAGCTGTGGGAGTTGTTTTATATTATCCTGAACTATCATCAAGAAGGTGTGTCTCAATTCTTGCAAAATTTTCGTTCGGAGGATGTGGCTCAGTTTTTCGAGGTATAGAAGTTGATAAAAAGTGAAGTAAGAATCGTCCATTTATTGGAAATGAGGGGCTTGCACAGCTATCTAGCTAACCGGATAATACTTAATTTAAGCAACGCTATTTTTTGATAGCAACTGTACTCATACTCCCAAGAAGAACTTAATTAGACCCTCTTTGTCTACTCGTTGTTCAAGGTAGTAGTAATAGAGGTCGGTACCGTAGATTTAAAGTTGAATAAATGTGTATTAGTCCAGTGTCGTAAGTGAAACTCATTGAAACTTCATTTGTTCAACTTTGAGGATAAAATGAAAGCAAGCGCTGACGAGTATAGCAAAATAAATTCTACGTGATCGTTACCTTTCGCTATCCGGCGTATCACCGCAGGGAGCACCTCGTTCGTGATCGGCGGTTTCGTAGATGCTCTCTTCGTCGGCGGCTTGATGATGTGGATGCGGATGCGGATATGGTAAACGGCCGGCCGGTTGTCTATACCTCCCGTACAAGAAACGCGAATCCCTGTGCGATTGGTGCGAGCTTTCCGAGCACGCCGACGAAGATTCTTGGCGGTAATGGCGATCCGCCTCCGTCTCCGACATCCGAATATCTTCCGATCCGCTGGGGCTCATATGGCGCGAATGATGCTCCAACTGACGGATGAGGTCCTCCAGGTTACGTATCCTGATCGGACCGCATGGTGGTACGTCGTCGTCGTCTTCGTCTTCGGCTTCGACGACGACCTAGTTTCACAGAAAATTTTGTTTTAATTGCTTTTGCGAAGGATGATGAGAGATGTTGTGGCATTATCACCTGTGCTTCGCAGATTTTCTCCTGACTACTTGATCGCTTGTAGTCGGGATAATTGGACGCGGCGCACTCCTGCAGGCTCCTCCGGATGACTTCGTCGCTTAAAGCTGTACTGCTACCCGACGGCGTAGTCGCACTGCCTCTATGAGAGGCAGCAGTCCGCAACGCCTTTAATATATCTTCGTGGTAGCCGTTTAAGCTCTTCAAAGTCCGTTCTACTTCTGACATGCTAACGCCGCTCAATATTTGATTCATAGTCGCTTCCTGTTGGCTGAGCATACCATCCGCTTGGCCGGCCTCTGCCCAATTCTCTTTACCATCCGGGATCATTATGCTGTATTCGCCGTGCTTTTTTAGGATCCCTTTCTTCTCCGTCCGGCTGTTGTGAGGTAGATCTATGAAAGATACTGTTTCTTCTTCTCCTGGAAATTGGGTAAGTTTTAACAAAACACGCTCAAGAAATTTGGACTGTTTTGGGCGAAACGTACCTGAATGTCCAGCATCATCTTCGCTACCCCCACCGGCTGCCAACCTTTTTAACTGTTGCATCTTGTGTTCCCTAAAAGTTTGGACACACAGCTGTATGAATAAAGATATTCGTCGATGAGATCCAGAAGACAGTAAAGCAGCATGCCATCTTTACTACAGAGCACATTGGGCACGTCAAAATTACTAGGTTTTAAGTATAAGATGCAAACGTTATAAAATAGCGTGCGTTTATACGAGTTAAATGTTAGTTAAATATTATTTAGTTTTAAATTGTTATTTTAATTAAATAAATAAAAGGGTATACATAAGAAGTTATGATGGTGAATTTTGAGTCTAACAGTTCTTATTTATACCCTTTCGGTTTTAGAAAAAGTGCCAAATTGCCAAACATATTCTTCATATTAATTCATATTATTTTAATGATGCAGATTGAGTTCATCTGATATATGGCAATGTCAGAAACTAAACTAAAAAAAATTGTATTAGATTATAATATATTTGTTTGGGTACTGTCGAAGGTTAGTGTGGCAGAAAACCGCTATCAATCCTAGATCCAAAAAAAAAGAACATTTTAGAGGGTGACCTTCAAATTCCTAAGGGAGATTTGCAAGATTATTAAAGCTGGGGAGGAATTTTTAGCTTTAAATACAAGATGTTCATTTTAAAACTTGCCACCCTTGTAACTTAAAAAACCCCAATACATTGCAATATTCACTGGGACACGTCAATTTTTGTTTTAGGAGGGAACTTTTTTGACAGTCAAGTAGTCGTCATATGTTCATCCCTGTAAACCTCTATTTGAAATGCAACTACCCCACTTGATACACATCATTTAAAAGCCCTTTTCATTATCAACACATCAATGTATTAGTTTTAAAAATTGGGTAAGATTTGATCAAATTATCGGTAAAAATCCACTCAGTTGACAAAAACTTGGGTATTTTTTTTTTCTTTCATAGTTCATGTATGGTTTAAATCAAAAAATCAAAAACGCATTCAAAGAAAAACAATAAAAATTAAAACTAATGCTATTTTATTAAATGTTCAAAATGTTCACCATGATGATGAAATTCGTCGTGCACTTTTTGAAAAATTTCTGGTCTGATAGCTCTACAGGCAGCCGTTATGCGATTGTCGGACTAGTGGTCTAGTGGCTTGTACACTTGCCTCGTAGTCCGACAGTACCGGGTTCGAACCCTGGTGCTTCCTTTCTGAGTTTGGTTTTCTGTAGTTTTCCAAATTCCACGGCAAATGCGGAAAAGTAACATCTTAAGTCGGTCTACAACCGCAGGCGTAATAATAACTCATGGCCAGCCGATGCCCCCTGTAATTGGCGCAAGCTGTTGGGGGATGCTAAGGCATCAATTATTATTATTATTATTATTATTATTATTTCTTAAATCTTGAATGTTTAGTGGTGCTGTTTTGTATAGGTACCACTGATTTGAGATAACCCCAAAGAGAAAAGTCATTTGGACTGAGATCACAAGATCTTGGTGGCCATTCTACCGCCCTACTTCTTCTTATCCACCTACCAGGGAATGTGATATTCAACTATTCATCTAGCGTAGTGTGCAGGTGCACCATCTTGTTGAAAGTGTATTATGTCTTCTAGGAGTAGTGTCCTGTGTCTCGAAGCATATCTAAATACACCTCCCTGGTCAAAGAACCATTTATAAATAAGGGACCTATTATGGTGTTGCCTAAAATTCCTCCCCAAACATTTATTTTCTGGTGGTACTGCGTATGACCTTCAAGGAATAGATGGGGATTTTCATCTGACTAGTAACGACAATATTTTTTGTTCTCTTGACCATTTAGGAAGAAAGTACACTCATCGGAGAAGCAAATATTTTTTAGTAGATCGGGTCATTTTCGTACAATTCTTGAAGTATTTGCAATTTATACGGATTGAGCCCATCGATTTTCCAGTTTGTTGTGAAACTTTCCGAATTGATGTTGTTGGATATGCTCCAAAATGACTCAAAACTTCAATCTGAGCAGCTTTAATTAACACTTAGGCGTATTTCGTTTGGCATTGCATACTGATCCGCATTCTTTAAACTTATTCACAAGTTCCACAAAAAAAAAGAGTTGAAATCAAAATCATTTCAACTCTAAAGAATAAACCATTTTGACTTAAATAATGACACAAAAGTCGATCAATTAGGATTTTACAACGTTCAAAATACAACAACCAATAATTCATGTCAGTTTTGACGTTTATCAGATACGTAAATAAATCATAGCACACTCTGTGGTCCTGTTAAACAAGTTAATCAAACAATTTTTTACAATGTTGACGTTTATTAAATACCTACTAATTTGATCAAATCTTACCCAATTTGTGTGTTGATAATGAAAAGGGCTTTTAAATGATGTATAAGAAGTGGGATAGTTGCATTTGAGATTTGAAAATAGGGGTTGCTAAGGGTGACGACCACTTGACTGTCAAAAAAGTTCTCCCCTAAAACAAAATTATAGAGGTGGTAAGTTTTAAAATGAACACATTGTATGGTGATGTACCTCTCTTCCTCGCCTTTAATTAATAATAAATTTAATTTACAAAGTTTGCATGAAAAATAAAATTGGCACTACAAGCGTTAGGTTGGGTTCGCAAATTACGCTGATCGAGCATAGGCGTCCTTAACTTAATAATAAAATAATACAATGTGGAAAAAATAATCTAATAATTTAGTAGCCTTCAGTTTTTAGGGAAAACTCTCGAATACATCAATTTAGTTTTTCAGGTTCCCACATTTTCACAAAATTTTTTTTTATTGACATCTGTCAAAAATATGACGTCGTCGATATTTTTTTTGCGTTTTTGCGATATATTCGAAAATTCCTTTTTTAATAAACCAAAAATGTCGCTCAGTGAAAAAGACCCAAAATTTTAATTCTTATGATGGTTGATTATGGAGATCGTTGCAGATCTACTAACGAGGTACATGAACTTTTCAATCAAATTCATCCGGATCGAACGCCAATTTCACAATCCACCGTTTGCAAGATTTTAAGGAAATATGAAGAACATGGCCATGTTAAAAATTTACCTAAAAGTGGAAAGCCAAAGGTAGATGAAAATATTCAACTTGACGTCCTATTAGCTGTTGAAGACAATCCCCATAGTACCAGTTTGGGATAAAGAAAAATACCAACCGTACAAAGTCTGCCTGGTACAATGATTTCGACTGAAGATTGCAGTTCTGCGAAATCATGCAACCACTTTGTAATCAAGATGAGAACTTTGCCGCTAATATTTTATTTTCGGATGAAACAACTTTTTACCTCAACGGTACTGTAAACAGGCAAAATTATCGATATTGGTCTCAAGAAAATCCACATTGGATTCAAGAAGCTTATTATCAATCGCCTTAGAAACTTAATGTATGGGTTGAGTGATGGGACCATTTTTCTTTCAAGAAAATCTTACTGGTGAACCCTACCTAAATTTTTGTCAATTTGAAAATCTACCAGCTTTAGTCACTCTCCATCCTGACCACAATAATCCTGATTTACCCAGTCTAGAAATTTGGCTCCAACAAGATGGAGCCCCGCCCCACTACGCAAGAGAAATTGGGAATATCTGGATTTGATGTTTCCAGGCAAATGGATTGGGGTTATTTGAAATCCAACGTTTTTTTTATTACATAGAACTGAAGTACGAAACATTTCATCAGAAATGATACAAAATGTTCAGGAAGAATTTGTTTCTAGACTTGGATACTCCCAAGTTGTCAACGGTGGTCGACTCGGCTGATCGATCAATGCCAGACATTTCGTTGTTGTAGTCCAGAATTATATTCGGTTTCTTCTTCTCGATTGCACTTCCTTTTACAAACAGTAACAGGACCATTTTTCTACCAAAATATCTCTCCTTTTTTTTAGTGTTTACGATGTACAACATCCATCTATTATTTCTCAGCGTTCATGTACCATCAATTTCGTTTGTACTCCAAAAATGTTTTATTGTAGGAAAATAACAAGGTCCCATTTGTAAAAGAAGCCCAATACAAACATTCATTTCAGCAGTGTCAACGTCTTTCCAACGTAATAGCCTTTAGATTTTGTTAGATTTGCATATTTTGCAATTTCTTGTGCAGCATACAAATTCGTTTGTTCGACCAGTAATGCAAGAAAATCTTTTGATTTTGTGTCCACAAATTATCACTGAAATTTGGTGTGGTTGTATGAGGAGCATCTACATTGCGTTCTTGTTCAAAAATTGTGTCATCTTCAGGCTCTGATACGACTTCATTATCACTGCACCCACTAGAATCATCAGAAGAATAATCGCTACTTTTGTTACCATCTCCAACAAAAAAAAATCGTCAGATTCTGACTCACTTAGATTAGCAAATTTTTCAATTTCCATATTTTATATATTTTATTAAATCGATTTGGCTTCTCGGTCCGGAATCCGAAAATTGTGCGGCAGCCAACGGGTTAAGAAAAATGTCGACGTCATATTTTTGACAGATGCCAATAAAAAACAAAATTTTGTCAAAATGTGGGAAACTGAAAAAGTAAATTGACGTATTCGAGGGTTTTCCATGAAACCTGAAGGCTACTAAATTATTATACTTTTTTTTTCCACACTGTATAATATTTAATATAAATCGTTTGTTGTTGAAATAAGGATAAAAAGCTATGGTTGAATTACTTTATGACAAACCGTCGTATGAATCTTTGACTGTGCGAAATGGGCGTCGATCCAACGTCCTCAACAATATACTGGCGCCCGAGTAAGTGGATTTTGTTTAATATAAATTCTTGATATTTAGGATTTTCAACAGAGAGTGGATGATGGATGTTAGTAAACAAGAAAGATTGCAGGACTTTTTTTTAATCGTGTGAGGCTGTCGCGGATCCAATTAGCTGGCGCCCGAGCAGGGCGATTTAAATATTTAAATTAAATTGTTCAACGTTGAAATAAAGGTAAAAATCTTGCAGAAGAAACACTTTAGGACAGGTTTACGACAATTTTAGACTGCGATAGTGGATCTACCGAGTTTAACGATCTGGAACATGTAATATAAATTCTAAATATTGAGGATTGTTAACGGAAAGTGTAAAATGGATGCCGGCAAATTCTAATTCTAATTCTGATGTGATTTGTTGGCACCCGAGGGGGTGGTTTTGCACATTTAATGTAATCGGTTTATTGTTATAATGATAGCAAGAAATATATATGTGTGAATTACTTTAACCCTTTCGAGCCTATCGGGACATATACATATATCCCGTGTGTATTTTCTCCATACCGGAAGGGTCATAGATGTCCCAATTACATAGGAGAATATCATTTGTAGTTATCTGAATGCAAAGAGATAATTTGTTTTGTACATGCAGATAACCTATTTTAGTAATGATTCAGGTGTTAGTACAAATTTTCGTGTTAGAAGAGTTAGATGTCGAGTGGGACAGAAACGTCCCAATAGTCAATTTCCATGGGTAATATTTGTCCCATTAGGCTGTATTATTTGCAAATGACTCGAAGATATCTTAGTCAAAAAGAGCTTTTTGATGAAGAGGATGAGGACGTCCCTTTCTACAGTAGTGATCGCTCTTCTGACGACGAAAACTACGAACTACGAAATTATTCTAACAGGGAAGAATCTTTATCTAATGGTGGAGATGAAGACATCAGTGCTGGACTATCAGATGAAAGAATGGAGGACAAACTCGAGAACAATGATTTATGGTTCAAATTTACTCGTCTAATACTTCCTACAGAGAAAGCAATCACTTCAATTTTTCAAGGTACTACCGAAATAGATCTGTTTCTAAGATTGAAGATATATGAAAAAAAAACTGGAAACAAGAGGATTTTCACCGATTATCACGAGATTATGATTGTCTTGGGATGTTCTCTAATCATGGCATATAACAGAGTGTCTTCTTTCAATCCTTATTGGTCCAAAAACGAATTCACTTGACAATTGCACTATAAATAAAGCTATTTCAAGAGATTGGTGCAAATTATTACTTGCCAAAATGTATTTTAATGATCCCAAAATGCTGCAAAATGCTACCACATTGACTGAAATATATTTTCAAAACTGTCTCGAAGATTCATCTCATCAAAGTATTGATGAGTCAATGGCTAAATTCAAGGGAAGGTCGTCAATAAAACAGTACCTTCCCATGAATCCTATAAAACGTGGGATAAAGATTTGGGTTCGTAGCGACCATTCTTGGTCACAGTTGTCGAAGACCTTACTTTTTTTGTAGGAAGAAGAATGTTGAAGGACTTACTAAAAGAAGATGCAGTCGATGCGCAGGAAGAAAAATAGAGAAGAGAACGACCACCCTTTGCCGAATGTGGGTATGAATTGAAAAATTTTTTGACATTAAGGCTTTATAACAGAGAATGGAGAACGGATGAAATTAAACAAGAAATATTGTAGGATTTTTGTTTAAGGCAGCATAAGGTTGTTTCGGATTCAATCCAGCTGCCGCCCGAATATTGGGATTTGAAGATTTAATATAAATTGTTTATTGTTGCAATAAAAATAAAAAAGCTAACGGATTAATCACGTTTTTCAGTGAGTGAGTGGATCCGACTTAACTTAAGAGCTTAACAGTGTATTGGCGCCCGAGCTGGCGGTTTCAAACATTGAAATAAATTGTGTATTATCGCGATAAATTAAAAAAAAAATATGGATAAATTATATTAGGACATATGTTTAAATACATTTTTAAACATGTGAGGTGATGGTGGTAGATCTGGCGAGCTCAATGATGTATTGCCTGCCGAGATAAAAAAAGCTCTAACACTCTAGCATTAACACAACTCTTATTACGTTTGCTGCTAACGTAGGGCATCATTATACCAGATGAACTCAATCATACTGTGTATTTAAGATATATTTAAACAAATAAAGTCTATCATGAAACAATAATGTGCTTTATAGTTACCAAACACTTACTTCTAAATCTTCCAATTCAATAACACATAACAGATACTTTTCTGTGTTAATTCTTTTTAATTTAATTTAATTTTTTTTAAAGAAGTAGGTGCTCAGTCTAGAGAATAAATTATCTTCTTTGGTAGGTATCTTCAATTTTGTCAGTTTACATTAACACAGGCATAACTTTAATAACAGTATTGCGTAGCAAAAAAGCATGATGGCAATGAAAAAGGACGTGGTGGAAAGTATACAACCGCTACATCGTTTATTATTTATTGTTAATATAATCGTGCATTTTAGTACTTTAATAATAAGAGTCAGATAAATTTTGGGTTGTATTTAGATGCAGCTTTTTTAAATAATTATGATGAGAATTAAAAATAAAAGACATAACTCTCATTTGTGCACACATCACATGTAGGGGGAAAATTATAAATCGTATTACAACAAAAATATCATAATATTGCATAGACACTACTAGACGTATATACTATTGAGCAGAGAGACAGACAGATCGACTTCAAGCAAGAATTAGACCAATATTATAATATGATTGATGTAAAAAAAGATATTTCAGAAGAACAACTGAAATAAATGTGCAACATATTAGAAAATACAGAGCACAGTTAGACTAACTGGAAATGCGTTGATCCTCCTGCAGCCATATGATTCGAAGAACGGAATAAAACACGTTGGGAATCGGCACGACTGGTTAAAAAAAGGAGAGAGAAAAAAATTTATTTTACTAACACTTACGATTTATCGTGGATTAGAATAGGATCTTTGATGTTTGAGGAGGAGGAATATGAATATGTCACAAAGTTGTTTTGTTTTCAATCTTACGTTAAAGCTTAAAACACACTCTACATATAAGTATGCAAATGATTAATCATCCAACATAATTGATTGAAAGAATGGATTGCTGCCCGAGCATTTAATAGAATGTATAAACCACTTTCTGATATAGCTAATTTGTAGGTATACATTTTTGACCGTATGCCGCCCGAGAAAACACGGATTTTTGAGCACGGATCTACCGTGCTCTTACGATGATCACATTGAATCAATCAGTACAACAATAGATAATTAATGATTTGTATTGAAATCTTCAGGGTTTTCTTGTGTAGATAAGCTTCAATTTGACGTTTCGCTGCTCATTCTGTCAGCTTTTACGAAACGTCAAGTGAAATTAGCTACGAAAGAACACCCGGAAGACTAAACAACGGTCGCGAAAGCCTACCCTCAACTAGTCGATGATTTATCACTATCTACTATATTGCTTCCAACGTGGATATTAGCACCGTACTAAGTGATTATATTTATAGACTATTTAAAGGAATCACCATTACGACATTATGACAGCTGTCAAATATAAAAAGCAGCATTTTTGTCAAATTTGACACTTACTCTAGTTAGAATAGTTCTGACATTTGTTGATTTTATTACAATTACAACGGTCAAACTACACAAGCACTAAGTTTCTTGCGATTTTGAAAGTTCTAATTCTGCAAAAAGACATGGCTGACAGCTGTTACACAATACAAACTATCTTTTTTTATAGGTTTGGAATATTGGTGTCACCCTCCTCAACCCCCTTATATTAAACTATAAAAAGCACGAAGTTTCTTGCGGTTTTGACAGTTCTAGTTCTTGAAATACGTTTGACAGCTGTCACACAAATTATTTTCTAACCGGTTTGAAATTTGCCTGATTGCCGTCAACCGTACCGTACTAATGAAGACGAAGATAACAATAATCATTTTGTACTAAATTTTGGCGGACTATCTTCATCTAACCGCAAAATAGGTCTTAAGGTGACAGCTGTCGAATATAAAGGCAGTATCTTTGTCAAATTTGACACTCTCACTAGTTAGAATAGTTCTGATATTACAATTGCAACGATCAAACTACAAAAGAACTAAGTTTTTACGCTTTTGACAGTTCTCATTCTGAAGAAAAAAAATGGTTGACGGCTGTCCCACAATACAAACTATTTTTTATATGTTAGAAATATTTCTGACAGCTGTCACCCTCCTCCACTCTCCGCTCTTCACCCCTATATTAAACTATGAAAAGCTTCTTGCGGTTTTGACAGTTCTAGTTCTGGAAATATATTTGACAGCTGTCACACTATAAAAATTATTTTCTTGAAGTTTTGTAATTCGTTTGACAGCGGTCAAACTATACAAATTATTTTCTTGCAGGTGTGTAATTTGTTTGACAGCTATCAAACTATACAAACTATTTTCTCATACGCTTGCGATTTGTCTGACAGCCGTAAATTATGCCGTAGCGCCACTTTTATAAGCGACGGTGTATACCAGAATTGAACGACGACAGAGATAGCTTGTTCGCAAAAAGCCTTTGTCAATGTTATCTGCTAAAATATTTCCGACAGCCGTGTTAAAACAGTTAGTTTTTTTAGGTTTGACATCTTCAACGATAACAATTGTTTTCACATATGTATATGATTAACCGGAAACGTGCTTGTTTTCAACAGTTGAAACACGCTAATATCTGTCAAAGTACGAAAGCACTAAGTTTCTTACGATTTTGAAAGTTCTAGTTCGTACAGCTGTCAAACCTTTATTGTCTGTCAAACTACAGCTTCTTGCGGTTTTGACATTTCTGGCTCGTAGATAGAGTAGTAATGTTTAGTAGTGTTTAAGTAAGAATTTATAAATAGCTGCTGAGAGGGGAGGGGGAGGGCAGTCGTCGATTTTTTTTTGACAGCTGTCAAATTATACGCTTACAGTTTACATTTTTCTGAAAATATTTTCTTATAATTTTGGAATATTTTTGACAGCTGTCAAATCCTCATTTCATGCCAAACAGCTGCGAAATTGGGGGAAGGGTGTGGTGGTGGGAATAGAGCTTAGGAAAGCGCTGCAGTCGTCACAATTTTTACATTAACATTTTTGACAGCTGTCAATCCATGAAAGACTGTTCTGTTCTTATGAGTTGGATACAGTACTACACTATTAAAATGTTGCTGTTTTTGTTTGTTACAATTCGTCTCAAGAAAATAAATATAAACAAAAGCTTTGGCAAGCACAAACATAGTCCACAAAATTAGGTTTTAATACAAAAAAAATTATTTCTACGTTCTATATTTATAAAAAAAAAACTGACGTATTTTTATATTTATACTGCAACAAATTTTACGCTAGCTTAGGAAGGAAATAGGACAGAAATCACTTCAGACAGTTTTATTACAAGAAATGGAACATATATTTACAGGAAGTAGTAACAGTCTCCGGGTATTGTTATAGTTCTATGATTTATTAGCCGTCTGAAAGGGAATAAGGACAAAACAATAATAAAAGTTAATAATCTATTGTATTGTATGTTGGTATGTAGTTTAAGAATTCTTCGTTTTGTGCCACCAATTCTAATCAATTATGTTGGATCTTTTTTTTTAAATACAATTTAATACACGGGCTAAATATAAATAAAACCGGATGCTTTTATTATTACACTTTATAAACGAACGGCAGCTAGAAAATAAAAAGCATGTGCACAATCATAATCCATTTATATTCTTCACCTCCAATAAAAATGGATTATAACACACGAGAGAGGTCGTTGTTGGCTACGAGCAACCACTCAATTAAAAATACAAAAAAAAAATGAACGAAATATGGAACAAAATGTAATTGTAATTAAAAATAGAGTATTCAAAACAGCTTCCTTTATTATTGATTAATTAATTTCTAACTAATCTATCATACAATTTTTAATGGCGAAAAAAAAAAAAAATAAAAACAACAGAATGGTTTCGACAATTTTAAAGCAAAAAGATGCCAACCAAATAAAAATAAATATGTATCCATTCATTCAGCTCATCAAACATACATAGGATTACGTTGTTTTTTTTTTGTTCAGCTCGTCACATAAAAAGAGGTTTCTAATTTAAAGTTAATTAAGTTTGAGTTCGTAATACTGTGAAACTTTGTACTTTTAAATAATTGCATTTGTAAAAAAGATACTCATTTTATAATTAGAATAATAAAATAAAGTAAAAAAAACATGATAAGGGATGTAATCATGATGATATAAATTTTCAGTACCTACTGTGCAAATTGCTTAGAAAGTCAATCATTTCAAGGAAAATATTTTCTTTCTAAACTTTCTGTCAGTAAGCTGTTCTTTTTAGACCCGTACCCCCTAATATAAAATGTTTACCAAAAATTTAACCATGACAGTCTAAGAAGGGTAAGACAACCAGTTTGTTCCCCTGCTAGCCAGGGAGGTCATGCAACGTGCAAAAATGAAAGCAAGATCTTGCTTCAGTTTTTTTTGGGATTGCTGGACAAGCGATAGAAGCTGTGGAGGCCTGGTTTTGCAGAGCAAGATAAAAATTTCAATGCCTCTTCGTACGATCATGGAGTCCTGGATGGAATCGATGGATTCCATTTGGAATCTAGGCCTCGCTTGAGTTGTTGGCAAACAACGGCTTCACTTTTAGAAATACATCCTGCTCGTTAAGGAAGATCAGAGGACATTATTTCTGAAAATCAGAAATAATGTTGGTGCTGGTAGGGAGCCTCGAGGAACGCCCACAGAAATCCTCCATCACAAGGCCGTGCTAAATGCTCTAATGATATCCAAGAACTTCGCAAACATTGTTTTTGTTGTCCAGACGTATTTGGAATAGCATTTGTAGCTATATTGAAGGTTAGTCTTCAATATATGTTCTACTTTCAGATTAGAAAGCCAATCAACAATCTCATTTTTGTCTTTAAACGCATAATCTGAGTTTTCATCACTAGAGATGTCCTGCACAGATTGAAAAAGTTGGAAATGCGTTGATAATTCTTTGTGGAAATCAAATTATTTGTCATGAATGGCCTGCTTCGCCTTCTCCTGACATTTGGAAGCAGATATTCTACCTTAAGATTGGGAAGGTCATCAGCAACCTCATCAATTCTATTCTTGAATTCATCATCCAAATTCTAGCGATGCCCTGCATAGATTCAAACAACTTGACTAGAATTTCTGAGCCATGAAAAGTAGCTATAGTGATAGAGGGTAATAAATTGTCCAGGATATCCACCATAAGACCCCAAGAAACCCAAGATAACGTTTGGAAACCTTACCACTCCCTCATGGATGTTAGTTTCTAACAGATGTTCAACTTTAAGGTTAGAGAAGCTCATTTTGTCCTTAAAATCATAATTTGAATCCTCATCACTAGAAATGCTGTGGATAAATTGTAGGTGGTTGGTTAGGATCTCTAGTTTGGAATCAATAAGATGTGTCAGGCCACTCAGAGCCATGAAAAGGTGTGATAGTGATAGAAGGTTCCTGTCAAGGCTGTCCACCTTTAGAGGTTAAAATATCTCTAAAAGAGAAAACCATCCTGAACGACAACATCTCTTGGGTTGCAAGTTCCTCAAGCCTTCTTGGTCTGCCTGTGCTTGATCCATGAAACATGTGAGAGATATTAAGTTTCGGTTTTAGCCCTGGTTTAGGAAATGGTCCAATATGTTCTGGGCCGTCAAGACTAGTGAATCCCAAGATAACGTTTGGAAACGTTACCAGTCACTCATGGATGTTAGTTTCTAGCAGATGTTCAACTTTAAGGTTAGAGAAACCATTAACAATCTCATTTTGTCTATAAAATCATAATTTGAATCCTCATCACTAGAAATGCTGTGGATAGATTGTAGGTGGTTGGTTAGGATCTCTAGTTTGGAATCAATAAGATTTGTCAGGCCAGTCAGAGCCATGAAAAGGTGTGATAGTGATAGAAGGTTCCTGTCAAGGCTGTCCACCTTTAGAGGTTAAAATATCTCTAAAAGAGAAAACCATCCTGAACGACAACATCTCTTGGGTTGCAAGTTCCTCAAGCCTTCTTGGTCTGCCTGTGCTTGATCCATGAAACATGTGAGAGATATTAAGTTTCGGTTTTAGCCCTGGTTTAGGAAATGGTCCAATATGTTCTGGGCCGTCAAGACTAGTGAGTCCCAAGATAACGTTTGGAAACGTTACCAGTCACTCATGGATGTTAGTTTCTAGCAGATGTTCAACTTTAAGGTTAGAGAAACCATTAACAATCTCATTTTGTCTATAAAATCATAATTTGAATCCTCATCACTAGAAATGCTGTGGATAGATTGTAGGTGGTTGGTTAGGATCTCTAGTTTGGAATCAATAAGATTTGTCAGGCCACTCAGAGCCATGAAAAGGTGTGATAGTGATAGAAGGTTCCTGTCAAGGCTGTCCACCTTTAGAGGTTAAAATATCTCTAAAAGAGAAAACCATCCTGAACGACAACATCTCTTGGGTTGCAAGTTCCTCAAGCCTTCTTGGTCTGCCTGTGCTTGATCCATGAAACATGTGAGAGATATTAAGTTTCGGTTTTAGCCCTGGTTTAGGAAATGGTCCAATATGTTCTGGGCCGTCAAGACTAGTGAGTCCCAAGATAACGTTTGGAAACGTTACCAGTCACTTATGGATGTTAGTTTCTAACAGATGTTCAACTTTAAGGTTAGAGAAACCATTAACAATCTCATTTTGTCCTTAAAGTCATAATTTGAATCCTCATCACTAGAAATGCTGTGGATAGATTGTAGGTGGTTGGTTAGGATCTCTAGTTTGGAATCAATAAGATTTGTCACGTCAGTCAGAGCCATGAAAAGGTGTGATAGTGATAGAAGGTTCCTATCAAGGCTGTCCACCTTTAGAGGTTAAAATATCTCTAAAAAAGGAAACCATCCTGAACGACAACATCTCTTGGGTTGCAAGTTCCTCAAGCCTTTTTGATCTGCTTCGGTTTTAGGCCTGGGTTAGGAAATGGTCCAATATGTTATAGGACGTCAAGTCTAATGAGTCTGAATTTGGCTAGTCCCACCATGTCTCCAGTTTTGTAAATAGAGGAAGCCTAAACTTGTTGTAATGTGTTTGAAGGGAACCAAGATTAGCAGTTTTAATTTCATTTTAAAACTAAAAACATGTTAAGCAATTACTAAACACATTAAAAAAAACACATTCCCTACAAAGTCTTTCTAAGATTTCTAAGCAATTTGCACGTCAGCTATCATTTTAATTTCTCACATCAGTCTTTTATATAGTTTTGTATAGTTTTTTTTGGTTTAATTTTTGGAAAATAGAAACTTACCCATAACTAGAAGAGAACGGTATTATCTTGCTAGCGTTGTCTAGTGTATCCTCCTGTGAATGGTTCCCCGTCGCAGCAACGTACTTTTTCGGTATCTGCTCTTTAACGAATTCTTTCTCGTATTTAGGATCGGTTGACTTCCTTCTCCGGTGATGAATATTAAAGTTTTGTTTGATTTTGATGGTCGTTAAAGAGGAAAGGGAACACAAAACGAAAACGGAAAGAAAAAACCGTGTTAATATATATAGATCCTTGTCAATATTAATTAATTTGTTTTTAAAAAGAGTAAAAACAAAAGACACTGAATACGATGCAATACATTCAAACATAACCCTCCCTGAAGATGAATCGTTAAAATTGAAGAAATTGAATTGAACTCATTTTCGTTTTAATGTATTGCATTGTTTTTTAATACGACTTTTACGAGACTTACGACATCTAGTAATTTGCGTGAGAGACATGCTAAGAATCATCTTTTTCGAGAAGATAGTACTGCAATTTTATTTACAGTAGCAGTGTGTGTTTTGGTATATAGTTGGTCCAGTGTATGTAGGTGTTGTATCTTGCTGAAATTATTGGTTAGTTCCATTTTGGGTGATTATTTCGATGGATTTGTAAGATAAAAAAAAATCTCGTTTCCTAATATTAAAATTCAGCGGCTGGAATTCCGAAAAAATTCTGGTACACCCTGTATATTAAAACGTGTTATATGGAGTGTAGCGTAAACATTGATATGAATCAATTTTGACAGTTGCAGATCTCTATCTTGAAGTGAAGAGATGAGAGTGGTACAGAAAGGAGCGCCCATTTATGGTTGTGGGAAGGAAATGGATCTAAACGAGTTTCTTCCCCAACAACGTCTTCATTAAACTACTGATGTAGTGCTTCAAGCCCTGCTCGTTCGCCAAATCTTCCATCCATCCACGGTCCATACAAATTCATTGCTATCTCTGTTCCGAATATACAGAGCTGCTTTCTATTTTTAGCTAGAGATTAGGAGAGATCGAGCTTATCTCTCTCTTATACTAGGCATGGTTGTGGTGGAATTCTGCAAGGCTCAATCTTAGTACCATTATTTCGTTTTATTTACATTTCGATTCTGTCAAAACTGTCATTGATTCGTAGTACTCCAAGGACATAGTTCGGAATTCCAGCTTGAAGTTTTGACTCGTTTGATTCATCTACAGTTTAGCAGTATTAAATGGTAACCAGATCACTTGATGTAATGCCAATCATATAATGGTGAAATCAGTGTTCCCAACTTACCTTACAAATCCACGAACATCCCTGTATAATTACTTCCATGTTTGTTCCAACAATAATCAATCTGAATTCTTATTTCTTTCTATTAATATTTTATATGTTTAGTAGTGCAGACAAGTGTACAATATTAATTCTGTGTAAAATCATGTTGTAATTAATATGTATGTGTGTTTATGTATAAATGTATAGAATATATGGGGAGGGGATCAAATATTAAGGTGGTGGATTTGGAGGGGATTGGCATGGGTGACACGCACACTTCTTGCACACCAAAGGCCAATATAGCTTGCTATGCACATAGATTATATACATCGAACAGCCAACATTTAATTACATACATGTTAATCAAACTACAGATGCATTTAATTTAGATACTACACATGGGACACCAAGCATGCAAGTCGTGTCGAAAGGTGTATTGAACTTTCTGTCCGCTTGTGAATTGCGCGTGAATTAAATCGAAAATGAAAACGAAATAAAACAAAAAAATTGCGTTAATTACATTTTATGTATTAATAAATTAAATTCTAATTATTGCTTTTCAAGTTTATCTAAACGGAACACCCTGTATATGATTAATTTTTGGCTTTTGTGTTGTATGTAATGTAAGAGAGGGTTCACTTAACTGATATTTCATCAAAATAAATAATATAATAAACCAAAAATGTAATAATATACAGAGTGTTTCATTTTTATCATGTGCAAACTCCCTGTATACATGAAAATACGTTTTTTAAACGTCTTTAACTATAACCGGGCGATCTCAAGAAAATGCCACACCCTGTACATATCACTTTGTACTTGACAATGAGATTTACAAGGGTATATGAAGAAATATGATCTAAACATACGAGGGTTATGATTAAAATATGACTTATCTTATCACCAAATTTGGTTCTGGAAATTGATGGTCACAGTGCAGCACCACATCCAGAACTAGAAGCATGTGGAAATGTTAAGATCAAGTCGGATGGATAGGCAAATTTGGTTCTAATCGCTTAATCCTGATCCTCTAAAAGCGTGGAAGACCTCTGGACCGAAATCATCAATGCAGTTGAAGACTACCCAAGTTTGGAGTCCATGGAGTGGATTCACAATGATTTTTTCCACCACCATAGAAATGAGGACACCATTTTGATGGCTTCAGTTCGTATTAAACAATACTTTATGGTATTAAAAGGGTGGTGGGTGTGTTGGGCCACTTTTATCGGGCATTAAGTCACTTCTTACATCAAAGAACATGCTTCAATTTTGTTACCAATTATTGACAGACTAAGAATGGAGATATTTCTGCCTTCATATCCATAAAATAATGATTGTAGGGCATGAACAAAAGACACTTCCTTTATTGCAACGTTACTTACCGTAAGGAATTGGATCAAACACTGGTTTATCCTGAAAGATGAGCTTTATATGCACCCCAATCTTGCCACAAACATTTCTGACATTTTGTTTTGGGCAATTAAAAAATGCCAAAAATGAAATCATAAAATTGCTGCTATCGGTATGGATCTAGTGACGTTGGGAGCCAAAAATTCAGAAATCAGATATGATATCTTATGATCTAGAAAGCCATCTTAAAGAAGCTGATTAATTAATTTAACAATTGTTGTAGAACAAGCTAAAATAAAAATTTGGAATTCTAGACTTAGCATGTGCTGGTACAGCTTTCTGTAAAATTTTAGTTTCACTGACTCGACAAATTCTTCTTCAAGGATGTTTATTTTGGTAATTTTATGATGATGGGATGGTATTTACGATCTGAAGTTGAGGTTGGATGACCAGATAGTGGTCGCAACAATTCTGAACAACCCAAAAAGTTATCTGAGAATCAAGGCCTCTGCTTATTCAAATAACAGCAAGAGGACGAAAGGAACATAATATAATGATCAAGCTCAATTTGCCCTTTAGGAGACTCATCAGCATACTATGATACCATTCTGAATCAAAATTAGTTGAAAGGTGTCTCAGGAAGAAACTAGGTCATCAGTTAAGAACAATAGTTTGGCGATTGCGAATCTTCTCTAGGAGTTTGATCAAATGAACTAATAAATAATAAGCCTCAAACCTGCAGCCAGAATCGTTAAAAAAAATAGAAAAAATACCACTCAGAATTTCGATGCGTTTTGCTCTTCGTGAGGGTCATCAGCATTCTAACGAGATTCTGAATCGCAATTAAGGAATGTTTTATAAGCGTAGGGGTTAAAGATGTCGCTCGATTTTTTTGAAGAATGTTTTTTTTTGTGTTTCGTCCTTCATAAAGCTCATCAGCATACTATAATACCATTCTGAATCAAAATTAGTTGAAAGGTATCTCAGGAAGAAACTAGGTCATCAGTTAAGAACAATTTCAGAGACATAAGAGCGTCTAAGTAAGAGTAGCAAAGACAGTTTGGGGATTGCGAATCTTCTCTAGGAGTTTGATCAAAATGAAATCATAAATAATATGCCTCAAACCAAAATTGATCAGAATCGTTCAAAAATTACAAAAAATGCCACTCAACCGCTAGAATATCGATGCGTTTTGCTCTTCGTGAGACTCATCAGCATCCTAACGAGATTTTGAATCGCAATTAAGGAATGTTTTATAAGCGTAGGGGTTAAAGATGTCGCTTGATTTTTTTGAAGAATGTTTTTTTGTGTGTTTCGTCCTTCATAAAGCTCATCAGCATACTATAATACCATTCTGAATCAAAATTAGTTGAAAGGTATCTCAGGAAGAAACTAGGTCATCAGTTAAGAACAATTTCAGAGACATAAGACCATCTAAGTAAGACTAGCAGAGATAGTTTGGGGATTGGGAATCTTCACTAGGAGTTTGATCAAAATGAAATTATAAATAATGACCCTCAGATCTGCAGACAAAATTTTTCAGAATCGTTAAAAAATTACAAAAACCGCTAGAATATCGATACGTTTCGCTCTTCATGGGGCTCATCAGCATGCTAACGAGATACTGAATCGCAATTATGGAATGTTTTATAAGCGTAGCTTCTTTGAAGAATGTTTTTTTAATGTGTTTCGTCCTTCACTAGGCTCATCAGCATGCTAATGTGATTCTAAATCAAAATTAGACGAAAGGTTGAAGATTGTGATTAGGTTTTTTCTGCGAAAAGCAACAATTATAATTTAATTCAATTCTAGATCTCCTAATATAGCATAATTTATACAGAGTGGGGCACCATCATGAGGGGGCAGGGCAGTTTTAAAATTAGTTTGAAATACTTATACAGGTTGGTTAAAAAAAATGCTGCATTAGAGATAATGCTAAAATAGAGGTGGTGCCCCACTCCGCGATAATATTAATTAATTTTTCCTTTCCAATAAATTTTTGACGTTCAGAACATTCCCTACACCCCCTGATGTCAGTCTAACACATATACAGTTGTGAACATCGATTTAAATATGTTCACTACTGTATAATATTAATTCATATTTAGTCATAGATCCGTCGTTTGTGCCCTTGCAAACCATGCACAGCCTATTTCTTTTCATTATTACAAAATAGTAATAAATATAAATTTCTGTTTAAAAGATTTACAATTTTACCGCGCGATTTGCCCAAATTTCATTTTCAATTTATTTTGATTTTCGGTGGAAGGGCGGTGGTTCTATTTGTGTATAAATAATAATAGTATGATCATTTTTATAAATAATATACACACATACATTTACATAGATAATACATGACGAATTTCATTAATTTTTTTCTTTTACTTTTTATTTTTTTTTTTTGGGGGAAGGGTAGGGAGAGAACAATTTTTTATTTCGAGAGGGTAGGAAGGCTGTGAAATTGTAAATCTAATTTTCCGTTTTTTTGGCGGGGCGAGACATGATAGATGGAGCCGTAATCTCGTTTGGCGTTCGCGCTCTAACAGTAAGGTACATATCTCCGACACAGCTGCCTTTGGTTCTGATGCAATTAGCTTGACGCCTCACAGACAATTGTTCAAATTACGGATGGGATGACACGTACAATGTTGGTGTAGAACCGAATATATTGATGGTGTCCCATCGATGTTAACTGCAGAATTGATGACGTTATCTCGGATGTGTTAGTAGAGGGAGAGTAGCGTGAGGGCTGCGGTTCTATAGCGGTATCTATGTTAGACGTTTCGGATTTTGATTGAATCGAAACGATTTAATGTTGAGAATGAAGTTCGTATATCTACAGTAGAGTCCATTAGATTGATGACAACGTCATGAACAGGGAAAAACGAGTCATATTTATGAGCTTCTGCAATAACCGTATTTAGTACTAGTACATAATTTTTGTTGTATATTGACAGCTATGTTCCTACAATTTAAAAATTTTTATAGCTAGAAACTAGCCATTTTTACGATTCAGATGTTTGGCAACAACTTGCTAGACAGTTTTAACTTTTTTAAAACAATAAACTTTTCATCGTTTTAAATTTAGCTGCCAGCAGGTCTACAGCAGCATGTTTTTCATAGCTGACAGTTACTTCAACAGTTTCACAGCTACTGTTTCATATCTTAATAAGTTAACAGCTATGTTTTTACAACTTAACAGTTAATTTAAAACTAAAACATTTATAACGCTAACAGTTATATTTCTATAACTTAACAGTTAAAAACACCTTTAAAAATTACAATTTATCAGCTATGTTTTCGTTTAGCTGTCAGAGTTTAGATATTCGTAATTTATTAACTACTTTTTAATTTAGCTGTTTTAGCTGTTACCAGATCGGCTTTTTTTACGGTTTGACAGATATAGCTGCCAGCAGTTAATTCCGTCAATAGTTTCATAGCGATTTCTTCAAAGTGATATTACATTTTCATAACTTCACAGTTATATTTCTGCAAGGTAACAGTTAAAATAGCTAGACATTTTTCAAATTAACTGGTAATTATTTATTTAAGCTTACGAAAGCAGCTTTCCAGGCACCTTTTCGGTAGTTGATAGATTTCGTTGCCAGTTACTTCAACACAGTTCCAATATGGCACTATATTTTAGTAGGTTAACAGCTATATTTTTATAACTTAACACTTAAGACAGTTAAGTGTTCTTTAATTTAGTAGCTTATTGGTTTAAGTTACCAGAAGCTAACAAAAACAGATTTTTTTAATTTGTCAGCTATTTCTAGTATAGTACTACATTATTAACGCTGACAGTTATATTTCTATAACTTAGCAGTTAAAGTACCTCCAAAAATGATCATTTATTAGCTGTAGTTTAGTTTAGCTGTTAGAATTTGTTAACTATTTCAGTGTAACTGTTCTAGCTGTTACAAAATCGGGTTTTTTTACAGTTAAACAGCTATCCTAGCGATTTCAGTTATTAGAAGCGCAAAAAAAAATCGTTTTTCAGACATTTTTCCTATATTTGGGCAGATATAGCTGCCAGCATAGTGTTTTGTTGAGAATGGTATTACATTTTCATAACTTTCATAACACAGTTATGCTTCTCCAACGTTAACAGTTAAAATAGCTAGAAATTTTATAACTTAACTGGCAATTGTTCGATTTTGTACAGTTAAAAAGCTATGATTCTCACATTACCAGTTAACAGGAATTGATATATGCATTTTTTTTTAACTATATTACTAATCTAGCTGCCAGCTAAGTTACAGTTATGATTCTACAGTTTCTAGTGTGGCAGCGTTAGCTGTTAGCCTATCAAATTTTATAAGTTATCGTTCCCAGTTTATCTTTCAATTCCAAAAATATTTCCACTTGTAGATCAATAAAACAACAATTAATTAAATACCAATTTATTCCAGAACATATAATATTATGTTTTCGTTAATGAGACGTCTCATTAACGAAAATTGTTGTTTTATTCAGCCGCAAGTTGGAAATATTTCAGGAATTGAAAGATAAGTACATAAAGGTCACAAAATAGTTATATTAATTGTTCCCAGTTTAACAGTTTCGTAATTTAAGTTACTAGAATCTAACCAAAATAGTTACAATATGACAGATTTAGCCGCCAGTTAACTTCTTCTTTAATAAATAATTAGACAGTTATTTTTTCAATATTGCATCATTATCTAATAGCTATAATAGCTGCGCCTCTATAACTTAACAGTTAAAACAGTTGCCAAACTATTATCTGAGTTTTGGTAGGGTTAGCTGTTAGTAGATCGATTTTTACAGTTAGACAGCTATATTTTTCGGTTGGGCAGCGTAATGGCGTAAGTTACTAGTAGCTAAAATTAATTTGGGAAGCATTTTTTACATTATTTTACAGATTTAGCTGCTAGTCTACCAATCTCTCCAACAGATTCACAGCTATTCTTTCTGTGCAGGCTCACAGCTATGTATCCACAGTTAAGTTGTTAAAAGTTAACAAATTCAATTTAATTGCTGGTAATTAACTCTTCCTCGACAGTTTCACAGTTATTTGACAGTTTGTTTCTACAATTTAACTGTTAAAATAGCTAGAAATTAACAATTTTCAGCTATTTAGTTATTTAGTTTATACAATAACAGTGCGGTTAGCTTTTTAATAGCATCACAGCTATATTTTCCGATTGACAGTCAACTAGCTAGTTTAACACCATTAACAGCTATCTTGCAGTTTTATAAATTGAGCTGTCAGTTGGTTAATTGTTACAGTTAATTCCAATAGTGAGTGTTTTTGGTGTACTAAAGCTAAAACCTGTCAAACTGTCATAATTATGACAATTTGTTGGTTTTATACAGGTTTTAGCTGTCAAAATAGAGCTTATACAGGCTGTCCACGAGGACTGGTTGCGTTAGAACGCCTTTCTACAATTCTATAGTTAACACGTCTCATTTCTAGATTGTCGACTTACTTGATTGAATTACATGAATTATTGCAAAAGCTCAAGTAGCAACAACAACATTTAGAGCTTATTTTCGAGTTCGTATTTGTCGATTTTTCTAAATATACATGATGAGATTTGTACTGAAGATGGTGCAATGATACCTGGCGGTTTTAATTCCTGCAATTTTACAAAACTATATTTCTAAAATGGATCACTCACGAAATTGGTAAGGTAGCTTAGAGGTAAACGCAAACCAGAATACGATTCCATCTAAACATAATAACGTCCTGCTTGCCGAAAATAAAAACGTCCGGCATTTCAGTCTCTCGGGCAACGTTGGCCAAGCCAGTCTCTCTGTCTCTCTCTCTAGTGCTACGGACATCTAGCGGAGCAAACTGAATACAACTGACGGATAATGGTTCTGTCATTTGTTTTTTAATAAAGATATTTATAATTCAAAAAGAAACAATGTATAGGGTCGTTATGTGTCAACATAGTCACTAATAATAATTATTATAAATGGAAATAAATGTAAAAGAAACGAGATGAAAAATAAAAATGATATAATGGTAACGAAATAGTATTAATAATAATTAAAAAAAAATTAAATTAAACGAAAAAAATGGAGAGAAGAAGCGAGCAGATGCTGAGAATGTGGATCTCTACCTTGGACGGTTTTCTGCTCACTAACCTGAGGCAGAGCGAGAAGTTTTTGTGTACTACGACTGACCTGTAGCATAGGGCCAAAGTTGCAAACACAATGAACACACCCCCTACCACCGACATGAGTGTACCCACAAGAAAAACCGTGTTCGAGCCGTGATAGTCCTCTGCAGATCCAGCGCAGGGTGAGATCGGGTTGTGCGGCGTCACCATGCATCATGTTCATCATCATCATCATCAATACAACAAGAGAAAGAAAAGGAAAGCACCAATGAGACAAATATACAATATAAAATGCACACAGTTAATCAAAAAAAAAAAAAACAACGGAAGTAGTTAAATCTAAATAATAATATAGATAATACACTATTACGTCAAATCAACGCAATATCCTCAGATTACAATCATTATACTATAATGACAATATACCAGTAATCAATCAGGATTACTTTCAAAATATAAATGCTAGAGAATCTTTCATGTGAGATGCAGGTGTGTATAATAATATAAAACAGTGAATATTTTTCATGTCAGTTGCTCTACTAGTGTTTCCTCCCCCTAACTCTCTTCCAAGTTCCCTCATTAAAGAATTCATGATCAATGCAGTAGAGCATTGCCGTTGAATTGCCTTGAACTAGGACCAATGACTTTCGAATTGAGTTAAGAATGGTCTGGGCAGGATCTTCTGTCAATTTGACGTCAGTTCTCGTGTTGTATAAAATTGTGTGACTCATGCTACTTGTAACATAATTCGGGCGCAGTCATTAGGATGCGATTTTGAAACTATAAGTCACAACTTGTAAATTATTTGTATTGAGACACTCTAAACGGCTTTAATAAGCTACTATTGCTGGTAAGGCGTGTTTTCTGGAGTTCAATGCTCAAATGGATTGTACAGCAGAAGCGGAGAGTGGAGCACTTTGATCCATGAAAATAAATTTTTATATACACTACAACTTATTTGAATTAAATAAACGCCATATAAAAGGTCACCAAACTGCCCAACTTTTCGCCAATTTAAGCAACTTTGTATCTCTTACCGTTCTCGAGATCCCCATGCAGTTTATTCTTATCTTGGACACACTGTATATAAAAATCTTTTTACTACTATGGTTCTTGGTGCTTAAGAGTCAAAACCCGATCTTCCTAAGTTGAAAATGGCTTCTGCATGCAATTTATGAAAGACACCTGCACTTTTCTACCCGTCAACAACTGCATTCGGCCGCTACGTCAAGAATCTGACCTTCAACGATATTGCTCATTGCTATAACCTGATCTTACTGTAATCTATCTCGAGACTGTCACTTTGAAATGAGGAAATGGACATTCATGTGGCGGTGCCTACTTGTGCGATCTTTGTTTGCATGAGATAGTAAATAAATATTGTAGTAGGTTAGGATTTTTTGACGTTATTTAGGTTTTGTTGTTGCCATTTTTAGCTCCACTGGAATATCATTTAGTGCAGAATTGATTAAATATAGTTATTGTTTGATCACTTTTGACTTTTATTTCGTTGCTTGTGTCCATAATTAGCTTGTGAGCAGTACTGAGCTTATGTGGTATTACAACCACTTGATTCTGGCGAAAATATCTTAAGTTAAGAAAGATTTTTTCCTCTCACGAGGATTGTGACGTTCTAAGTGAGTCTACACAATAAGAAGTTTGGAATTACTGTCCCTGGCGCCGGCAATTAGTGAACATTTGCAATTAATTTATCTCTCCACCCCCTCCAAGTTTGTTGTGCTAACTGTGGTCGCTTATTGTCAAACTCAGGGACAAACATCAATACTAGCTCAATATTGATGTTTGTCACGGGAGTTGCTGCCACAGGGCACCCGCATTGCTCCGAAAGTCTTCTGTATCGTGTGATGTGGCTACAACGATTTAATACATGTTTGATCAACGATTTGCTCTTGTTAATACAGTTGTCAAAAAAGACGCCCTCATTTTTCTTTCTAATTTGATAATTTGAAAAGAACATTTTATTGTTTTCTTGTCAAACTCTGCGAGAAATATTAAGTAAAAGTTAACAAAACTCAGGTGTTGTTTCTGAATCCCTTTGTAGATGATTTTCCAAGAGTCTCTCTATGGTTTAGCCATTCAAGTTAGCCCGAAACCATTTTTTTAATGGTTTTGGGCAAACGGTAAAAGGCAGGGCATATTAATCGGTCAATGATGGATTATTACGTTAATAAGTCGATGGTTTCAGTCGCTGTGAGGCCGCATCTTATCCAGATCAGGATCATGCTCCATTTTAAAGAAATGTTCATTAATTTTAATCAAGTACCTCATAATGCAATTAACATGAAAGCTGCAGTACAAAGCTTGGGCTGTATCTCTTTTGTTGATAAATTTAGCCTATGGTGGTTGGTTGTTCAGGACACCTAAATTGAAGTTCAGGTTTAGCGTTGAGTTTAGGTAATTGTAGTTTCGATCCTTGAAAGTTTATTGGAGTCATGCATAAATAAATTGGGCAACTCTCCATTGATTTGGCGCCATTATTTTGGGGCTCTAGTATAATATAAGAAGATCGAATTTTTTCCTATGAAAAAATATTCACTGTGCATCATCAAAAAGTGATTCTTGTTTAATTCTTTTGTTTTTAAATTTATACACTCACTGCATACTCACCTATTGTAAATAATCAACAAAAAAATATTAAGAATACATATACATATATATATATACTCGATCAATTCATATATATATATTTATAATACACAATATTTATATAATAATGTATTGAGATATATACAAGGCAACATCTAGAGTACTTAAAAAGCTTATGTACAGGACGGACATCGCTTTTGTGAATACAACACAGGCGCTCTGATGGACACAGGTACCTGTAGCAAACCGCCACTAGGGCGAAACAAATGAAGACGCCCTTCACCACGCCTACCAAGATGAACACCATGGACAGCGTGCTCAGGTTGTCCGAATTGTTGGCCCCTGTTAGATATATAGATATTGATAATACACGATTGGCCAACAGTTTGGATTTTGTCTCACATCACGGGGTCAAAATTAAACAAAAACAAAATCTACATTAATTTGTCCAAAATGTTATAATACAAAGGATTGTATAATTGTGTGAAACATAATGTGGGCGCAGTCATTAGGATGCGATTTTGAAACTATAAGTCACAACTTGTACAATTATTTGTATATTTTATACGAGATGAGATTAAAAATAAAATAAAAATAATATCTAATTAAATTTTGTGATTCTCGATTGACTTGGCCATGATTAGAAATTGTGCTAAAATTATTTTTTTATGTTGACCTGAATTGTCAGTAAACCGGTCAAGTCTTCGATTAAATATTAAGGTGGTAACCCGGTACTAGTACGGGTTGTCTTTCGGGGTAGGGGCGAGACTAACTAACAAAAGATTGCTGCCTTTTTAAGTTAAAACTCTGATGTTGCGCTGACGCAATGGTACGTACCGTAGGGGGTCTCTTTCTTCTGCATCACGCTCGTCAGATTATCCATGTTCACCTGGTTCTGGTCGTACGGTGGTGTCGGCAAGGAATATGGTGGGGCCGGTACAATTTCGAGCTCGATGGAACAATCCGGTCCTGTCCAACCACGATCGCAGAAACACGTGTTGACGTTCGTACAAAACTGTAAAATAAAATCGAATTAGGGATATCCCCCGAAAAAAAAACAAGCCTAAAATATACACAACGTTTCTCCAGTAATTTGTCGCTGATATAAAATAAATCTAAAAGTGTCGAAAAAGGGGGTCCTTTTTTCCTCCATTTAACATATTTTATCTGCACACTTTTCGAAATAACAATACCGCTTCTTTTTTTGTTTCTTGTTCTTCCGACGAATCGAAAGAAAACGAATCTACGATTTTGATTCGATAAAATCGCAATGGAGAGGAAAAGACCGTGAATTAGAGTCGGTTCCCTTTTTTTTTTTTTTTTACTTACCCCATTTCCGGAGCATTCTTTGTCCTCATGGTTCGTTGGACATTTCGTTTGATCGACGTGCGGAAATATACTGGTGCAAGTCTGATTAACGCAGATCAGGCTCTCCCCGCAAGGCGTCCCATCCTGTACGAGTCCCACAAACGGGTTGATCGACTGATTGATGTTGCCCGATGAGTTCGGACCGCGATGCACCGATCTTTAAACAGGAATGAGATATTTGGCGAAAGGAATGTGTTACTCTCGCGGAAATATGTAAATGGAATGCAGAAAGAGAAATTTCTCGATGGTACCGTTTTATATACATATATATCTGAATGTCTTTGAAAACTTGCCAAGAGAGCTTTTTTGCTCTTTATAGAAATTTAGGTCAAGATATAAAAATCAATAATCATCTTTTAGTAAATCGTATAGAATTTGCGTGATTCAGTGCTTTTAAAGAGAAGATGATGTTGGCAGATATCACGTAATTTCGATTGAAACGAAATGGTTCCACGCTAATATATAGAGTGTTCCATAAAAAAAAATGTTAATTAAAAGTTAAATCATCGGTCTAGAAATTAATGACAAACAAACTACTCATTTTTTTAAATAATTCTGAGGTTTCAGTTTAATTCAAACCTTTATCAGGACTAAGATTAACAAAGGAACTTAATCAGTTATCAATAGAGTCGGCAAAGACGGGCAAATCTCAGTGCAACGTGGAGAGCAACGTAGGGGAGTGAAGTAGTAGAGTATTATTCCATTCATCGTCACATGTTTCGGAAACAGACTTGATAAGGCCTGATTACGGTCCTTCAATGTTGTTCTCAGCACTGCACTGAAACTTGCACTTCGTCGAGTCTATTTATCAGTAAAAGTAAAACTCCTTGAGAGCATTTTTCCAAATTTTCATAGAGATCTGAGCAATAGATTGGAAGTTGCAGCGTTTGGCAGTGCTTCTCGTAACGGCTGCAAGGTCGAGTAGACAGTGCCAACCAGTCTTTGTGTCAAGTAGGGTTCAGCAGTGGATCGCTCCGCCTTGGCAGTAATTCTTTTGTTATGGAGGATTTGTTCACTCCTACCAACCCCTTCCCGCTAATGTTTTGAAGATTGTAAAGCCAATATACGAAGACCTATTTAAAGAGAAATTGCTCGAAAGATGCCTCGATGGATTCATAACAACGAGAGCTATAACCAACTGATCTGCAAACTGATCCCGAAACATCTGCCAGGAGGTGCAGTACCCGTAGGAGCTGCAGCTTACACATCAGCCTGCATTTTCAACGAGAAACAAACATCAATATTGAATATATTTGGGGCATTGAGGGTGTCCTGTGGTAGCAACTCCTATGAGTACGTCATGGGAGTTGCATCATCTCAGCTATCAAGCTTTTAGAGACAATCCACAAATAAAGTGTTAGCGTTAGATAGTTTCCACGACTGTGATTACGCGTTAACAAGAGCAGGTCCTTGATCAAACAACATGTATTAAATCGTTGTAGCCACATCACACCATACAGAAGACTTTCGGGGCAATGGGAGTGCCCTGTGGCAGCAACTCGCATGAGTACGTCATGGGAGTTGCTGCCACAGGGCACCCCCATTGCCCCAAACATCTTAGCATCAATTTGTCAATAACAGATGTTTGTCCCTCGTTGAAAATGCCCATGAGTACGTCATGGGAGTTGCTGCAATTCCTACTAACATTGCATCTCCTGGAAGATGTTTGTCCCTCGTTGAAAATTTGCAGATCAGCTGGTTGATGACGTATTGCATCTCCTGGAAGATGTTTCGGGAAAGTTTGCAGATCAGTGTGATGACGTACTCAACGAGTTTAATACATTCCTGTTTGATGGTGTGATTTGGCTTTTTAACCCGTAATCACAGACGTGGAAACTATCTAACGCTAACACTTTATTTGTGGATTGTCTCTAAAAGCTTGATAAAGCACGTAAGCATTAGTCGAAAAAATGTGTAGTAATCTAAAAAAAATTGCTATTGGCCATCGTGGAGTTCTTCTACCTCTTGAATAAACGCTGCACTTTTCATCTAAAGCGTCTACACCTTTTTAATAACATTGTAATAATCTATTATCTCTGGTTTTCCATTATCAGGATCTACATTTTTATGATGGTGCATTGAGAATATTAAGATAACTACTCTATTCTTTTTTGGTTCATGCGAAATTATAGTCATATCTTTGGTAAAGGCAAAAAACAAATCTAAATACAGACTTATTTGGCTATGTTAACTTCCAACTAAACAAAGAAAAGGTACAGCAAACATCAAGTGAATAGAATTCTTGGACTATAAAAACTCACACCTGCGCACTCTTCGTGGGCCTGAGAGGCCGTTCGTCCATGATTACGGGTTAATATAGTTGTCGGAAAAGATGCCATTGAATTTTGAACTTGTCATTCTAATTTGACAATTTGAAGAGATCGTTTTACTAAACCACCGTTAACAGAGTCTCAGGACAAAAATAAAAAGATCTAATCAAAAATGTAATCTGTCTTTCTCTTGAGATCCCAACAGACTATTGGTCTTCCATTTGATACTACTTAGAGCAATTTCTGCAATTAGAACTCTTAATTAAATAACAGTTTAATTTCTTCTTAAGCTCTTGCTGTGCAGTTTGTGCGTGTGTAATTGTGCTTAACGGACTTGTTACAGCACTATTTCGCTGTTTATAGTGCTGCACCACTGTTTTTTGAAGAACTGAATCGCCGACCCCAGCGATCTGCCACATCACTGGGTAGCCGCTTAACTAGTAGCTTATTAGCTTTATCAGGGTATTCTTAAAAATAAAGTAAGCAAGGTTCTATTTACAAATCAACATATTTTGGAGCAAGTTGAAATTTTTAGGAACATATTTAAAAAATCAACATTTTTTAGTTAAAAAGAATTGAAACAAGTTGAAATTTTTCAATTGAGATTAATGTTAAGTTCGTCTTCAAAATGTGTTACCAAATCAGCATAATATATGAAATTTTATTTAAACATGACGTGAGCTAAATATACAGGTGGCCATTTGAAAACAAAACGGCATTGATTTTGGGCATTTAATGTCATATAAAAATAAAATGCTCAGACATGTCAACTTTGTTTTTGAGTGGGGCGTTTATTAGGCGTACAAGCAAACCATCATCTGTAATCCTTTGGGCAGGGTAGAACTGACCTCAAAAATCTTAAATGAAAAGGGGGGAGGGGTTGACTTGTACCTCGATTGAAAGGTCTTTCGATTCGCTTTACAATAATACCTAGTTTATGGCATTACGTTTCATTATGATGCGTAAAAATTAACTTTTATTCCTGATATTAGGAAAGAGATAACAAACTTGCATGTATTAGTCAAGTAGGTGTTGAACGTGCTAAATTAAGATAAAAATTCAAAGCGTAGGCTTCCAGTTCAACATGACACGGTCCAGGTTTTTTATTAAGATAAAAACTGTTGGGGGGTTGACCCCACGTTGGGCGCCAAAACGATATAATGTAATATTATATATTTTGGCGCCCATCGTGGGTCTCACCTCCACAATATTGTGCGAGTATCAAATCGATGCACAATTTCTTTCTATTATTCTACCAAACAGTTATAATAAAGACAAATAACGTGTCAGTTTCAAAGCTTCAAAATAGATAGAAGAGTCGATAAGGTAGATTACTTTTCTATTACACTCAACAATTTATAGGTTATAGTACGATAAAAACAACACTTACTTGCACTCGTATTCGACACCTTTCGTCGAGATAATCGTCCGCGTGTGATCCAAACCGATGCCGGTAGATACCGGATTCCGATTCCCCGAATGGCACTGCAACGAACCGCACCTCACGTTCTCCGGGGCGCATTTGATGAATCTACCGATCGGGTCATGTCCGCAATGGCCGCTGATCGACCCTTTGGAGTTGAACTGATCGAAACATTGGACGTCGGCACCGATACCGCCGTAGCCCCATATCTGTTCGCATTGGATGTTCAACGTCGGACAGACGCCGTTGAAACAGTAACCGCCATCGGTGCACGGGGAACCGTTCTTCTTGTAAACGTCCGGCGGACAATCGCCAGTCTCACCGTTGCAGTATTCGGGTAGGTCGCAATCGTTGGTTATCTCGCGACACGTGTATCCGCGCTCGCGCAACTTGCAGTTGTCGCAGCACGGCCCTTTGGCGCATTCCGCCTCTTTGGTGAGCTTGCACGTGATGGGATCGCAACACGGGTCGACAGAGGAACAATCTTCGATTGTGCCGCAATCGCAGTCTTCGCCGTCTTCTACGATACGGTTGCCGCAAGATCTTCGTACCTTAAAAATTGTGATGCATCTGAATATTATCATTAGGATAGCTGAATTTTGAAAGGAAAACATAGTCAAAAATGTGGTCGATCATTCCATACTTTTTGATGATGATGAAATAAATTTGTTGGTTTTTCTGCAAATTTTTGAATTTGGAACCTCGTACATGATATTTTCTGTGTTCAGCTCAAAAAAGCTGCTTTTGGTGGATGATTAAACAGAACGAATTCTTGGACATGCTTTGAACAGTAATAAATATTTGAGATGTTTTCGTATGTCAAGAAAGATCCATTTATAAACCAATACAGATATAAAAATGTGAATCAATGGCAGAGATGTGGGTACAGTGGTACATGCGAAAAAATGTCTAATTAATCTTATGTTTTCGCTAATGTCGACAATGCCTAGAAAGCAAAAAATAATAGATGAAGAGAAGGGTACTTCTCAAGCATTGAGATACAGCTAAAAGGTGATCTTTTGTTTGCAAGCAAAATTAACTATCGTTTAACAAAGAATTAAAAACTCCAAGATACCCTGTCAAAAGGAATCAGCTCAAATATCCAAAGAACTACTACTAAGAAAACCGGAAGCTACAGTTTTCAACAACGTGTGAAGATCTCCCAGAAATTTTTGCTAACTGAGCGTTCAATCTTGATGAAACAGGCTCCACCACTGTTCATAAGCCCCTAAATGTATTTAGAGGCAATGATAAAAGGTATGGAACATCAGAACATCGAGGAGTCCTTATTCCAGTCTATGGTTTCGTTAGCACCAGTGGAAATAATTTATCGTCATTCATAGTTTTCTTTCTCCTAGTATTGCTGGGTTGGTACCTAAGTCAGGACCATATTTTTAGAAATCTGACATAAATTTGAAAAATAAACAAAGATGTTCAAAAGTCTTAGCAGTGGTATTAATCAACGACAACCATGAAGGTCAAGTGAGTCTCGACGTTATAAATTTCTGTCAAGAGTGTGGTATCATGGTGGGAACTACCCACCCCACCCCAAAGGAACTAGTGGAATCAGTTCAATGGTTTGTCAGTCAGAAACATATTTAATAGGTAATTAATTGAAAAACAAAAGCCTCTAAAGGGAGTGGACGCATGTCCCATGACCCATGTCCTGACTCTTTCCAATGCTATTCACTTTTGGTAATCTTTAAATGTAGCATTGTTGTATTATCTAGTTATCTAGTTAGGAAAACATAGACTGCATCAACGTCAGTTAGTTGACAGTTGTACAAGATTAAATCGTATTACGACAGTTGCGTATGATTTCGAGTTTTATTAAAATAATTGGGAACTAGAACATTGTGTCAGGTCGGGGCAATCAATAAATAAACATTCGAAAGAAGAAGTTTATTAATAATTATTGACCAAAATTGGGTACGCTCCAAAGTATAATCATGGATACAAAAATATTAGAACTGATAGCTAAACAGACAGAAAATTTGACTCTATTAAATGAACAAATAAGAGTAATTCAAAATCAACAGAAGGAAAATCATGATATAAAAAATATCAATGCACAATGGCGACAGCCATTGAAGGTCGAAGGAGACAATATGTTGGAAAATTATGACACGTGGAAGATAATGAAGGGAAAGTCAACTATTTATTGTCAGCAATAGGTGCAAAAGCATTGAAGAAATATGATAATGTTTTGAGAATAATAGATAATAATAGAGCAATGTTGAGGATAATTTTGACATGTATCTTTTAAAATTAAGAAAGCTTGTTAAGAAATGTCAACATGGTGATATGGAAGAAGAATTGTTGAAAGATAGATTGATTGACGAGGTAATAAATACCTGTCCAGCCAATGAAATTGCAGAGGACCAGTTGAGGAAATTATCAGAAGTTGCTTCAAATTCCAAAGTAAATAAAGTCAGCTTAGGCCAGTTAGTAAAAACGAAAGCACTTTGTAAATTTTGTGCCGAATGGTATGTTTTCGATAAGAACAACTGCAAAGCTTTTGGTCTAAAGTGTAATTATTGTAATGGAATGAATCATTTTCAAAAGGCTTGTAAAAGATATCCGAAAGGGAAGTTTTATAAGAAGAGAGAATCCATTCGAATATGTCTCATTAGAGAATACTAGACCATTTTTCAGACTTTTTTGAAGTAAACTTTCTGAAAAAGTTAACACCTAAAAGTGTTATAGAAGCCTGTAAATTAAATTTTAGTAGACATGGAGTACCAAAAAGAATATGAACATAATGGGACAAACATGGTGAATAAAGAGATGGAAATCTTTGCAAAAGAGTGGGGATTTAAACACTCATTATCTTCATCACATCACCAACAAGGTAATGGTAAAGCGGAGGCAACGGTTAAAATAGTAAAGAAAATGATCAAGAAAGCTCAGGAGAACAATACTGATTTTTGGTAAGCTCTACTTCATTGGCGAAATACTTCAAACAAAATGGATTCTAGTCCAGCTAAAAGAATTTTTTTGAGTGGCACATTTTCACCTGATTCCACCTATACCTTAAAAAATCAGTAAAATAAGTCTGATTCAGAAGATAATTCCTAACAGGAATCAATTTTCTTAAGCTTCAAGAGATGTAACAACAGATTTGGTCCTTTACTTGGGAAATTGCATCATAATCATCAGAAAAGAAAGGACAACCCTTACGAAGTTTAAATACCAAGTAATGAGGGCACTAATTTGAGCTTCTTTAAGTACCAGATCTATTACGAATTCAACTTTTTCATTGACTGTTATCACTTACCTCCAATTCATTCGGTTTATTCATCAAACAAATCCCATTCCCAGTCCTTAACCTATCCACATAATCCGATCGACTACACTCCGAGAATTTATACGGTTGCACGTTATCTAATCCAACAATAGCTTGCGCCATAATACACCCATGCCAATCCCTACAATAACACTCTTCCCTACCATCATCGTGTCCCATCCCGATATTATGCCCGATCATATGAGCCATGGTCCCCGCTAAAAGATGAGGCTCGTACGTATTAATATCTACACTGATTCCGACAGCTTTCGGCCCGCAAACGGTAGCAGGCGCAGCCATACCAGCCTCACCGCCGACGAATATCTCACCAGTAAGAAGTTGCGTGGTATCCTTATCTACCTTGAACATCTTCCTGGTGAGATACGAATTGAAATTCGTCAGCGCCTTGCCGATATCTTGATTCCGATCGATTTGGGCTTGGTTACCGCCCTGCCACGTTTCCACGTAGACGACGGAGACTCTCGTGTTCAACGTACGGAAGTATAGGTCGGCGATGTTGGCCACCTGGATGGAATCGTGGACGACTTCCGCGCGTGTACTGCCGTTCCTCTTCTCGAACATGGCCTTGTCGATGACGAGGGCTGTTTCAATGTATTTGGTCGCTTCCCTGACGTCCCTACGCAGCCGGTCGCGATTTAGTGATGGAAGGAAACCGGAGTGGGATTTCGGCCGCCAGTCCATGTTTCCGGTGTTTGCACAGCCTTTGTTCGCTTTGGTGCGCGCCTCAAATATCACGTGAGGATGTTTCTGCTAAAAAAGAGCGAAAAAGCTGTGCAGTCACATGGCGTTCATAAAATGGATGATATTTTTTAAGACTATGATGTACGAGTATGGGAAGGTGTGAAAAAGATTCATTCAAAATTTGACATCAATTTTTTTGAATACATTTTTTTTAAATCTGTTTTTGAGGATGTTTGATCGTTTAGCTGGTCTTCTGAAAAACGTGCAAACCTCACTAATAAGTCCAAATGCATTTCGGATAGAAGTCACTTTGGAAGCATTACTTAAACATAAATTTAGGCAATGAGATGCGTGTGTGTAGATAGCTCTTGGATATTCCTCTATTATAATGGACTGCACTCCCTAAATGAGCCTCTCATTGCTGATGCCCCATCATAACCTTGTCCTCGCAAATTATTAAGATGTAGACCAAGAGATATCAAAGTTTCACCGAAGGTGAGGTCGTGAACTGGAACGAAGGACAATTTGCAACTTGCGATTTCTTCAAAAAAGTTGTCGCAATTTTGGCTGGTAACCTTGAACAATATGATATCTGTGGGGTGGCAGTGAATTGGTTTAAATCATATTTGTCAAACTGTGTACAATATGCACCTGCAGGAGTCCTGCATGGGTTTAATTTTGGACCTCTTCTTTTCATTTTATTTACGAACAGTTTCATGTCAACTACATGGATGAATATTAAACGTCAAACGTGGTTTCTTGGGACACGGGTATAACTTGGGACATTTGACAACGTTGCAATGTTGCAACTGTCACAAACTTAGTCTGTGTCGTATCAGATTTGTGGTTGCTTTTTAATAGAATATTAGTGATATTGGTGTAATTTTGCTTAAGGGTAAGTTTTTAATCATTTGTTTTTAAATATGTTGACATAGATAGGTAACAGGTAATGCGAAAAATTTTGTATGCTCAGAGGTTATGTTTTAAAATGTTTCCGTTACGGCTTTGGAAACAGTTAGTTTGAATATTCTTCAATATAGTGACATGTGTGCTTTTCAAGTTTCTTTATCCCTACCTTTTCTTGTAGTAATTAAAAAAAGTGTAATTTGTGGGGTTATTGGGACATGTCCCAAGTTACCCCACAAAACTGATGACGGGCAGCTTGCAAAAGCAGTATCTGAAGTACAAGCAGGTACAGCTCTGAGGAAAGTAGCAGATAAATATGGAATATCTAAAACGACTTTAAACAGAGAGGAAAAGAGGAAAACAGACTGGAGAATGTGTTCAATTCAGAACAAGAAACAAAATGGGGATTTCCCCTCACTAACTAACTTAAGACTGATTATTAAATCTGATCTACAACTAAAGGGTTTGAATGAAAAAAGGTTTCGAAATAACTTACCAGGACCTGATTGAATAAAACAATTTTTGATTAGAAATAGGCACATTCTGACATAGAGATTGTGCCAAAAGGTGTCCCAAAGGAACTGTTTAGAATAGATCAAAAAGCAGCTGGTTTACTATGGACCTATTTGAAGATTGGTTTAGAAAAATAGTAATGACGTACTTCCAGAAGTTTGATCAAGAAACTCCAAAGCTTTTGATAGGGGATAATCTAGCTTTTGATAGGGGATGTATCCCTAATAAGGCTATTAGATAATTGCCTTAAAGGCAAGGAAAAAGAGCAAGAAATCGAAAATTTTCATGACAAGCCTGGACGAAGTACCAAATACTGAAATGAAAATAATCGACGCCGACTTTGCTCAGGGTTCCTATCCACTTCTTTGTCAGATGAGGACATTTCGCTGCATAAATATCTGAATTTAATCATGTCGAAAAAGAAGATTTTCCTGTCTCTCGAAAAAGAACTGAGGCGCCTGAATATCATGATGGCAAACAGGATCGTCTTTCTAACCTTGAAGAAAGTATTTCCAAAGATTATGATATTTAAAGCTTTGATAGGTAAAACGAGAGGTCGTTTTATGATTTTAAATGTCCCATGTTACGATGCAAACCTTACAACACGTTATTTAATGCGAAATCAGCAATGTCCCATTTTACCTCAGATCACATGGTAACATGGGACAACGACTAATTTTTTTTATAAGGTTATAATTTTTTTTTTTGTGCAGTAAAGTCATTCATATGTCTTAGAGGGCTTGAATAAACAGTAATTGAATGTCAAAATCGTCCCAAGAGATCCCATTTGAAGGTGCACATTATTCTCGTTATCAAACTTAATCGCTTCGTTATTCTTCTAAACAAATAAATAACCAACATGTTACACCCTTGCGTCAAACTTTAACAACGAAAACATCATCGCTTACAAATCTCGCTCTAAATTCCGTGCAAGACAACCAGCGGCAATAACACCACAACAATAAATTACAGCGCGGATGATGGATAAAACTCCCGCTCCGACGAAGTTTCAACTTCGCATAACATCATTGCGTTCAGTTGCGTTATTGGCGTAATAACACTAAACTTTTCGGGAGGAGTATAGGGTGAAGAGAGAGAAAAAAAATCCACTAACAAGATATCGTATCAAATTTCCCAAGGGCGAGTCTCTATTCTGCGTTGGCCTCCCCCTTAACTCATTTAAACTAGACGTCGTTTCCTTCTAACTGCACTTTAAAAGTTAAGTGCCGGACCGTGGTGGGAACCAGCGGGGGGGTTACAGCGACCGTGGTGGAGTAGAGGGGTAGGACATCGTTGCGGCACAGACCAATTTTTTTATCGCCTGTACGCGGCGAGATTTATTGCGTTATTCAATTTTTTTCCGCAGGCGGTTATGGTGTAGTTCCTGGTCGTTGGGAAGAACTCGCGAAAGTTGCTCAAATGCTGACGGATAATGATGCTGGGTCGGAGGAATGTGTACGACTTCTGCTGATTTAAGACTCTCTCTCTATTATTATTATTATTATTATGATTATGATTATTATTATTATTACCTTAATGCAATATTGAATTTTAAGTGAAATTCCTCTTCAGAAGATTTATTTTCGTTTCTAAAAATAACCATATCTCAACTTCACCACCCTAGCTCACAAATCAAAACGAGTTAATTCCATTTTAATGGTTCCCGTTGTCGTGGTGTCAGCGAGAAAATCACGATCGGCCGATTTCACTTTTCGCGGTCGGATAAAATCCAGGATCGGGGTGGGACGTTTCTGACGTCAGAAATGTGTCCCCCGGACGCAGAAGTAAAGTCGATGCATATGTTCGCCGTTGACCGGGCGCCTTGATTGGCAATATTGTTTCCGGCACGTCCACCATCCCTGAGTTATCCACGCTGTTGTCGTCAAGATTTTTATTCGAGATTCATCTCCGTTCGCGAGCGCCATCTAACTCGTCGTATACGGCATAGTCGTGTCTTTGTCGTCCGAGAAAAACGTGTACGCTTCAAGTTGGCGAGAAATCTCTTCTATTTGTCGGTCTGACGAGATGCTTTTAGCGTTTCGTGTGTTGGTGAAAAGTACAAACGATGTTGATGTAAGAGAGGAGGAGGAAAAAAAATAAAAAAGCGGAAAATAAATAATGTAAAAGCGTGTTGTCTATGTGTACCTACCACCATTAGTTTTATTCCACAAAAGGAATTATAGAAATAACTCTTATATTACTCTTTAGCACTTAATTTTTATAATTTTCCTTTACATGGCAGTTAGTAATATCCATTTATTCGAACATAAGCCAGTTTACTAGAAATTCAAAGCTAAACTTTAGTACAAACTGCTTGTCAAGTAGGACCTGGACAGCTGCCCAAGGCTGGAAATCTTCGAGAGAATATTCCTGAGTATCTCGAGCTTTACGAGCTAGAACGTTATTATGTTGAAAGTAACCTTGTTTTCGAAAATCTTCGGGATAAAATGGAACAGGGCGATAGCCTTGCCAAGTCGGAAGAACAACATATGGACCTTCATGGAGCAGGATACTCAGTATGAAGATAAACCTGTTGAACCTAAAGATCCCAAATTTAAACTTGAAGGCGCAGCTCGGAAACATCTCAAATGACTAATCAAACAAGGGGACAAAACAAAGAGCCCGATCTGAAGCAAGTACTCCCGAAGGCTACATAGTGAAGAAAGCCAAGCCAAGTCCTACAGCTGTGCTTTGTTACAGAAGAATTCCTTGATGTGCTCCTAATGATCGAAGAGTTAGACTCCATACAGGACGAAATCCTGAAGCATTAAACAAAAGGATGTGGATTAAGCTGAAGTTCCTTGGCTCGACATTTAAATCTGGTTCGGTGAACGTGGTAATGAAACTCAAACCATGAGAAGATTCGAGGATTGCCGACGAGTCTAACTGATTACGAGAAAAATCTTCATTGGTTACTTCCTCAACAGCGACAAGGATAGTAACAACACTATTAGAGCTCAACTTGAACGAGTGAAGGGTACTTCGCAACAAAACCGCTCAGCTTCTCTATCTACCGACATTAACTCCTTTCACAAGCTTAAAAATAAGGAGTTTAGAATTAGCTACAAGTTTTCCGCCAAACCTAAGTCAACTTCAATGGAAACGTAGAATTTCAACATGACGAAGGATCCACAACCTTTAACGACTGTTTCCGAGACCAGTGCAGAAAAGGCTTTCCTAACATTTGGTAAGCCTACTATCGATAAACCATTCGTTTTCAAAGGCAAGACGAAGGCCAAGGCCACGGATATGTTTAAGACTTCCATTACACAGAAATGAGATAGCGAAAAAACTTCAAGAACAGTGGCATCATCATCATCATATCATTATTTATCGACCACAGCCCTCTGAGGTGCCACTTCAAGAAGATGAATAGAGTGGAGAATTATAAATGCCGATTCTGTTCGAAACACCAGGAACCGGTAGAGGACATCATGTGTGACTGTGTATTCCTCACCCAACAGAGGTCTTACTACTTCAAATATGCTAATCTGGAACCGGTTGACGTTGAACCATAACCCCCAAGAGACATTGCGCTGAGGAAACGGTTATTGAAAATAGAGGTCACGGGAGGGTGGGTGGTTAGTGACTTATCCAACAGATAATGGCTGAAAAGGAACTCAGAAAAGGCAATTCGTTTGGCAACAGATGACATCTCCACAAGATGCTGTCAAGTCGATCCAAAGCCAATCTGTTTCAATATCTTAGGTCGATACAGTCCCGAAACGGTTATGGTAGATTTAAAAAAGGAGCAGAGTTACCTGTTTCTTTTTTATACTTGAGGACCATAGTACCCATTCTATTTTGGATCCTTAGGATTATCGAAAATAACCCTTTGACTCCCAATTTTTTTTTTTCGATTTAAAAGCACAGTTCTACTTATTTTAATGAAGAAGGTTGTAAGGAAAGGACAAAAACTAGTTTTAGGTGCACTTATTAGGGGTTGGCTTGTAGGGAGGTGGGGGAAGGGGAGGGATTCTTTTTTGTGCAGTTGTGGCATCTCCTTCTTGTGAGTCCCTCAACTGGTAAGTGATCTCCACCGTTTGATAATTTGGATGAAGCAGATGGTCTTTCATATTGTCGTTTATGAATTACCTTTGCGTGGCTTCTACCATTAGTTATTAGTGATTCAGGAAGAGGAACTAGAAAATCTAAAAACTTTTTCTTTTTTTTTGCATTTCTACCCTTTACTTCACACTAAATTAGCCATGAGTTTACAATTGGTGTCACTTTTTCTGTCCATATCATATAATCCTACTAATTGATCTGATAGATCTACGCCACCCATATTTTTGTTATAAAATTCAACCATGCTTTGAGAGGGAACATCTGCTTTAGTACAATGTCTCTCGATTTCCTTCCAATTGCTCCCATTTGATCATCATGGCAGTTTGAAAGCATAATAAAATCTTTAGTATCTTTCCAAGAGATCGCAAAAGTTCCTCTTCTCATCAATTGCAAATTTTGGGGAAATGGCTGATTACCAGTGGGACAGAGACTCCATGCATACATAGCGCATACAAGTACCAGTGGCACTTGAAGAAGTTTAGATGGGACACATGTGATCCCATTGGGAGTCAAAGGGATAAAGGTCATTGGAGGGTGGTTAATGAGTTTACGAAATAATAATGGCAGAAATGAAAATCAGACCAGGCTGTTACTTTGTTAACAAGATAGTCCACTGCCTGCACTCAATGTCCATAGGATGTTGTCAGGGTGATTCAAGAGCAAAGATTAATCAGAACAGTGCTAACCTGTTTTAGTATCTTAGATCGATACAGCCCTGAAATGGTCATGGTAGATCCCAAAAAGGAACAGCTGTTGTTCCTTTTTTATACTTGAGGGCCCAATCCATTTAGGTTCCTTACGATTATCGAAAATAAAGGTCATTGGAGGGTGGCTAATGAGTTTACCAAACAGTAATGGCAGTAATGGAAATCAGAACAGGCTGTTCCTTTGTTAACAGATGACAAGACAGTCCACTGCCTGAAATCAATGTCCATAGGATGGTGTCAAGGTGATCCAAGAGCAAAGATTAATCAGAACAATGGTAACCTGTTTTAGTATCTTAGATCGATACAGTCCTGAAATGGTTAGGGTAGATCCAAAAGAGGAGCAGTAGTTGTTCCTTTTTTATACTTGAGGGCCCAATCCATTTAGGTTCCTTACGATTATCGAAAATAAAGGTCATTGGAGGGTGGCTAATGAGTTTACCAAACAATAATGGTAGAAATGGAAAATCAGACCAGGCTGTTACTTTGTTAACAAATAACAAGATAGTTCACTGCCTGCAATCAATGTCCATAGGATGGTGTCAAGGTGATCCAAGAGCAAAGATTAATCAGAACAGTGCTAACCTGTTTCAGTATCTTAGATCGATACAGTCCTGAAATTGTCATGGTAGATCCCAAAAAGGAGCAGCTGTTGTTCCTTTTTTATACTTGAGGGCCCAATCCATTTAGGTTCCTTACGATTATCGAAAATAGAGGTCATTGGAGGGTGGCTAATGAGTTTATCAAACAATAATGGCAGAAGTGGAAATCAGAACAGGCTGTTACTTTGTTAACAAATGACAAGACAGCCCATTGGTTGAAATCAATGTTCATAGCATGATGTCAAGCTGGTCCAAAAGCAACGATTAATCAGAACAGTGCTAACCTGTTTCAGTATCTTAGATCGATACAGTCCTGAAATTGTCATGGTAGATCCCAAAAAGGAGCAGTAGTTGTTCCTTTTTTATACTTGAGGGCCCAATCCATTTAGGTTCCTTACGATTATCGAAAATAGAGGTCATTGGAGGGTGGCTAATGAGTTTACCAAACAATAATGGCAGAAATGGAAATCAGAACAGGCTGTTACTTTGAGACAGGTGTTCCTAAGATGGTGTCAATGAGTGGCAACCTTCCAATTTGGTTCCTTGCGATTATCTTGAAAAATGGAAATCAGGGAAGGGTATACTTTCAGTCCATTTCTGAATCAATGTCCATAGCATGGTGTCCAGCTGGTCCAAAGGCAACGATTAATCAGAACAGTGCTAACCTGTTTTAGTATCTTAGATCGATACAGCCCTGAAATTGTCACCCATTCCAGCTTTATAAATTATCCAAAATAAAGGTCATTGGAGGGTGGCTAATGAGTTTACCAAACAATACTGACAGAAATGGAAATCAGACCAGGCTGTTACTTTGTTAACAGATGACAAGACAGTGCACTGCCTGAGATCAATGTTCATAGCATGGTGTCAAGCTGGTCCAAAGGCAACGATTAATCAGAACAATGGTAACCTGTTTCAGTATCTTAGATCAATACTGTCCTGAAATGGTTATGGTAGATCCCAAAAACGACCAGAGTCACCTGTTCCTTTTTCATACTCGAGGACCATAGTACCCATTCCATTTTAGTTCCTTACTATTATCGAAAATAAAAGTCATTGGAGGGTGGTTAACGAGTTTACCAAACAATAATGGCAGAAATGGAAATCAGGGAAGGCTGTGACTTTGTTAACACCCATTCCAGTTGGGTTTCTTCATTTCTGCAAAATATCTGACATACATTTAGCTTCTATTTCAGCTAAGACGTAACCAGAATCTGGCAGAACAGTTAGACTAATCTAATTCAGACTTTAGACGTAGTCCTGAAGTATATAATATTATATAAAATATAAAGTCTGAAGTATCCCCATTTCAACTTAATTGAAATGTACATAATTAAATAACTTCATTATTCTACATTCATGCATAAATGCTTTATCTATCCTGTTATATTGCACAGCGGTAATTATTCTTCGTGTAGTAGATACACCCTGCGATTTACACAAAACGAAGCCGAAACTTAACGAAACGAATTCTTTCATTCTATCTCAACAACCGGGGGTTGGTACTCGTAATTTTAGCGCATAGCTTAATTATTCATCACACTCCCCCATACCATTATTACGACGTAGCTTTACCCTAGTATAGTTCTTCTTATATACGGTAATAACGACTGACTAACTACAACGACGATGAACAAAGATGAGGACGGCGAACACTGAAAACTAGCAAAGCTCGAAGCTTCGCAACGAACGAGATTAGAATAATTGTTTCCTGTATTTTACGCTGTTCGCGGACACTTGCACATAAATTTCGACTTGCTTCTGTCTGTCGCATTCTTCATTTATTTCGAGGACTGCAGCTACTGCATCCGAATTATCATATTATCTGCGGTGGTTGGGATAAGCGATGCGCGAAAAAGTGTGACCAATTTACTAATTTGAGAGCTGTAATGAAATATTGGTGCTCTCCCAACATCATGCAAGATTAATACAGAATATACCTTTCGAGTTATTACGGGGAAAATGAAAGATATCGAAATGGTATACTGACCGAAAGGTCCCCACCGTAAAATGGATGGATAACGAAAGTTTCATTGCCTACGTGGATGACTCCACTAACGCCGTTGCAGGTATGAAAAGCAGCAGTGGCCCCTGGATAGTCTTGTACGGTTCCATGGTAATAACAATGTTCGATTTCCTGGAACAAAGATATAAAATTAGTGTTAGGAATATATTAAAACTGATAAAACTGATACTTAACATTTTTTTGACAATTGTATAGACCTGCTCGATTCTAACATGATTTAAGGACTCTAAATCTGAACTGGTGATATGGGATAAGTTTATTATCTTCTTCTAAACCTGAGGTGAGGTGCGTTGATATTTTTTGGTATTATAACAATTTAGTAAGTTCAAAACACCTCAATAGTTGCTAATGGTGGTAAGAGTGACTGTCCATCTGAGTGAAAGGTAGTTGCGATTCGAACCACCCTCCCCCTGATGTCTTGAAAGGTCAGTATCTGGATCGAACTGGACAACTCGCTATTGCCACACAATTAATACAGCCATGAGAACCACATGCAGTAGGAACTATGGCAGTAGTCTTGATAAACAAGAGACTTTAGGAAGTAGCTGCAGTTAGTTGAAACCACCGCAAAAAACACATTTGCCAGATAATCAGTAAACCTTCAGGCCTTCAGCCTTACTCTGCTACGTTTGCGTGTTCAAGTCATCCACTCTAACACGGTAGCCCCTTCCACTAATCTGTACAGGTTCCTAACCGAGTCGGTAAGGTATCTCTTTGGGTCTCCTGGTTCTTTGTTCAACTTAATCGTTGATGACGATGTTTTCAGCATCAGGCTTTCGATTTCAACTGCTGTCTTTTGTAAATGAGCTGATGTTCATTTCATTCCGGTCACCTATTGTATACAGAATTATTAAGGGCACCTTTAAATTGGTTTTATTATTTTGTTCCATTGTTTTCTCTCCACTGTTTCATGTAGGATCGAGGAGTTTCATCTACAGACTGTACCACTTTGTGTTTTCACAAGTACTGATCTGGGATTCTTCTTCTTCTGCTGTTATCGTAATCTTAACACTTCTGGAGATACTTCTTCCCTTACCATAGGGCGTAATGTAGTCTCCGTTATTGGTAATGTTGTCTTGGTAACTCGGTTCATTCGTTTTTGTATATTTGATTGACTTACTATGGGGACCACACAATTAGCACCTTTTTTGCACTAAATTCAACTTTATAAAAAATTGGGTTCTTAAATAATGTTCCTATTACTGTTTTCATATCAGAAACTCTCTTGAAAAAATATAAAATATTAAATTCTGGTTGTGGAGCTTTTTTCAAGTGGATCAAGAGCTATAATTAATGACGTAAGCATGGCAAGGATATTGCAAATCCAAGACGATCTAGAGGTGTGTTTCCCAACGTGGAGCCCACGCCCCACAGAGGGGGCAATTCGAAAATTGACTCGACACGAGTTTAACCTTTTGCTCCGGACCATTTAAATGCAATGCTAGATTTTGATGCCAAAATTGAACAATTCAATTTTTTAATATTAAAAATTATGGATATGTTTAGGTGGGGCATGGCACAAAATATGTTGGGAAACACTGACCTAGAGCATAGAGAAAATTGTGTACAAAAATTGTCCCAACACTCCATCAAAAGCCGTTGAGCTCATTTCCATCAGAACAGTCATCACTGGTGATGAATATGGTTCTATGAGTAAGATTATCAAGCTGAAATCATAAACCAAATTTTTTTCTGCTCGATAAATCGTGAATGCTGCTTTCTAAGTGGGGGTTCGCAAGTTCTCAATGTTCCTGTTGATTCTCTGATCTGAAAATTGCAGTTAATGGAAAAACTTCAAAATAACATTTTCATTAGAAAAGCCATTACTGCTGATAACTATAGTTTTGATAGTTGAAGAGTTTGATTGATTTATTGGTTAAGTCAGATGGTTTATAAATTATTCAACCATAATCAAGAGCACCACTTCTTTGTTCTGTTCAGTTAATTCAAAAGGAAATGTCGTGAGTTGAAATCAGTTCATCAATGTTCTCTAGGTGAGAATAGGCTTCAGCGATTCAGTAGTTCGCGAAGGCCAATCACCTGTTAAATTGCCAAAATTGTGTGGTCTCTCAACACGCTTTTGCCATTAAAGCCTAGTTTTCTCGCAGTCAAATCAGAAATCGATTCTGGCTTAGATGAATAACTTCTGTAGATGTGGGAATGTTGCGAAACAAAGAGTTGGCTCACAGAGGACCAGTCGAATGGATTCTGCTCGGAAGCACGTGATTGCCCCCAACCTATCCAGCTGTACTGTACGTCGAATTCTTCATATTGATCTTCATTTCCATCATTACAAGATGATCTTTACTCAAGAACTGTCACAACAGAATTGTAATAATCGAATACGGCCATGCCAAAAATTTGATCGATAATCTGCCTGACGACGCGACGTAGTCATTTTTTGCAGCGATGAGGGGCATTTCCAACTTTATATGCCTTATTAGAGGCAGATGAACAGTATGTGGGCACGAGTCAAGATTTTTTTGCACTAGATCTCGAACAGTTGGATATGGGGGTTGGTTCCTGATTCTAACAGGATGGCGTCACGACCTACACAGCCCATTAGATTAGATTAGATGTGGATTGTGTAGGCAATGCTACCTCTCTTCACTGCGACCTTTAAGATCTATTGTGAGTAGGGGATGCATTTTTTTTTTGGATTTTGGCCATACAATCGAGAAGTGTTTCAGGATGATGAATTTTTGCCATCAGAAGTAACAAATAGACCTTTTGAAGGGCATGAACATAATTTGGACTTGAACACGTTGAAGTAAGACATCTAACATCATCACCAGAGCCTTCTACGAGCCATACCTCACACACAACTGAAGTAAGATATTCGACCCTATCACCTGAACCTTCTACACCATCTAGTCGAATGCATCTACTTCATCAAACTCCTCAAGATATTAAGCCTTATCCAAAAGCATCTGCCAGAAAAAAGAGTCGAGGCCGTCGAAAAAGAATATCTGCTATTTTAACAGACACACCATTAAAATCTGCACTAGAAGAGGAAGCCAAGAAAGCGAGAAAATAAGAAAAGAACTAGGACGACAATACAAGTTTTACGAGTCAAATCAACAACAAAAACAGAAAATGCCTGTCAAGAGAAACTAGTAGGAAATCGGAATCGGAGTCTGAAGAATCAGAAAACGAAAACACCCTGTGTTTAGTCTGTTTAATCCCTTATTCTAAATCAACAAATACAGATTGGATTCAGTGTACAAGGTGCCTCATTATTCTAACTCTACGCTTGTTTTTTCTTTTTTTTTCACTTTTTCAAAACTGTCATTTCAAGTCTGGTCACCGTTCATTACTTTCCCGTCATTTTTCATTCTCTTCACCGAGGTCAACTCCGGCTTCGTTAAGTTTATCTTTTACAGGTCCTTAGGGAGTAATAACTGCAGCACCGTGACCGGCCTACCACCACCGCAAAGAATCCTGGGGAGAAAATTAATTTATTTCAATATATTCTGCAGATTCCCTCCTTCCCTGATTTTAAATTAACGATTATATTTTTAATTTTCCGTGCTCTCGAACGCCCTTCTTCTGGCTGCTGCTTTTTTCCCCCCTCCTTCTCCTTTTTAATATTATCATCGGAGCTACCACAAGTACGTGATTCGAAAGTGTTAAAGTTAAACGCCGAGGGCGCAGCGTGCGGAGCTTAAACTCGGTTGTAAAAATGTTTAATTAATCAAACCGGTATCTTTATAAGGTATAAAAGTGAGTGCATGAGTAATAAAGATGTCCGAGGGAAAATTACGTTGTTTTATTTACGTTTATTGCCCGCTTTACGGGGAGGTAATCTGGTTAATTTCGCTCGGGGTGTTATCGTTTCCGTCAGATTTTATTGTGTCTATCTTGATCTTTAATATTATTAATATTTTTACGCGATAAAAAGAAATTAATCCGAATCTGAATAATTTCGCGTTAAAGATTCTATTTCCCCCTTGGTAGGGCGAGAACGGGTTAAATTCGTTTCACGCTTTGCCTACCTTTAAATTAGCGTGTGACTCCTAATTAAGCGATATATTTGACTTCATGCATCTGTCTTTAGGTTTCGGGAGGAAAGCTGACACTCAGACGCTCGGCTTAAAATATACAGCCGCGACTCGCTGGCTGTAATCCTTGACAAATGAACAAATTCTATCCAACGGAAGAGGGGATAACGAAGTTACTCCGCGAGAGTTGGTCGATGTAACAGACGTCGACGAATTGAAGTATGCCGTGGGGATTTAACCTTGTGATTTCTAAAATTTAAATGACGAGCAATGGTAGCATATTCATATTTTAATCTTTTGAATGTATTAATGGAAAAATTTTCGTCTTTAAATTATGAATATTAAGAATTTAAAATTGCAAAATATACGATACCAAATTCGATATGATTCTAGGCATTCCTAACACAAATGTCACTGACAGGCTTTCATTTCTCGATACACCATTCCAAATGGCAACTTCAATCCAACGTCACAAGAAATCTGACGATATACAGGGTGCGGTAGAAAGGATTTTACACTTTAAACGTTTGCTTAAAGAGAGTAGGCTTTGGAAATTTGTTTCATAGGTTGACAGTTGTCAACAATGCAGTTGACAGTGCTTCAACGTGTCTTTTGGGTGGAACCATTTTTAGAGAAAAGAAGAAAATGGCACCACCGTAACAGTTAATTCGTTGTTCCGAATTTTTTTCTTCCACAAATTCAAGATATGGAGTTTTAGTTCCAACAGGTTGGCTGAAACTTGTCACACGACAAGAAACAATACAGAGATCTTGAATTGGTTTTTTCCAGAGAGATTAATTTTCAATCAGATGAACCATAAGTTGGCCGCTTCAGTCGCCCGACTTAACCGTGCCAGATTTTTTTTTTTGGGCTTTTTAGAGAATAAGGTCAAATTTAATGAGTTGAAGTTCAACTGAAATTGATTTTCCACATATGTTAAGAGCGTCATGGATAATTTTGTTAGTCGATTGGAGGAGTGCATTGAGGAACAAAGAGGGCATTTACGTCACTCTATTTTTAAATCATAAATTTCCAAATATTATACTTTAAAAGTGTTCAATTGATTTTGTTAATCAAAATTAACATGTAAAATTCTTTCTGCCGCACCCTGTACAAAGGAGCCATACCACAATGGACCAGAAATCTGCATCTGAATTGAAGAAGATGTAACATCAGAAACAACCAAAACTTCTATCAGCTGTTCTATGTTCATCTTCCTTTGTCTGGTAGATCGTAGTTTTTATCACTGATAGGAATCATCTCCAACCTTGCCACTCCTGCGACGCGCTATCACCCAAGAAACAGAACTTCAGTGTCTTCCATTTCATCAAAATCTAATGAAGCCAAAAATTTAGATTGAAAGGTCCAAACACTTCAAAATGGTCCAAATGAAACGCCCTTTGCACAATTTAACAAAACACCACCTTTCTAACATGTTCAACATCCCTGCCTTCTTCACTTTCCTTGGATAATCGACTCAAGGTATGGCCGCTTCGATTGATTTTCCAAAAGATCTTAGTTCAGAGCGAAGACGCGCAGCTAGTTATTAGGATTCTCAAAGTCAATAGGGCATTGAAAACTCGACTTTGCGATAAGACGGGTTGTTGGATCTTTCAACCTTTTCTTGATATCGATTTCGGCTTATGCTAAGATCAAAGATCTGTTCTTAACTGCTTTCTATGTCTCGTCGCGTATTAACGCTCCTAGATTGTTCCAACCAAATTTGCTGTTCCTGAAGCTCTTAAACACCTCCAATTGGAATTTAACAAACATTTCTATTATGCTCCTTGTAACTAAGTCCTTGGATGACTGATTGATTTTTATTCGCAGTTTCGATCGCTTACTCTTCTGATTGCTAATAGAAACTTATTAGATCAAATTGAAAACTCGACCGATAACTTTCAGGGTCCTAAGTCGATCACAGGTTACTTTAGAGATTGAACTCCTAGATTGTTGCGGAGCTGTTAGTTCCGCACGAGCCAAGTGAAATAAGCCTAAAATCGATTTTGCAGTTTGATCCTCAAATTCGACCATAACAGGACCTCGTAGATGATGATGGGTGGCAAAAATGAATAATAAATGAGCAGTTTGAACAGAGTAAAAAAAAAGAGGAAAAACTTTTGGCCGAATTGAACCTCTCAATTTATCTGTTGATAAATTGAGGCGTAGGGTGAGGCGCAAATCAAGTCTTATCCCTAAATATAGGATCGACGAACTCTAAGGGAGATCGGGTGGTGGTGGACGAAGTCTGTTAGTGAAACAGATTACTACGAATTTCGATTCATTATTCTTCAGGCTCTGCTGGGAAGCCCATGATAGAATGTCGTCCAAGAAGTCTTGGACTCTGCGACGAAGATGACTCCCGTCGGTCGATGCCGTGTAAAGGGCCAATTCGACTCCTTCGGCTTTCGGAACATTCGACATATGTCCATATATGTATATTATGAGAAGAATCGGGGCCACAAGGGAGCCCTGCGGTACTCCAGCGGTGATGGGTCGTTTCGTGGAGAGATGATCCTCTTGTCGAGCGGAGAAAGACCAATTTAGTGAAATTATAATCTACGTGAGCGACAGTTTGACAACTTATAAGTGACAAAATATGGAAAAACTTTTGAAATTCGATAATTGATTCTTTTCGCTGCTTGTGTTGTTGAAACTATAAAAAAAAATGCACATATTTACAATTGGCCAAAATTTTTATTATATTGATTATATTAGTGACTGCTCCATACCAATCCATCAAAAAGAAAGTAAAGGCAAACTCGAAATCTCAAGAAGAATCCAAATTTTTAATGAAACTTTGGATCTTTGTTCTTAAGCTTGGTGTTCTTAAGCTTAGCAAGCTAGTCTGACCGAGAAACTACTCGGAAAACTTTTTCACCTCCCTCCCCTCCTACCCCCGCCCGAGACACCAATTCGGTGTAATAGGAACACATAATATGAACAAGATGAAGAAGATGATCAAAACATCAAATCAAAAAGGAGATGACCAAAAAATTAAAAAATTTTATACTCGCAAGCTGTGAGCCAAGAAAACTATGGATGAAAATTATTGACAGAACCGATAATGTCAATGAAGAGAAATTAAAAGCCTTTATTCTTCATAATTGAGATTGAATGGAGACGATGTAATTAGCAACAGTAGGATATGACCCAATACGGCAAATAATGGCTGCCAAATTCCTAGGACTCCATGCCAGTAGTGGTTCGACATGGCATAACCATATTAATAAACTGTTTTTCAATTCCTGAAATATTTTCACTTGTAGGTCAATAAAACAACAATTAATTAAATACCAATCTATTGTTAAACACTGGAAAGTGCTTGTTATGACCTGGGCTAGATTATGATCCTGTTGTGTTACTATTTTTCAACTTTTGAATCAAGAATAAGACAATTTTTATTTTTGTTTTTGGTTTTGACTTATTCTCTATTCTTTATGTACCTTTCTTTGTACTCTTTTGTTAATTATTGGGTCAAATTTTAGCAATATTAGCTCACAATTGATCGCCAAACAGGAGGACCTCAATTTTATCACCAATATTCTTATTAGTGCTAAGACTTGGCTCATATACAATGCAGTTATTAATTTGAACCAAAAGTAACAAATATGATTGCAAGATGATGGTACTGCAGATTATTTTTCATGATTTGTCATGAAACAGCATTTGCATGGTTGCAAGTTTTTGGACGCAGAGTAGTACACTATTGTTTTTTTTTGCTGGTGTGAAATAGGAGGAAGGCACTTTAAAGATCTCGTTCATGTTAATTAAGTTTTTTTTTCTGCTGCAAGTTCAGTCCAGTTTAGAGTCCTTAGAACCGTTATTGATGTCACCTGATTTCTGACAAATCAAACACCACACCATCTTTTTCGTGATTTGTTTTGAAAGGAGTCGATTTTGTGTTGAGTGTTGGATGTTTTTTGGGTGGACTAGCAATTTTAACATTTAACTCTTTAGACCTTACGGCAAACTATTAAGTTAATGAATTAAAAGCTGACTCACCTGTTTAGAAACCTGTTCAGCACCGTTTGCCAAATAGTGTTTCTGCATTATGTTGGGTGCGATGAGTTGTCTGAAACAAAAAGAAATTACGATCAAATAAATTGGTTAATTTTCGAATGGAATCAATTTTTGACTTTAGATCTTATGAAAACAAATTTGACATTTTGAAGTTAATATTTTCATCTCCAAAACTTTCCAAATATTTCGATCAATTTAAAGAAAGAAAATTTGCGTCCTTAAAAACATAAATTTCTCCATTTCCTATAATATCTTACAATTTAACTTCCGCTACTAATAAAAAAAAAATTCCAATACGTACCCATCACTTTTTATAAGGTGAAAAAACCGCAAAGAGAAAAGTTGAAATTTCGCGTAAATTGTCATGTTTACCTGCGAAATATTCTTTTCAGCATTCACCTTTATTTCGCTTCCCCCTACCTCCCTCCCTCTCCCCCTAAAAGAGGAAAAGAAAATCGGAGTCGCTGATACATAGTAGGCCGTTATAGAAAAAAAGAGGCATTTATCGAAGCCTTAGATCAAATCTTCGGAAAATCTCAAACAAATGTACGCGCGATATTTCTTCCTATTGTGGAGCACAGCTTCCCGTGACACAAAAAATGAATATAAATGCCTTTACGGTCCAAGGGAATAGTGCTTAAATAAATAATATGTAGGAATAAGGCATGAAGAGAGGAAGGCTTTTCCGCAAGAAACGAAAGGCATCTGTTACATATCGTGCGCTTTGCTTTCGGATACATGTTTGGGATGAGGTGGGTGAAGGGGTGAAGAAGTGAGGTTATTTAGGGGATGTATCGGCGTTAGAAACCAGCGAACGGGCTAAAGAAAGGAGATCTTGCCTTCCATACATACAAATTGTAGTTTATAGCATTTTATATACGGTTTTATTCTCGTCTATATATATATTATATATAAACGTGGTAGGTCTTTTGTTCTCTAGTCGTGGTTATGGCAGACGGGTAGAAGAATTGCAAGTATGAAACAAATGTTGACGCTTAGCGTCTATTTTATGGTGGTTGGCTACGATAATATTTCGTACGTTTATTATAAGTAATGATCCGAGTAAGTGGCGTAAAAAGGTGAGAGTCTCAACAAGCTAGCATTTGAACAACTGCCACAAATATTGGAAACTTATTTTAGAAGATTTGATTTGACCGAAATAATATATCAATCGTGAAGAAGCAGATTAAAGTGTTGAGGACCGATTCTTCAACTCAAACTGGAAACCAGACATTAATCACTCGGTAGTTTTGGTAGTTCAATGATGGTCAAACTCTTTAAATAGTTCCATCGATTTAAAGACGAAAATTTGCGTCCCTAAAATAGCTCAATTTTCTAAATCTTATCTTCCGAAATTAAAGACGAAAATTTGCACCAACCATGAACAGGCAGGTATTGTAAATGATCGTGCTGTAATAGTGACTCAAAGATGGCAAAAGATGCCAGCATTACAAATTCAGTGAGAGCAATGTTTTAGCCTTCTTTTCTGGAATGCCATTAAGAATAATTCATGAACAAAACAGATGCCATTTTTGGGAGAGGGTGGTTGAAAAATGCAGACGTTCTTTTTGATTTATTCATCAGTTCATAAATAAGGTACAACTATAAGAAAAACAAGGTAAAAATTAAAGGAAAATCAAAGATAGATCATTTAGACAAAAATTGAGGAAAACGAAAAATTGAGTCATTCAAATAAGACAAAAAGAAAGCATATTAACTTTAGAATCAAGTTCAAAATTGTGAAAACCGTCGTCCATTGCTTCAGGATTATAATTTACTAGACCATCCTGACGATAGCAGTTCCTAATTGTTTCTGAAGTGCCATAATTATTTGTTTTCTATAAACTTGTTTCAGAGACCGAATGACACCCAAAAATTTATTTGGACTGCACGGGCGGAAAAACCGTAAAGGCAAACTCGGCCATAAGGGAGGCCTATTGTGCCCCCGTGCTGTTTTACTTCTCTTAGCCAGGTTGCACTCGGACAAAGAAGTCCCGAAATAACTCCACCTCTCCCTGTCCACTTCCGAGCAGTGGGCAAGAAGGTGGATTGGAGTTTCCTCCTCCGCATTCCCACAGTTTCTACACAGGGGAGAGTTTACTATGCCCATGCAATGCAGGTGTTTGTTCAGTGCGCAGTGACCGGTTAAGATTCCTGTAAGTAACCTCAGCCTGACTGCCTTGCGAAGTTTTTCCTCATACGGGCGAATCCCGAGAGTTTTACAGTGTCTCATGCCGGCAAGGGCATTCCAGTGGGAGCAATGCCTAGTGGCGAGTTCAGATCTGACAAAGGCTTTGATGCTGCCATAGGAGTTCCCACATGTGGGTTCTGGACCCACAAAAGGTCCCTCACTGGCGCCTCTAGCTAATTTGTCAGCCATCTCATTACTTCTGATTCCAGAGTGGCCTGGCAGCCATCTCAGAGTGGTGCTGAGACGTTCCGCTAGTTTTACGAGAGTCTTATGGCAGTGTAGCACTACCTCGGAGTCAAATCTGACAGCCTGTAGTGCTCTGAGAGCAGCTTGACTGTCAGAAAGGATTTCCGCTCCTCCATTAATCTGCGGGCAGTTTAATATACTTTCCGCGCAGGTCTGGATTGCGATTACTTCGGCTTGGAAAATGGACGTAGTGCTCCCCAGGCTGAGAGCTTCACCCTGGGTTTCACCATCTTTCCAAATTCCAATTCCCATGCCGTTTGGCGTTTTTGAGGCGTCGACAAACCAGCGAAATACCTCCCGTCTTGGTTTGTGGACGGAAGCTTTGGCAGTCTCTCTGTTGGAGATGTTTACAATGTATCCCCCACTGAAGCTGAAAGTTGGCGAGATCTTGTCCGCCCTCATGGACAGTGGTGCTGTCTGCTCTATGTAGGTGAAGATGCTGGTATGATCTCCCGTTTTACCGGAGAAACCCCTGCATCCACTACGTTTTGCCCTGTAGGCCCCTAGGACTGCCTCCTACCACAAGACAAGCTGCAGAGGATCGCCTCCATCGCCGCAGTTGGCGTCGAAGACATGGCTCCAGTGATGCCTAAATTAATTGGCAATCCTCTGGACTTTATTCGTCTTGCGTTGAATATATTGCATAGTCCAAACTAGCTTTGTGCCACCAGACCAACGCTGCGTAAGTTATAGAGGGTACTATAACCTTCGTGTACAGCCAGTGTACCATCTTAGGTTTCAGCCCTCACGTTTTGCCAAACATTCCTCTACAGGCCCAAAAGGCCCTCGTGGCTTTGTTTGTTACCTGTTCCAGGTGTGGCTTGTACGAATGACACCTTTTCGTCCATAGGTTGCAACATTGACGTAGCATTAAATTTAAAGAAATATAGCTTAATGATATAAAGTTCAACATTTGGATGAGCAGGACAATTATCAACCAGCAATAATATTTTGAGTCTTTGTTGTTTAAGCTCTCTGTCCAATTTCTTCAAATAATCAATAAAGATTTGTGAAGTTTTTACATTTTCAAAACATCTAGGATTTAGATCATCAGTTACATTTCTGTCCACTAAACCTGACTCACCACAAACTTTTTCAAAAACAATATTGTGTATTTTTTTTAAATCTATCCAGCTATCCTGAACTGCATTTAAAATCATCTTGAATCATTCTTCCGAATTCCTCAGCTTTCATTTGTAGTATTGGGCCACTTATGGGAAAATTATTCGCTCTTGTTTGCAAAAACCATTGAAATAACAAGTCATCTACTTGCAGGTGTGTAGAAGACCGCATTTTCTGCTTTTTATAATTGATTTTCTAATTACAATTTTTTATTTAGTTATATTTTTCGAAAGGATTATATTCAGATCGGTTGTTCTGATCTTCATCAATGTTAGATTTAGGGGACTTTTGACGCCACCGTTACGTCATTGCGGATTTAACAAAGTAACGACTGTTTAGATTGATGGGCTGATATCGATCTACCCGTTTCCTTTTCATTCCGTGAATAATTGTAATTTCATTTGTCTTTTTTCTTAATGTGTGGTGGGTGCTTAGTTGCAGTAAACTTAGAATCTGTAAACTGTATTGCTCGCCTGGCGATCACTGCAACTATCGCGGTGTAGTTTTGTGTAAGTAAATTGTGTTTGTGACAGCTTTGATCCTAACAGTGAATGGTAAGTCGATCCGGATTTCAACTCTCTAAAAAAAGGTCACCGTCCCTTCAAAGAATTGAAACCTGGCCTCTATGATGACTTGTTCGATTCGTTTCAACTCGTTTGTGACTGCAAAACTTGAACAATTTTTCCACTGTTGTTTCTTCTACATTGTTTCCGAATCTTAAAAAATAATATTAAGAACTAGTTAACAAAAAGGAATGCGAAAGAAATCATGTTTTAGAGTAACCACCCTCCTCCCACCCCTCTTTTTTTTAATGTAAGAGGTTGGTCCAGATTGTTCAAGTTGTTTTAATTTAAATAAGCTGTAATTCTTGTGATTCAACTGTTTGTGAATAGATGGCGAGTCAAAAATAAATGTAAACGTTGATTTAGTCGAAATAATCCGTCTTTGATCTGGCTGTGTCTCTGCATTCAATTAAATTAGTGAGTACTACCATACTACAACATAACAAAACAGCATTATTTGAATTCTTCACCTAATAAACTCACAATCAGTCCGGAATGAGTATCTAACTCGTATAGTATTTCATCCGTATCCAGCACCTATTAGTAGGTACCTATCTTCCGTACGATTTGCCACCGTTCTCCACTCTTCTATCATTAATATATACTGCTCCACGCACACCGCCGCGAATACTAAAGCAAACTCAATTACTTGTATCTATAAAGGTTTCCATAATTGGATGTAGATTGCTGTGATATTTGCATTAGTATCAATTTAGAACGCACGACTTTTGCACGGTTCCGCATCGAACTAAAGGGTCTCCTCTCTCGATTTGCGTTCGCTTTCCGTTTCCGTTCGCAATTTTAATTGATATTCGTTATTATCTCTGAGAGGAGGATGCCGCTTTCAAGGTAGATGAGCTCCCCAATTCTGTTGTATAGGGAGGCTGGCGTATCCTGCTTACATATTGACGTTTACTTATTACTACAGGTTTTAGATGGATATTGAATATCAGGGCGAAACTGTTATGTCACTAATCGATATTCGATTCGAAGTAATATCGTAGTGTTACCGTGTTAAGTAGTAACCAACTATTAAGTTTTGAGTTGTAAGCGAATTAGCAATTATATCTTCAAACGATAAGACTTGAATATGTCCAAACCCATCATCAGTAGCGTATTATAATTTTAGTGTATTTTTTTTGTAACAGTTGGTAACAGACGCTAACCTCAAATACTTTCAGGAAGCATATATCAATGGTAAATCAATTAAGATGAGATTTAGTTAACGTACTGAAATATTTGAATTATTACTTTTAGTGTTTTGTTGTAAAACAGTTGGATAACAGATGCTAACCTCAAAATTCTTTCAGGAAGAACAATAACGTATCAATAAGGTAAATCAATTAAGATGGTATGAATGGAATTAACATCCAGTTACCTTCCAGCTAGATTTAGGTAGTCAATAGCACCTAATTTTGTCGGATTTATAACTATTGAAGGAAATAAATATTGAAAAACAATCAGAATATGGAGATGGGTTTGGACAATAATGTTACCTGATTGAATATGACTGAAAAACATAGACTCCAAAACTTTCAAAAATAAATCATTGAACGAATACAAATCACTTCGAAACTTCACCTCTTCCGCAATAAAACGCGAAAAGAAGGCATGGCTGCAGCATCAAAACTTTGGAAAGAAAACTATGTGGAATGACTTGCATGAACTAAATATTCACAACAAAGGCTTCCAGCACATGCGATCCGGAAGTTCTCTTTTACAATTCCAATATTAAACCAGGAGTTGACACTTTCTCATTTGGTGACACTGGTGATGCGGAAGTGGCAGATATAATTTCCCATATGTCTTCAAATTCGGTCGGGATTGATGGTCTCTCCCTGCGGATGCTGTCTCTTTGTTGTCCCACTGTTCTTCCGATTTTGACGCACATTTTTAATATTTGCCTTCAAGACCATGTATTCCCCTCTCCTTGGAAACTAGCTCGTGTCATTCCTGTACCTAAGAATAGAAATCCCAGCAGTTATAATGACCTCCGTCCTATTAGCATCTTATCTGTATTGTCGAAGATCCTGGAAAAGATAGTCGACAGGCAGTTGCGTGGCCACCTCTCCAGATTCCACATTTTGCCCAGTTTTCAGTCAGGATTTCGTCCAGGCTTTAGTTGTGCGTCGGCTCTTGCTAGCATAACGGATGATATCATCTCGGCTAACGACATGGGTCTTGCTACAGTTCTTGTATTGCTTGATTTTTCAAAGGCCTTTGATAAAATTAACCACAATCTACTACTATCTATTCTTCACTACATCGGCCTTGATGACAATGCAGTGCGGTTCTTCAACAGTTACTTACTTGACAGGTGGCAGAGAGTGGTGGTTGATGGTTTCGAGTCTGCATCTACACTCATGCGTGCGGGAGTTCCACAAGGATCTATTCTGGGACCATTGCTGTTTTCAATTTATACATCCAACTTATTCTTTTTTCATAACATCACTTGTACTTTTCATCTCTATGCTGATGACTCGCAGTTGTACAGATCTTTTCCCATTGACGACACCTACCGAGCTATTGATGACATAAATTGTGATCTTGATAAATTATTTACTATAGCTAGAAAGCACTGCTTACATTTGAATATTGACAAATCGTATTTTTTTGGTTTTTGGTGGTCCTAAAACTAGATCGCGGATTCCGCGTGATATCAAACTTAGAATTAACAACACATCATTGAGTTCTCAAACCAACGTTAGAAATTTAGGCCTGCATATGGACTGTGAACTCAGATTTAAACATCACGTTAGCACTTGCATAAGGCGTGCTTATTGTAATCTAAAACTGATATATCCGCATCGTCATATCCTGGATATTCCTACTAAAAAACTGCTTTGTGACTCATTAGTATTATCACATTTTAACTTTTGTGACACGACCTACGGCAGTTGCCTGGATCAGTTAGATATTCGTAGGATTCACTGTGTACAAAATGCATGCCTTCGATTGATTTTCAGCATTAGGAAACGGCAAAGAATTTCACACAAACTTGCCGATGCCGGTTGGCTCAACATGGTACGACGCAGACGCTTTCATTCTCTTTGTTTCATTTACAAAATTATTAATACTGGGACTCCACCATATTTGTTTGACAAAATCACATTTCGCACTGATGTCCATAACATCAATATTCGTAGAAAGGATTTGATCGACATACCCAAGCATCGAACGCAACAGTTTAAGAGGTGCTTTAGATATACTTGCGCATCACTGTTCAATTCATTCCCGTTTGATGTTAAGCGTCTACCATACCGTGCCTTTAGACATTCTGTATTTAATTTATTAATGGATGAGCAGCATCTGTGCATTAATCTTGTTGGTACAAACTAGATTTTCTCTTGTATACTTTTGTTTAATTTTCTTTTCCCCTTTGTAACGCATTTATATTAAGTTGTTTCTTGGATTTTTCTTTTTTTTGGATTCACCGTTAATAACAGGTAGCCGTTTGGCGAACTGATGGTGATCCCTTTGGGCACTTAATGCTTTTTTAATGCATATTATTCCTTTGTATTCTGTTATTGTAATAGTATTGAGTGTTGCCAACAAATCTTTATTATTATTAAACATTGAAAAAATGAAAAAGTGATCAAGGGCAGACCAGACCATGTGTAGAAGAAAAGGAATTGACACAAGATTGCGTTGAAATAGAGAAACCGCAAGTGATAAAGAGTTGTGACATTAATATGAACATGAACATTGCAGAAGAAGAGAAAAATGAGCTATACGAATTATTACATGAATATGAGGATTGTTTTGGGAAAAGTTTACATGATTTAGGATCATCGACCGAAGTGGAGTGCGTGATAGAAACGGAAACTGAGGTTCCAATAACATTCAGACCTTATCGCTTAAGTTGTAGTGAACGGGAGAAAGTGCGAAACATGGTGAGTGAATTGAAGCAAACTGGTATCATCGTAGATTCAACGTCGTCATATGCAAGTCCAATTGATATAGTGAAAAAGAAAACTGGAGAAGAAAGAATGTGCATTGATTACAGTCCGTTACCTGTAATCGACGACCAGTTAGATCGCTTATCAGATAAAAGATACTTTACTAGTTTAGACATGTTTTCGGGATATTATCAAGTGCCAGTAGCCGTAGATAGTCAGCACAAAACAGCATTCATCACACCTGATGGTGCTTACCAGTTCAAGAAGATGCCATTTGGACTCATCAATGGATTAGTGAATAATGTTTTAGGACCACTGCGTTTTATTATCGCGATAGCTTACATGGACGATATATTGTTGCCGAGTAGTAGTGTTAGTGAAGGACTGTCAAACTTGAGAGAGGTATCAGAAACGATGAGACGCGCTAATTTAAAACTGAACTTAAAAAAGTGCCATTTTTTGTTAGAAGAAATTGATTTTCTCGGGTTTGAAATATCTGCTGAAGGAATAAAACCAGGTAAAAAGAAACTATGAAGTGGGCCAATTTTTAGGACTGACGATTTATTAAAAACTATGCTGTCATTGCTAAACCCTTGACTAAATTGTTGTGCAAACATTCTGTGTGGGAGTGGGACGTTGACCAGAATAATGGGTTCGAAAGCCTGAAAGCTGAATTAACCGGTAATAATATGTTAATGTTATACGATCCATCCGCGTATACAGAAGTCCATACTGACGCCAGTAAAACGGGATTAGGAGGCATCCTAATGCAACGAAGTCAAGTTGACGGTAAACTACATCCAGTGACACACGTAAGCCGCCAAACGACAAAGGAGAAACAAAAATATCACGCCAACGAATTAGAAACTTTGTGTGTAGTGTGGATATTGGAAAGACTGCGTGTACATTTACTGTAGTGCATTAAGAAATACTTTAGTGAAAAAACACGTGACCCCAAGAATAAGAAGATGATGGTTGAAGTTATCTGAATTCAATTTTGAAATAGAAAATCGCCCCGGAACCAAAATGAAGCATGAAGAAACGGAAGTAGGTGAATGCTTACAATTATTATTTACCTCATTAGAAGAACCAAATTGGATGACAGTAGCTCAAAGATACGATCCAAAGCTGCAGAATATTGCAGAGACTCTGATGAAGAGGCAACCAGAAACTGAAGAAGATAAAAAAATACATAAAGAATTTGAAATAAGAGATGGAAGACTATTTAAGAAGCAAGAAGAAAAACTATATTGGGCAGTACCGAAACAAGTCAGATAGAAAATAGTTAAGAAATATCACGATGATATGGGACATCCAGCTTTGGAAAAGACATTAGCTAAAATTCGTGAAAACTAGTGGTGGCCAAGAATGAGGAATTACGTAAAAAATGGGAATACCTTTCCATACCCTGCACATGGATCATTTAGGACCATGGATTTACCAAGTTCACGTTTCTAAAACTAGTTCGAAATACGTCATCGATAGCGACGACTAAGGCTGTTAAAGATTTTGTCAATCTTATAGGGAGCCCTTATCGAATAATAACCGACAGAGGAACAGCCTTCACCGGATCCACTTTCGAAAGGTTCTGCAAAGAAAGGAACATTGCTCACAACCTAAACGCGACGGCAACACCGAGAACAAACGGTCAAGTCGAAAGGACGAATCGATTTGTTACCACTGCATTAGCTTCATCTTGCCAGACCCCTAGACGGTAGAGACTGGGATGAACAGGTTGGTAGAATTCAATTTAGCATTAACAACATGGTACATAGTGCGACAAAGGAAACACCTTTTAGTTTATTATTTAACTTTAAACCTCGACATGAACAGAGTGAAGACATAATGGAAAAGAGAAACAGAGCGATAGAATTAATCAGAAATGATCAAGAAAAACAAAGACAGAGATATAACGCAAAACGTTGTGAAGCAAATGATTATAGAGTAGGTGATATGGTCATGGTCAGAGGAGAATTGTCTTCTACAGGAGATTCCAGGAAATTACTTCCGTACATTATAACCGAGGTATTACCCAACGATCGCTACAGAGTTGAAGATCTGCCTGAAATTCAACGAAGCCAGAAGTTCTACAAGGGAATTGTAGCTGTTGACTCATTAAAAAGATTTACCGTATTTCCAGTGATCGATGAAGAACAGCAATCAAGTGATGAAATGTCGGAAACGGAAGATGAGCCAGAAAGAGTGCGAACGGCCAAAAGGAAGATTCAGAAACCAACATATTTGAAAGACTTTATTGACTAATTTTCGAGGTCGAAAATACTCTAACAGTTGGTAACATGGTAGTGAACTAAGATGGAGCGTACATGTTGTTGTTGTAAACGTTTGTTATTTTTATTCATTAAAATTAAATACATTACTCGTGAACTTTTATTTGTGCTCAGCGAACAGCTAACGTAACATGAGCATAAACTGAAGTTTTCTAAAGTAAAACAGTAATTGATCTAAATATTTATAAAACAGACTCGAATTAAAAAAGAAAAGTACTTCCTAAGAAAGTTTTACAACATTTTGTATCTTTTCCCTCACGAGACGGAGCCTTCTCCTACCTAAAATACACCCACCTCGAGAAGCACCCACGATAAATACATGCAGATTTATCGACATGAATAAGACTTTTTCTACTCCCACTGAACTAGTTGTATATTCAACGAATTTATTACTTATTGCCTTCGAGTCGATATTGAATTCAATGTATCGAGTTCACGGCTAGCATCGCTGCAGCAAATCTTCCGAACGTTGGACTAAACTTTGCGCGCTGTGTCTCTTTCGCGCTCGCTTGCATATTCACGGGAATCACGAAAACATTACTACACCCACCAACATTCTCCGATATAGCATAACTTGTTAGTTTTAACTTCTTCCGCAAGATGGGGTGCGATTTATGCTGGGACTAAAATGGGCGAAAATCGAGGTTCCCTCGTGGAAAAAAAGTTCAAAAAGGAAACGAACGATATAAAACGCGTGCAAAAGGTTGGGGGGAAGATTTATAGCGAATGGGAGTAAATCCCGAAAGTTTGTTCTGGTAAATCGAAGCAAAGCCGAAAGAGTACCGTGTGTGTGTGTGTATATTCGCTCCTATTGTACGAGATACACAATAAATGCTGTATAGACGGATATTCATAATCTATGATTTATCACCGCCAGTTTAACTGTAAAATACTGCTGTATTTCTGTCTGTTGTGTGTGAGAGAGAGAGGAGTTGTAAGAATTCTTCTTTCGATACCTATACACAATCCACGATACGATTTTGTTCGGGATATTGTGCGGATTTTCCTGAAAGTCATAAATCACTCAGTCGACATCGAACTAGATATAACTTGAAAATGGCAATATTAAAAATGGTAAACACCTCACGAACGAAGTAATAGCGATGTAAGAACTGGCTTTTATTAGTTCATTTAATGACACACGTGAAAAATAAATGTAACTACAGTTTGAATGAAATGAAAACAGATCTAGCGCTAGAAACGGATCACGTGGTTTCGACCTTCTAGGTCTCGTCAGCGCAACTACGAATGCAAGATCTAATTTCATCGCCCTTCATATTATAACTTTAATTGTGTAATACTTTCGACAATGGACTAATTCCAAACCAATGCTCTTTAGTGGACAGGATGGGAAGTAGTACACTGCAAGGCACAACACAACACAAGTTGGAACAGCGAGCCCCCCCCCCCCCCGAAATTGTACTGTATCGATAATTCGAATTTTATTCAAAAATATTAAAATAAACGGGTCGATGGCCGCAGTGGTTAGGCGGCTGACTATCGTTGTGAGAGGACGATAGGTGCCGCGGTTTAATTCTCTGGAGGGACGGTGACATTTTTTCAGAGAGTTTAATCCCGGATCGACTTGCCATTCGCTGTTGGGAGCAAAGTGATTAACAGCGCGGCATCATAAAAGGCGATATGATGCTGTCACAAAGCCAATTGAACACAACATACACACACAAAAACTACACCGCGAGAGTTGCAGTGATAGCCAGACAAGCGATACAGTTTACGGAGTCACTGCAACTAAGCATCCACCACATTAAAAAAAAAAGTAGTTAATTATTAACTATTTATTATCAACTGTGACAACTGTCAGAATTTGGATGATTTAAAAATGTTTGGGCGCCTCCAAACCAAAATTCTGGCTACGTCACTGCTAGCTCTAGCTCCAGCTCTTGTTCCAGAAGAAAAAGTTGCTTACCTGTGGATTGTAGTCCTTGAGCAACACCAGTGGTACTAATTTTTAAGAAAAATACAGAAGTATGAGCCTGTAGAGATTTCAAAACCATCATTAATCGATACATGGAAGAAGGTCAGGATTTTTTGTCACGGATCCAGAAGTTTTTTTCCTAATTTTAAAGCGAAATCAGAAATTTTTGGTTTTAGGGTATTTGGTGTGGCTTGTGTCCCAGCAAATTAATCACAGATGACATTTTTAAATGATATTTTGGTCACTGATTAAAATCAGTAAGTAGAAACAGACTATGCATCCTAGCAGGATTTTTCACAGGACATTGTCACCTCAGGAAACTTGTAAGAATGATAGGTCTGAAACATAATAGCAACTGCAAGCTCGGAAAAGACGTCATAGACGAAGAAGAAACACCTTTTCTGAAATCACACAGCTATTGCAGTTTAGTTTTGAGAGCGGGCATACCCCAGCAGCTTAATAGTTCATGCAAGGTGGCACAGTAGATCAATAGGTCGCAGGGCAATATCACCTTTACTTAAATCTAAATTTTAATCTACCTCCATCACATTGATTACTACTACAGCTAAAGCATACAAAAGTAGTTAAAACAAAAACGCCGCAGAGGAGGGAAGGGGGAGGAGAGGGTGGCAGGGTGGTAAACCTTTTTTCAGGCATAGTTTCCCTTGATTCTGGGATTTACGAGGAATGGATTTTGGGTCCTCCTCTCACTTTACACAAACCTAAAGAACAAGTGAAAGGAGACAGAAAACGTAGAAACATTCTTCGGTACAACTCCGACTTTAGCTGCAACATCACCTCTTTTTCGTGCAGTATAGAACAATTGATGATGCAGTCAAAATTGTGGACAATGTTGTCGTAGAGTTTTCGAGAACGAGTTCTAGCATCCAGGATTTCTCCATCACAGTTATTGCAGTTTATTAAAGCTGGATATGGAGCTCTAAGAGTGGGCAAACCCCAGCAGCTTAGAGCTCATGCAAGAGAGCACAATAAATCAATAGGTCGCTGTCTCAATCAAATCTAAAAGTCTCTTACTCCTTTCGCTAGCAGGATTATTTCTGCAATTATACTACGAGTGCCTATTTGGTTTATTAAACAAATATTGTTTGTTTCAGAAAAGAAAAAAATTAGCAATTCAAAATGTACTTTCTCCAACGAGTGTTAAGACTTATCAAGAGCGAAATCGGACATGAGATTCCAAGTAGTGTAGGTTGCATTCTTCCACCACTATGCCAAAATTTTTCCTATAGCAGGCGGAGTCTATTTCTATGAGAATGCAATTTCTGAATTCTATATTTTTTTCCAGAGAGAAAAAGAAGTTGGGTGTCGAGGTGGAGGCATAGGTTGTCAAAAACAAATTAAACTCGTAAGTAATTAGAAACTGCTTCGTAAATTCTGTTTTGTTTTATTTCGAACTCATATTGGATTTAAGTTTTTACAGTTGCACACAAACTTAGGGTTGAAATCTGAACATTTTTACTGAAATCAAAAAAAAATACTTGTAGCCAGAAGACTGCAGAATCTCCACTTGAAGATTTAGAAGAACTAGTTGAAAATAGAAGATTGATCAACGTGGAACATTTTTTCAATCAGCTGCGCATGATAAGTTTTACAGGCTTTAGTTGCACATTCAGGGATTTGGAACTAATCAGTGAACAGTTCTATGGACTTGTCAATTCGTTCCATTTCTAATGCAGAATGTGCCCGAAGAAAAGAAAAATTATTACAGCCAATTACCATCCAAATTTGCCATTACAATTAGTTGTTGAACCTTAATCAGTAGACATAGGTGGCAGTATTGAGTCATCATAAAGAGAAGCAAGATTTGTTCAAATTGAAAAGGAAGCAATTCAGTAGGCTTTCACGGCCGATGTCACTCAGCTTCTTCAGGATCTGCTGTCAAAGAGAAGCTGACAGCATGGACAGCAAAACGTGGATTTGCATTGCGACTACACCACAGAATAAACCAGAAAGGACAATTATGAGTCATCACGATTGACGGAAATTGAAGATGATCCCGGATGTACCCTCTAGAAAATATGGCCATCTTTGTTATTGTTGTGGGTTAGAGGTTAGAGTTATATAGATAGTCGGGATTATTTTTGTTTATTATTGCGTTCGTGCGGATATCTGTTAAATAAAACGTTGTTTTGTTGCGTATGATTAGAATTTTGTTGGAACAAATACAATGAAATTCGTGCCAAACAATTTCAAGTCATGGCGGAGTCTATTCAAGGTCATTTAAATCATAACCCGAAAGAACAAAGTATTTGACATTTCTGTTCTATAGCATTCTATATGGTAAAAAATTTGAGATATTGGCTGATCATAGCCGAGTTTTGACTACTTTTTTGGTAAAAAAGAAGGCATTTTCGAGTTTGTAGTCAATCTAGGACAGATTTGGAGATTTAGGTGGCTAAATCATCCGATCTACTTGCTGTGCTTCTTTGAGTGATATTAAATCCTTTTGACATAAACGAGATGAATCGTTATCTTGGAAGATAAAATTTTGTCCATGTAATCTTTCCCCACTTGGTATAGATAACCTCCTTATGCAGGATCCTATCTTTTTTATCAAATCCCTTACAGCTGTTCCACCAAAATAATCCTAATTCATTACACTACTTCTAACGAGTTTCACAAACAGGAATCACATTTTGTTCACTCACTCTTTCTGCAGATTTCTACTTCAAAAATGATCGGCTTATTGAACTAAAGGTTGACCAAGGATAGGTATTTGGTTTCATCTCTCTATAATATTTTGTATCATTGTTCAAGGGCCTATTTGATGTCGCGAAAAATACATTTCTTCTGCTATCAAAGCTCTGATGCAGGCTTCGATCCAATTCATTCCAGACTAGCTCTATTGGCGACAGTTCTAGAGATCAACTTGGAAGATTCTCATATTCTTTCCCCCACTTGGCACTTTTTTGTAAGATGCTTCGATAGCCCTTCTTACTCAGAATCAAATCTATTCATTTTACAAAATTCCCTAAACCTGTATCCATCTAAACAACCCCAAACGATTACACTACTGCTGTCTCACACAAATGACCAACGTATTGAGCCAAAGTTTTGGAACAATAATAATTTTTATTGAAACTGAGCAAGTTGTACCACTTTTTTTGCAAGTTAGTGTACTAAATACGTTGCAGGAAAAAGATGACAGATTTTAAAAACTACGATGAGACTAAACAGTTGTCCTGAGCGTCGAGCAGATTAAACCCTAATAAACGTGCAGACTTTTGGGAGATCCAAACAGAGTACTCCAAATGAAACCAAAGCCAGATTATTTAGGCTTGGATGTGGTAAAAAGAATGAACAATGAAAATGATCAGTATCGGTGCAAAAGAACTATGAAACATGATTGTTCAAAACCTGTTCAAAAATGTGAGGTTGACACAGAACCATATGTTGCTCAGTATCCAAGAGGAATTCCTACACACTCTAATCTAAACTAGACTAGACTCCTCTGACAAAGAGTCTACTCTTTTCCAGAGCCCTGAGTGGCCAAAGAAAGCTAAAAGATGAGAGCTTTTATAACTAGTATTATTATCTAGATTTAATTCTGAGAAGTTTTCAATTGATACCAACGCCAAAATCGAACAACATCTATAATTTATTTCCTATCTAACCAAGAAAAGAAAGAGGTGTAAACATCGAAAAGTATATATGTATCAATGCCAGACCAAGTCCCCAAGTCGCGCTGATGTACACGTCCTCCACCCTGTCGTCTTGACAAGAAAAGCTACTTTAAAACGCATTAGAGCACTTCATTTAAGCGGATGCGAGGAGGATTCCACTTCACGAGCATAGCCGGTTCAAACGGCAATTGCACTTGATAGACATTTGCATGGGAACATCTCAAATGATAGTAGACGTTAACGTTGTGTATATCCAGGACTCGCGAACGTGACGCTATGTCTCCTGCAATAGAGCTGCAACACCCTCCCCTCTCGAACGTTACTGCGCTGACGTGCATTAAGATTAATGATGTATACATTGTGTGTGTCTGTGAACGCCCTAGAAATAACTCGTAACAATAAGCATTTTTGATACGTTACCGAAATGAGTGGAGTTTTTGAGGGAGCATTCTTGGCGGGAAATTAGAATAATAATTCAATCTATTTGTGCTTTGATTGACGCCACCTGAGATAGAGCTCGCGAGACCACCATTACTACAATATTAACTCAATTTTATATTTATACAATATTTAATATTCCTCTCAAGATATTATCCTATCGACTGCGCCAGCAATTCGCCATCCATCTTTTAACTCGCCTAGCTCGTTTGCAGTTGCAGCGAAATTTATGAAACGTTTAAATATTAATAAAAATAAGCCTTCGCTTTGTAAACTCCACGTTTGTTTCGTACTGCTGCTGCAGATGTAACATAGTGACTTAAGAAGCTCCGTTCCATTATGATATATGCACATATAATGTTACAGTGTGTGCGGAATTAAAATGAGCAAACATGCATACGTCGTAAATTGAGGTTAAAAGGAGGAATACTTAAAATGCGCTCGGTAAAGTATACATGACATGTAACCGTATTCAAGAGAGCTTTCTCATTTTATTTTTTGTTTTATATTTTATCTTTCATCCATTAGAGTGAAGCTGACGCAAATAGGAGGACCTTTTATAAACAAGTAAATTGAAATTGTCTTCATACACAATCTTAAATTTCTGATTTCGTTCTGACTTGTAGAGCTCGGTAGTATATAAATCGTATTATGTTTAGACTAAGTACCGCTTTAGGCAAACAATGAGTGCACTTGCAAAACCTATATATATGAGGAAGCGTTTTTATATTCGCGGAATGGGGGATAAGGGGTGGAAATAAAAAAAACCACAATATATTTACCTGCAAGACGGATACATTTTTCACATCTTTCAATTAATTTATTTATACCCTCATAAAAAAATGATTTCTCTTTATCTGCAAAATACGCCGAAACTGCCTCCTTTACTTCATCATCGGCAGAAATTTTTTACCCCGCAGCTCTTTTTTCATTTTCGGAAACAGGTAATAATCAATCGGGGCCAGGTCTGGGCTGTAGGGTGGGTGATTCACAATTTCGAAGCCCACCTGATGCAGGGCAGCTAACGCAACGCGGCTCTTGTGGACGGGCGCGTTGTCGTGCAAAAGCAGCACACCTTTCGTCAATTTTCCCCGTCTTTTCTCTTTAATGGCCTTCTTTTAGTCGCTCTAATATTGAAGCGTAATATTCTCCGGTTATAGAAACACCTTTATCTTTATCTTTATAATCAATCAACAATATTCCTTCCGAGTCCCAAAATACCGTTGCCATGAGTTTCCCAGCTGATTGTGACACTTTAAATTTCTTGGGAGGTGCTGTGCCCTTTTTATGCCACTGCATGGAGTCTTGTTGGGACTCAGGTTCAGAATGATGAACCCAAGTTTCGTCTCCAGTAACAATTCGACTCAATACACCATCCTTGTCTTCATTACAGAGGTCCAAAAATGCACGCGAACACTCTACGCGCTGTTGTTTTTGCGGCGACGTGAGCATTCTCGGCACCCATCTTGATCTCGATTTTTTCCATATTTCACTTTTCACTCCTGATTATTTATCTTTTAATTCCTGATTTATTCACCCATCTTATAATAATATGTTTTCGTTAAATAACCTTAGATATTTAATATGCAAATTACAAATAATATAAATATAAATTGAGATGATCAAAATTTTAAAAATTGTTGTATCGGATACTCCAACCATTTCTGCGAGTTGTTTCTTCTTTAGTCGAGCATCTTCGAGTACAATTTTTTCAACTTTTTGGATAAGTGCTGGCGTGGTCAATTAATGCTCCTTATCCCGGCCTCGGGTCGTCTTTCAATGGATTCCCTTTTTTTATAATTATTTTCCTTTTTTAAAATTTTAGTTTTTGAAAATAAAATTATGCCCATCTTGAGTACACAGTTTCATGGTTTTTAACTGGACATGAGTCGTTTCTTTAAACCAATAACATCTCATTCATTATGGTCGCGATTATCATGTTTAATGGATTTTTTTTTGCCTATTGTTGGTAATGAAAGTTAACTTTTTATAATTCGTGTTTTACGATTGTTTATTCGATTTTTGTTATTATTTGATTTTGTACCATATTTTTACTTTTTGTGATTAATTTATTGTAAAACTCCTGATTATGTTACTTTTCTAAAATCAGGTTGACGATAGCTGCGAGTCGCTGCACAGGCCACGTTTAAATGCCCCAATGCGCCTAATCACCCCCCTACAACCCGCTCATTCCGCGAATATAAAAACGCTCCCTCGTACATTGAAAAGATCTTAGACTAGCTATGAAGAATCTTGTGCGAATACGGTTTATATTAGAATGTACAGCTGGGGGAAAAAAATGTCCGGCCAGTGCGAGTGAAAGAGAAGATACGGCGGTTTTTAATTTCATAGTATAGTCTATTTGATTGTCTACGAGCCATTGATTCGATCAAATTGCTACAAATAGAGAGATTTTCTACTGGATTGAGATCGGATAATTTTATCGGCCACCCAAGAGGATCAATATCTGGATGATTTGCAAACTATTCGGTTAGCAGTCCGAGAAGTATGGACGGATGAATTGTCCTGCACCAGAACAATTGGATCAAACCTAGTTCCATTGGGCCGTCATACCAATTACACAGTGATCCAATCAAGATTCAAGTTTGCTGTTGCGAAATTAAGTCGATCTTGGCGATTGGGAAGGAGGAGTATCTTCTCTTGCACTCCCACTGGTTGGACAGTTTTTTTCCCCAGCTGAGACTCTGTGGACTCTTCCAGACGTCGAAGTAAATGATGTGATTTGCCCTTCAATTCCCAAAAAGTTCCAATTCATGGATGTATTTGGCTGCGTAATCTTTTGTACATTATTATTTTTTTGATAGTTATTACATGTCCACTGATTTTTTTTAGGGCCTAAACTAATTAACCACTGCAACAATTGAATGACATGTCCACTGATTTTATTACTTGTTTGGGGAAAAAAATTATTTATGGAGAAAATATGCATTAACGATGATATTAACAACAGAAAAGAAACATTTGAAGTATAATGAGGAGAAAGTAACAGAAATTAAAGAAGAATTCCGGAAAAAAAGTTTTGATTGTGGATAAAGAATGAAGATGAAAGAAGGAAGAATGAAAAAAAATCCTGACAAAATTCAGTAGAAGAAAATAAGATAACTGGGGCAGAATGCAATATCTTGATTTGAAAAAGATGAAAAAGCCCACAGCAAGGACAAGCCATTGCAACTTAAGAGGGAAGAAACGCTTTGAAATTAACACAACTGAATTTCATCTAAATTTTTTGCCCTTCAATTCCCAAGTTGGCTGGATACGATGAATAAAATAGTTTTAAAAAAAAAATACAACATAATTTTAGAAAGATAAAGCAGAACATGGACTAACTTGGCAAAAAACAGAATGAAGTGGAAGAAACTTATAAACAACTACAGGAAGCAAAAACGAAAAAAAAAGAAAAATCATCATACTTGATAAATAATTTCAAAATCTCATGGGATCATTAAATAATGAATGCTTGCATAATGAAAAGTAAGTGCTTTGTGTCACAAAATTTTCAAATTACATTATATAGATACAAGCTTAATAATTTATCGGTATTAATGGGGGAAGTTCAGTTTGTTCGACTAAAATTCTCATTACTTTTCCGAACCGGTAAACTATCCAGTAGATTATTGATTCGAAATTGAAAACCTTTCTATTACGATTACCGTGGAAAAAAAAAACCTTCCAAACGCATCTCTTCAATATATCCAGTCGGACCTCGTTCATATTTCACTATTTACGACTTACTAAACCTTTCCCAAATGAATATTACCATCAAGGCCCTTCAGAAATTTATAAAATATGAAGCTGGCCACCAGAAAGGATCGACCCATGTGGAACATAACTTTTCTATAAGTGTAATTGAAAAAACCTATGATATCTTTTGAACGCTGCCGGCCATACGAGCGGGTCTCGAATGTAAAACTGAAAGAGGTCCCTGGAGGGAGGACCATGCAAGACTGGACCGCTATCAATCACTGTCCAAGATCGTCTTCTTAACCAGCAAATACAGTTTGCGCTCTAGCGTTCGTCTCCTCTTACGAATTGGATATAGAAAACGTTTCGTGCAATGTTGTGCTAGTCTCCGATGTGTCTAGTCTGGAAATCCTTCTTTGACAACAAAAGAGAAACATTCAGGACGACGTTTTGGTGTTACTTCTTAGAATTTTGTATAGAAGTAGCTACGGTTAATGTGTTAGTTGTGAAATTTTGATCTTTATATGTAAAAGGGAAGTTAATGGAATTCGTATCTAACCTTTCGCTAATTCGTTATTAGCTTCTTCAGAGAACAAACTACAAATAAAAACAACAAAAGTTGTAATTAAAATTCGGTTATTTTAAATCGAAGTGTCTTCTGTCTAGATATTGAGAAGTTTGTCCAATGATTATTTTTTCTCGATTTTGACAGCTGTCACTCTCAAAATATAATATTGAAAATTGTCAAATTGTACGAACAGTTACTTTTCTTTGTGACCCTTACTACTATCATACAATTTTTGGCAGTTGTCAATTTATAAAAACGATTATTTTCTCCTATTTTGAAACATTCAACTATCGAAATATTTCTGTCGCTCGTTAAAATATGTTGACAGCTGTCAAATTGTAACACAAAGTGCAAGAGAAACAGTATTTTTTTACGATTTTGACAGGTGCAGCTGTCAAATATTTGTGATCACCGCAAATTGTACATCTATTTTCAGATTAGCCCATTTTAGTTGCAGAAATGCACCGGACAGCATTGAGATTCCAAAATCAAATGCTTTTTTTGCAATCTAGTGACACTTGCAACTGTCAAAATATTTCTGATATCTGTCAAATTGTAAAAACAGTTATGAAATTGTAAAAATTATTTTCTTTATTTTGACACTTGCTGTCAAAATATATCTGATATAACTATGAAAATATTTTTGACATCCGTCCAATTTCTAAAGCAATTATTTTTCCTTATTCTGATATTTTGTAACCATCAAAATATTTCTGACATCTGTCAAATTGTAGAGTTAAAACAGTCATGTTTCTCTATTTTCATACCAATGTAAAAATATTTCTGACAGCTATGAGATTGCAAAATCAAATGCTTTTTTTGCAATCTAGTGTAACTAAACTTGACTTGAGTCATTTTCCCTATCTTGACACTTGCAACTGTCAAAATGTTTCTAACATCTGTCAAATTGTAAAAACAGTTATGAAATTGTAAAAATTATTTTCTTTATTTTGACACTTGCTGTCAAAATATATCTGATATAACTATGAAAATATTTTTGACATCCGTCCAATTTCTAAAGCAATTATTTTTCCTTATTCTGATATTTTGTAACCATCAAAATATTTCTGATATCTGTCAAATTGTAGAGTTAAAACAGTCATGTTTCTCTATTTTCATACCAATGTAAAAATATTTCTGACAGCTATGAGATTGCAAAATCAAATCCTTTTTTTGCAATCTAGTGTAACTAAACTTGACTTGAGTCATTTTCCCTATTGTGACACTTGCAACTGTCAAAATGTTTCTGACATCTGTCAAATTGTAAAAACAGTTATGAAATTGTAAAAATTATTTTCTTTATTTTGACACTTGCTGTCAAAATATATCTGATATAACTATGAAAATATTTTTGACATCCGTCCAATTTCTAAAGCAATTATTTTTCCTTATTCTGATATTTTGTAACCATCAAAATATTTCTGACATCTGTCAAATTGTAGAGTTAAAACAGTCATGTCTCTCTATTTTCATACCAATGTAAAAATATTTCTGACAGCTATGAGATTGCAAAATCAAATCCTTTTTTTGCAAGCTAGTGTAACAAAACTTGACTTGAGTCATTTTCCCTATTGTGACACTTGCAACTGTCAAAATGTTTCTGACATCTGTCAAATTGTAAAAACAGTTATGAAATTGTAAAAATTATTTTCTTTATTTTGACACTTGCTGTCAAAATATATCTGATATAACTATGAAAATATTTTTGACATCCGTCCAATTTCTAAAGCAATTATTATTCCTTATTCTGATATTTTGTAACCATCAAAATATTTCTGATATCTGTCAAATTGTAGAGTTAAAACAGTCATGTTTCTCTATTTTCATACCAATGTAAAAATATTTCTGACAACTTGACTTGAGTCATTTTCCCTATTGTCACAGTGACACTTGCAACTGTCAAAATGTTTCTGACATCTGTCAAATTGTAAAAACAGTTATGAAATTGTAAAAATTATTTTCTTTATTTTGACACTTGCTGTCAAAATATATCTGATATAACTATGAAAATATTTTTGACATCCGTCCAATTTCTAAAGCAATTATTTTTCCTTATTCTGATATTTTGTAACCATCAAAATATTTCTGACATCTGTCAAATTGTAGAGTTAAAACAGTCATGTCTCTGTATTTTCATACCAATGTAAAAATATTTCTGACAACTTGACTTGAGTCATTTTCCCTATTGTGACAGTGACACTTGGAACTGTCAAAATGTTTCTGACATCTGTCAAATTGTAAAAACAGTTATGAAATTGTAAAAATTATTTTCTTTATTTTGACACTTGCTGTCAAAATATATAAGAGATTGATCAGTATTCCTGATTAGTATAGTATCCTAAACCGGAATTTTATTATTCGTTTCCAGCTCAATAGTAAATTGCAACATATTTGTAGATGGATGGTAATTCAAATGGCAATTTTTGGATGCATTGAGAAAGGAGTTCATCCATAATAATACAGGCAGTGATGGTAGATAGTGGACTGCCCATAGGAGTGCCAAACTTTTGTTTGAAAAATTGACCATTAAATGTAAAGTTGAAAGTGTCAAATAAAAATTTTGTAATTTCAATAAATTATCTATTTCCGTATGTTCAGAAATTAACTGCCAATTCCTGTTAATAATATTTATGACAACCTCCAAAGGAATGTTGGTAAATAGAGATATTACTTCCAAGGAAATAACAACATAGTTTAAAGGTAAAGTGATGTTGGGAACAAGTCCGCAAAGGAAGATAATTTGTATGTTGGAGAGCCAACGAAAGAAACTCTAGGTCTGGCCTGGTAACCAGTTTTGTGTATTTTACCAGGGAATAGAGTTTGGGGCAAATACCATTGTTGCAAGTTGAAAGTTTTTTGAATGTGTTCATCTCTGTTTGTGGGATCCTCAACTAAAGGTTCATAAACTTCGACGTCATTAAGAAGTTCCTCAACTTTATTGACATATTGGGATTTTTTGATCAAGTCAGTAATTTGTCCTTTGTCGGCAGGCATCACCATTAAGGATGATCTTTTATTGATCTTTATTTTTTTTTGTCATTAATTTAAATCGTATACGTTTAATTCTGTTTTTACAATTATGACAAAAGGACAAGGTAATGCAATATCGGTAGGAAACCATTTTAGTGGAGCTTAGTTGGAGGAAAAGGACTTATCAGATCAAGTATCGAATTAGCTACATTTTTTTACTTTTCGAGTTTGTTCCGAGGCTTTGGCAAACACATTAAAAACTATCACATGTCACATGGGGTGGTCTCAGGAGCAATGCGAAAGTTCATCACAAGAATTATCTTCTAATATCCTTTGCCGTACACATATTATTTTAATTCCGTTTCCACAACCAACAAAATCGAATAAAACCTATCCGGATTCTTCGGCGAAAAAAAAAAAATTCACCATCCGAGCTTACACTTACCTTTAATATCCAACAGCCTGACAATCACGCGTCGACATTTAAATTCAAGCCCCATCCACCCTCCCTCCCCCCATCCGAGTCTGTACAACACCCGTCATAAAACTTTTATTATATTCAATGTCACAGTCGTCGTTGCCCGGATTCCTCCCCATTTGTTCGCCAGATATCCGCTACCGCCTGCGTTGTTCGGAGATCGATTCCCCATTTGTGTCAATAGCGCGCTTTCGTGGGGCGGGAAACGGGCGCTGATGGTGGAGCGGGGTTCGGAGGGGGTAGCACCACCGTTTTTGAGTGGCATCCGTCGTCGAGATCGTTCTCGTACTTTTGATGCGTCCCATCGTAGCGGCTCGGTATCGCTCGTAAATTTCGCGAGCACGAGCCGACGAAATATCTTTCGGAAGGTAAGGTAAACAATTGAATATTTATGGGGGTGATTTAGCGCGCTATAACAGCCTTCTTATACCGTTACGGTATGTATACATTTTTTTTCCCTTTGTGAAATGAAATGAGAGGAAAGTGAGATGTTTTTTTCCTCTTGTGTAGGGTGTTAAGTGTAATGGAATACTTCTTAAAATAGATGATGATGTGGGAGATGAATCCGTTCACACCACGCCATGTAATTCGTTGAATAGATTGTCGTTGTTGGAGGGATGAAATTGCGTTTTCTGAAAACACGGCTTTTAAGAAATGGGAGAAATAAGCAACCAATTAGTGACCGATTTTTGAGGAGAATCAATGACACAAATTCATTCAAATCAGAAAATCAACTAACTTCTCGTCTCTTTTAAGCTGAGAAACAAGGAAAAGCACTTGATATTTATAAAGAAAAAAATTATAATTTAGATCAAACAAACTTTGTAACAAATTTTTTTAAATATTTCGACACTTGTAACTGTCAAAATATGTTCAACAGCTGCTAAATTTAGAAACAGTTTGTGTCACATTTTCAACTCTCCAAATATCTTTGACAGCTGTCAAATTGTAAAATCAATTTTTTCACTGATTATGACAAAATACTTGTCAAAATGGTAAATAATAGTTTAATTTAGAAACAGTTCTTCCAATCATTCAAAACCTCTGATTTTGACGTTTGCAACTATCACTTTTAAAATTGTCAAACCACTTGTTTTTCTCTATTCTGATGTAACTATGAAAATATTCGATTTTGACAGCTGTCACTCAAAATATATTATTGAAAATTGTCAAATTGTAAAAACGGTTATTATCTCCTATTTTGACACATTCAACTATCAAAATATTTCTGTCGCCCATTATAATACGTTGACAGCTATCAAATTGTAACACAAAGTGCAAGAGAAAACAGGATTTTTCTTACGATTTTGACAGATGCAGCTGTCAAATATTTTTTTTATTGTAAAAGTAGTTGTAAAAGTAGTTGTAAAAGTGCACTGGACAGCTGTGAGATTGCAAAATAAAGTGCTTCTTTTACAATTCAGTGAAACTAAACAACCTTGACAGTTGTTGAATTGTAAAAAGCAGTCATTTTTCCCTACTGTGACGCTTGCAATTGTCAATATATTTCTGACATCTGTTAAATTGTAAAAATAGATATTTTTCGTTATTTTGACATTTGTAGCTGTCAAAATATATCTGACGCATTTGTGAAAATATTTTCGCCATCTATCAAATTCCTAAAGCAATTATTTTTCCCTATTCTGATACTTGCAACGATTAAAATATTTCTGACACCTGTCAAATTGTACAGTTAAAACAGTTGTCTCTCTATTTTCATACCACTATAAAAATGTTTCTGATAACTATGCAATTGTAAAAATAGCTATTTCTGATTATTTTGGCACTTGTAACTGTCAAAATATCTCTGATACAACTGTGAAAATATTTTGTCAAATTGCGAAAGCAATTATTTTTATATATTTTGACACCTGTTACTATAAATTTTTTGACATCTGTCAAAGTTTACAATTAAAACAGTAATGTCTCCTTATTTTCATGCCATTATAAAAATATTTCTATCAGCTATAAAATTGTAAAAATAGCGGTTTTTGGTTATTTTGGCACTTGTGGCTGTCAAAGTATATATGACACATCTGTGAAAATACTTTCAACACCTGTCAAATTGCTAAAGCAGTTATTTTTTCATATTTTGATACCTGCTACTATAAAAACTTTTTGACATCTGTCAAATTGTGTACATTTAAAACAATAATGTCTCTTTATTTTCATAGCATTATAAAAATATTTCTGACAGCTTGCAATTGGCAAAATATATCCGAGACAACTATTTTCGACACCTGTCAAATTTCTAAAGCAATTATTTTTCCATATTTTGCCACCTACTACAATAAAAATGTTTGTGACATCTGTCAAATTATAAGGACAGTTATGCCTTTGCATTTTCACATCACTACAAAAATATTTCTGACAGCTGTCAAACTGGAAATATGATAATTTTTATCATTTCAAAAAGTACAACAGTCACAATATTTGTGACAGCTGCCAAAATTTAAATGGAGTATTTTTCTTTTCTTAATTGTTTATAGTTTGACGTTTGCAATTATAAAAATATTAATGACCTCTGCCAAACCGAACGAGCAGATATTTTTCCAAAATTTGACACTTCCTACTATTAAAATATTTTTTATACTTCTCAGTATGTGGAAATGACATTTGCTACTGTGAAAATGTATCTGACATCTGTCAAATTGTACAGTTAAAACAGTTATGTCTCTCTATTTTTATACCACTCCAAAAATATTTCTGACAGCTACGAAATTGTAAAAATAGCTATTTTTGGTTATTTTGGCACTTGTGACTGTCAAAATATATCTAACAGAACTGTGAAAATATTTTTGACATCTGTCAAATTGTATACTACTAAGAGTAATGTCTCTCTATTTTCATACCATTATAAAAATATTTCTGACAACTACGAAATTGTAAAAATAGCTGTTTTTCGTTATTCTGACACTTGTATCTGACACAACCGTCAAACAATACCTGTAAAATTTCTAAAGCAATTATTTTTCCGCATTTTGCCACCTGCTACAATAAAAATATTTCTGACATCTGTCAAATTATAAGAACAGTTATGCCTTTGCATTTTCACGTCATTACAAAAATATTTTTGACATCTGTCAAATTGTAAATCCAGTACTTTTCCTTTCTCAAATTATAATTTTTTTATTTTGACGTTTGCAATTATTATAAAAACATTTTTCCAAATTTGATACTTCCTACTATTAAAATATTTTGTATACTTCTCAGACTGTGAAAATGGCATTTGCTACTGGCAAAATGTTTTTGACAGCTGTCAAATTGCAAAACACAGTTTCATGTTGCCTTATTTGTAAAATTATTAGTACAAAAATATTTCTGGCACCTCTCGCATGGTGGAAACGGATTTTTTTTTAAATTCAACAGTTAGTTTTCCCACATTTTGACACTTATAACTTTTCGACTAAAGTGTCAAATTGTAGAAACGGTTATTTTCTCTCATTTTGACAGTTACAATGATCTGAAATTTATGAAATTGATTAATTAATAAAATATTTTTGACAGCTGTCATACTGTAAAGGAATCGCCATTCAAGACTTCCTTCTTTTGACTTAAGAATGTCAGTTTTCAGTTGTTTCATTCTTATTAGGTATTAAACTCGCCTTTACCAAGGTTGCCGTTTTTTTGGCTCAAAATGTCCACGATAAAATAAATCAATAGGTTTAAATGCAAAAATAGGTAAAATGAAATGTTGAATGTAATCAGATAAATGCTTGTTAATGAAGAAGTTTCAAACTTCTCCACCAAACGGTCCTCTTTGCGTTTCCCATTAAAACATCATGTAAAAAAAAATTAATCATAGCAGGTTAAAATTAATAACCGACCATCATTAATCCATCTACCTACGTGTAAAAACATCGTAAATTCAGGCTTCCCTTTTAGTCGAAAACCATATATAGTATAGGTAGCGCATAATTATTTCTTCCGTCTTTTTTTACGCAGGAGGAACGAGTCCCAAAAGGGTCACGATCAAAGCGTAATTGTTTAAGCTCTGCCATTGACATATACTAACGAGTCAGAAACGAGGGGACGTTCCGGGGGACATCGTACTAAAGCTAAACGAGACGACAGTAGTGACGGTAGGGTATTTTCCTTTTCGGGTATGAAAGGCGCGAGAGAGCACGTGGGTCGGGCCGTTCGCTTTAACTTTTTATTAATAATTTTCGAGGAATAATAAATTCTCTTTTACCCGAGTGGTTGGCGTTTGAACTTGTCAACGGCGTCCGCTTTAGACAATACGTTTCATCCGACACGTTCCATATAAAAAATGATACGCCAGAATGTCCTGGACCGATACTTTTTCACATGTGAAAAGGGATACGCGTACATACAAATGTATTCGGTTTTAAGATCTTCTCCTTTAATAATAATAATAGTAAGTTGAGTTTCTCTTTTCTGTAGTCTCTCTCTATGATAGTAAAGCGGTGAAACTGGAATGTGTTTTAGCGGTCGTTTGGGGTCTCCACAAAACGCAACCTGGGAGAACCGATTTCGCATATCTTCACGTCCAAAATGTAACCAGAGGTAGGACGAACACATTCATAAATTACAAAGACGGAATTTAAGTGTCCATCACGTCTTACCTCTCCCGCAAAACGTCGCGTACGCTACGTAGAGTGAGGGATAGAAACGGATTAGCCTCCCTTGACCGGATATTTTATAAGATTTCTCTCGCTGAACTTAGACGATGTTGCCGAATTCTATATGCGGCGCAGTCGATAGGATCGCAGGATGTAAGAATGAGGTGAGATAAAAATGTAGAAGAAACGTTACGGACGAACGGAAAAAGTCGGAAGTTCCCTAGTTGTAGGGGGGAGAGGGCAAAAAAACAAGAAACCTCGACGCGGACGAGGATAGGATAGAAAAAGGCGAGAAAGTATTAAGCGAGATCCGAGGGGCGAGGGAGGGAGGACGCAAAAAAAAGGGAGGGAAAGAAAAAAGGATTGCAATTAAGTTTATCGAGACGGACGTAATCCGATTTCAAATATTATGAAGGCGGGGAAGAGTAATTAAAAGAAATGAAATTGGAAATTGGAGTTCAAACGTTGTTGACGCCCATCGTACGGTGCGGTGGTTTTTCCGTTCCGTTTCGATTCTATTCTATTATAGTTCTAGTACGAGAACTTTAATTAAGTGAATTTAAATGTAAATATTAGAAAAAAATAACGTTTTCGAGAGAAGAGAAGAAATTTACGGCAGAAGAAGAACAAGATGTCCTTAAGGTGGCGTACTTGGCCCTCTATTTCAATAACTTAAGCTTGAATTAGATGGCGCAAGACGACCCTGAACCTGCCAACATTGAAGTCGGGTACAGGAACCAGGAAACACAACTGGCCACTGTACAAAAAGCTGATATCGGAAACGATAGAAGCTAATTCCGGTATTGAGACTGAAAATGACCTCGAGGAGACTGTCTGCCACACCAAGCGGCAGATACAGGCAGCCTTGAATAGATCGGAACTGAAGCCAAGATTTCCCGAAGAGGAGCCTCTTCCGAGGGAAATCGTGGACAAGATCAAAGTGCGTAACAGAATCCGGAAGGAATTCCAGCGTACGAGGTACCCTCCTAGGAAGGTGGAATACAACCACCTGAGGAGAGAAATCGAGAGGACAGAAAATGGAGCGATTTCGAAAATGATCCGCAAAGGGTGCCTCTGACACGGAAAAGAAACCGACCGCCCGTGCCGGAGATCAAGCAGAAGCAGATGCCTCACCGACAGGAAGAAGGCTGACGCCTTGGCTAGCACCTTTGCGGGTCACTTTACTCCGAACGATCGTAATGATCCCGAACAGGAGAGATGGACCCAGGTCCACTTGTCGTTGTGACTCCAAAGGAGGTCCTGCAGGTTATCAAGGGCATCCCTAACGGGAAGGCCACTGGGCAGGATGGCATTCCCAATGGAGCGCTCAAAAATCTGCCGCTCAAGCTGCTAGTCAACTTGACGGCGACCTTTAACGCGACACTCCAGTTGACATGCTATCCGACCAGGTGGAAATCCGCAAGGATTATTCCACCACTGAAACCTAAAATAGAACTGCACTCCCCTGATAGTTATCGGCTCTCGATTATCATTCACAATGAGATTCTAACGACCAGATCATTTGGAAGATCTTGGATAACGATCCAGTTCGACATTCGACCACGACGCATCTATTCAGGATCACGGATCACGTCACAACCGCGTTCAACAGGAACCAGACAATCATTATGGTATCCCTGGACTTGGAGAAGGCGTTCGACAAGATCCGCCATGAAGGCTTGCTGACGAAAATGAAGGTAGCCGCCTTTAAGCCGCGAATCCTGAAGACCATCAGATCGTACCTCAAGGACCGAAGATTCCACACCGTGGGAACGAAATCATCAGAGAGGCAAATGCTGTTTGGAGTTCCACAAGGCTCGGCAATGGGCCCGGCACTGTTCAGCATCTACGTTGCGGACATTCCCAAATTGACCGACCGACGAGCGTCCCGAGATGGCAGCTCAGCTTGCCCAAGCGCAGCTGGATCGAATCGAGGGATTCTTTAGCGAATTCGGTTTGATCATTAATCCGAAGAAAACGCAAGCTATTGCGTTCAGCCGGAGACGTCAACCCTCGCCCTGAAAGATCACCGTTCTCCGGACGGAGATCGACTGGAGCGAGAAGATCGAATACCTGGGAATGATGCTCGACCGAAAGCTAACTTTCGCCGAGCATTTAGGTAGAGCTAGGAACAGGGCCATTGGTCCTAGTCCTATGGATGTTTCAAACCAAGAAAATGTTAAAACCGAGATAGAAGAATACATTTCAGAGTTGTCGGACACAGATGAAGAATATTTGCCATCTCAAGAGAGACACGTAATATCGTCTAAGTGTGCACGTAGGTATGTGGAGGGGAAAGGAAAGTGAAGGCAATTCTGTGCAAGATCCAATATCTACACTTAACCTACAGTTTTTGATCTCCAAACACAACGAGATTAATTCTGTCGATAAACGAAGGCGTCATTAAAATCTATTTTATTCAACGTCGGAAAATGATCAAGTGATTGAGACAATAGGAGATGTTGATAGCCTTACAAAGAATTTAAACGGTAGATTGTCTCAAACATATTTTTGGCCCCGTTATAAAAACGTGGCCAACTAACCGAGCTCAGACCTAGATCTTGTGTGTGTGTGTGTGTTCGGATGATATGTCGAGGTCAAATGAGTTTTGTAAAGCCCAACCTCCCCTTCTCTCCTTCAGGCAAATGCTGTTTGGAGTTCCACAAAGCTCGGGACTGTTCAGCATCTACGTTACGGACATTCCCAAACCGATCGAAAAGATGACCGATTCTTTAGCGATCAGATAATATTTAGGGGGCCAACTATCTCGGCACTCCCTTTAAAAGGAATACGACGGCCAACTATATCAGCCTCTAGATTATAAGACAACTGCAGGCCAACTAAATTGGCTCCATGCAGGACGGTTAGGAGTGAGACAGAAGGTTGCTTACAGTGGCAAGTACCTTTTCGTCAAGTTCGAAGTCATAGACAAAAATATTTGAGTGTGATTGGTTAGTTCAGGAGAATCAATTCGGTCAGCTTGCATTGTACACCGTTTAGTGGCTCTCACAAAATAATGACAAGATTGTACCCCTTTTTGGTTGCGGTGAAATCAACTCAAAGAAGCTCTCAAGAAGAAAGTTTGATGTAATCAATGCATGACTTGGCGTAGCAAATTTGAAGACGTCAACTTGAGTTAAGTCATCGTCATTGTTATCTACTCTATCTCCAAGAATAGACAGGAGTTCTTGGATGACTTTGAGGGAGATTTTACTAAAATGACGCCAGAATATACTTTTGGCGCTCAACACGTGGACTTCGTTGGTGCTTCGGAATGTTGAGCAATCGATTAGTGTGAATTCCATCATTAGATGTCGGCAGTCCAATGGAATTAAAAGTGAGGATAATTTGTAAGGTAGAAACATATTTATAATCAATAGATCATCATCAAAATTCCAACACATATAAGGTGGGATGGGGCAAGTCTATTTCCGAGGAAGGTGCAGCTTTGCTTGGCTATTTCAGCTTAATCTAGTAAGCTAATCAGCTATCAATAGAGAATACAGTGGGACACATTTGCCACTAACAAAATTGTGAACAAGGCATGTCACAAGTGGCAAATGCAATTGCCCCATGTTCTTAATCACTTACGTTTCGTCAAGAATTAACAACAAACATATCTACATTTCATAAACATCGACTCAATCTGTATCAAGTCCATAGATTCAGGTCTTCTTTGAGGAATTGCTGGTGAAATTAACGCGGTAAGAAACTTGGCCAGGTCATGGAGTTAAAGTTAAACACAATAAGAGGTAAAGAGCTTCTAAGAGAAGCAAGTTTTGAAGATACCATCTAAGAAAAATAATACCTATGCTCTAACAGGAAGGCAAATTACCCAAGTAAGAGTGAAGACTAGCCTTGACATGGTGATCAAAATATTGGAAATGAACAGAGCACTAAGTAGCTATCCATCTATCTAATAGAGAGTCGGTTCAATTAAGAATTCAGCAATATAAAACTTTTCCATTTCGAGCTTCATGCATTGGAAATATTGCCAATTTCGTCTTTGGTATTATTTAGCGATAAAACTTTAATAAAAAGGACTTAACGTTCCTCAAGGGTTAACGTGTATCCATACATATTTATTGAATACCGTTTCGCCTGGTGATTATTGACTATAGCGAAGTGTTACGCACTTTCCCCCTGCCCCCAACGAAGATATATGTAGGTAGCTACCTATAGGAAATTGCGAAAATATATCGAAGTAGTGAGCCGTGGACCATAAAAGTGATTCATGTGAGAAAGTTTAACGATGACGCGATATCGTTTTATTTTTTCTCTTTCGTCTGCCCTAAGGTCTCTAAGGTGCACTAAAAAAAGTTTTCAAACAACAAAAAAATGTTAATCGCGTCTTGGGAAATGAGATAGTCATGTCTATTAAGCGACCTCGTAAAATATCCTAACTCAAATATTCAGTTATTCTAACGAAGTTAAAATCTATAAATTGTACTTACGTGTTAAGCTCGAGATCCAGTCGGAACTTATGATTGAAGGCCTTAATGAGAAGCGAGGTGCGATGGAAATGTTTGCCCGTCTGAAACAATAGAATAATAATGCGTAACTATATACGTCACCACGATAGGCACAATTAAATTTCAGGATCCGTAATGCGGTTATTAAACAAAGGTAGTGTAATTTTAAACTGAATAGTCTAACTTAATAACATGAGGTGAAATGTATTTCCGATGGAGCAAGTTGTTTTCTATCATAATTTAAGCTTACGTATTGACATAGAACTCGATAGAAATTGTACATAATAGGATCGACATTGTTTAATTCCAATTTTGTATCTTATATTGGGTTACGTTATCGGTTCAATCGATAATGTTATCCGGTCTTCCTTGCTATAATTGTTAATAATACGTTCAGCAACCACATCAACAGCAGCATTTAACACTACTTAAAAGAAACAGGACTCAATCCGTTCAGCTGCGGCATCCCCTAAGGCAGTATTTTGGGTCCCTTATCGATAATCAATCGTAATATTATATTTAATTGTAAATAATAGTGACAGCTGTCAAAACTATAACCTTAATAGTTTAGAATCCTGCCATGATATTGAACTCATATGCCGTTTTAATATAAATTAAATTAATAAGTAAAGAAGGTAATTGAAATTACGTTTAATTGTAAAAAAAGTGACAGCTGTCAAAAAAAATCTAATCTAGATAGTTCGAAGTCTTCCCATTTTACTCAGTTCAGATCTAATTTCATTGCAAAATGGATTAAAAATTAAAAAAATTAATTGAGAATATGTTTAGCTGCAAAAAAAAAAATTCAGTGACAGCTGTCAAAAATAAAACTTTGATAATTAAGAGTATTTCCATCTCGTCAAGTTCAGGAGACCTAATTTCAAAGCAAAATGTATTGATAATTGAAGAATATAATCGAAATGACGTTTAATTGTAAACAGTAGTGACAGCTGTCAAAAAAATCTAATGTAGATAGTCCAAAGTTTTTCCCATTTTACTCAGTACGGATCCAATTTCATTGCAAAATGGATTAAAAGTTTAAAAAATCAATTGAGAATATGTTTAGTTGTAGAAAAAATAGTGACAGCTGTCAAAAATAAAACTTTTATAATTAAGAATATTTCCATCTTTTCTTGTATTCTGAAGGCCCTAATTGATAATTAGATAATGTAATCGAAATTATGTTTAATTGTAAACAGCAGTGACAACTGTCAAAAAAATCTAATCTAGATAGTTCAAAGTTTTCCCATTTTATTCAGTTCGGATCCAATTTTATTGCAAAATGGATTAACAATTTAAAAAAATAAATTGAGAATATGTTTAGTTGTAAAAAAATAGTGACAGCTGTCAAAAATAAAACTTTTATAATTAAGAATCTTTCCATCTTGTCTTGTATTATGAAGGCTCTAAGAATGTAATCGAGTTTAGGTTTAATTGTAAACAGCAGTGACAGCTGTCAAAAAATCTAATCTAGATAGTTCAAAGTTTTCCCATTTTATTCAGTTCGGATCCAATTTCATTGCAAAATGGATTACAAGTTTAAAAAATAAATTGAGAATATGTTTAGTTGTAGAAAAAATAGTGACAGCTGTCAAAAATAAAACTTTTATAATTAAGAATCTTTCCATCTTGTTTTGTATTTTAACTGAAGAATGAATTGATAATTAGATAATGTAATCGAGATTATGTTTAATTGTAAACAGCAGTGACAGCTGTCAAAAAAATCTAATCTAGATAGTTCAAAGTTTTCCCATTTTATCCTATTCGGATCCAATTTCATTGCAAAATGGATTAACAAGTTTAAAAAATCAATTGAGAATATGTTTAGTTGTAGAAAAAAAGTGACAGCTGTCAAAAATAAAACTTTGATAATTAAGAATATTTCCATCTTGTCTTGTTTTCTGAAGGCCCTAATTGATAATTAGATAATGTAATTGAGATTATGTTTAATTGTAAACAGCAGTGACAGCTGTCAAAAAAATCTAATCTAGATAGTTCAAAGTTTCCCATTTTATTCAGTTCGGATCCATTTTCATTGCAAAATGGATTAAAAGTTTAAAAAATCAATTGAGAATATGTTTAGTTGTAGAAAAAATAGTGACAGCTGTCAAAAATAAAACTTTAATAATTAAGAACCTTTCTATCCTGTCTTGTATTATGGAGGCTTTAAGAATGTAATCGAGATTACGTTTAATTGTAAACAGCAGTGACAGCTGTCAAAAAAATCTAATCTAGATAGTTCAAAGTTTTTCTCATTTTATTCAGTTCGGACCAATTTCATTGCAAAATGGATTAAAAGTTTAAAAAATCAATTGAGAATATGTTTAGTTGTAGAAAAATTAGTGACAGCTGTCAAAAATAAAACTTTGATAATTAAAAATATTTCCATCTTGTTTTGTATTCAATTTCATTGCAAAATGATAAAAATTAGATAATGTAATTGAGATTATGTTTAGTTGTAAAAAAAGAATGACATCTGTCAAAAAGAACTTAAAATTAATAATCTTTCCATCTTGTCAACTTCAGAAAACTTAATTTTAAAGCAAATTGAATTGATAATTAGAGAATGTAATCCGAAATTACGTTTAATTGTAAACAGCAATGACAGCTGTCAAAAAAATCTAATCTAGTTCAAAGTTTTCCCATTTTATTCAGTTCGGATCCAATTTCATTGCAAAATGGATTGACAATTTAGAAAATTAATTAAGATTATGTTTAGTTGTAAAAAAAAACAGTGACAGCTGTCAAAAATAAAACTTTGATAATTAAGAATCTTTCCATCTTGTCAACTTTAGAAGATCTAATTTTAAAGCAAAATGAATTGATAATTAAAGAATGTAATCTGGATTATGTTTAATTGTAAATAATAGTGACAGCTGTCAAAAAATCTAATCTAGATAGTTTAAATCTCCCCATTTTATATTCGAATTAATTTCACTGTAAAATCGACTAACAATTTAAAACATTAATTGAGATTATGTTTAGGTGTAAAAAAAACACTGACAGCTGTCAAAAAAATTTAATTTAATTTCTTCAAAGTCTTCGCAATTTTATTGAGTTCGGATCCAATTTCATTGCAAAATGGATTGAACAATTTAAAAAAGTTAATGAGATTATGTTTAGTTGTAAGAAAAAACAGTGACACCTGTCAAAAAAAACTTTGATAATTAATTAATCTTATAATTAATAATTAATATAATAATATAATTAATTAATCTTTCCATCTTGTCAACTTCAGAAAACGTAATTTTTAAAGCAAGATGTATTGATAATTAAAGAATGTAATCGAGATTACGTTTAATTGTAAACAAAAGTGACAGCTGTCAAAAAATATAACCTTCATAGTTTAGATGTCATAATTAATCTTTTTATTTAGTTTATGTACCTATGTCACAGCTGAAACACAATAAATCTAAAGATACACAATAACATGAATTAAATAACTCATTTTGAATTTACATGAGCTCAATGCAAAAACCTTTAGGGATTTTTGGCTATAATATTTTACGAAATAATCAACGATATAATTATCTCGATGAGATCTGCGGTGACCTTTCGAATGAGCACAATAATTACGTGGGATGACCCCGTTCGGAAATAACCTCATCTCCCTTAATTATACCAGAGGAAATATTCCAAATTTTTTTATATTATAAAGCCAATTAGTATAATTACTAATTAATATGCACGTCTTAACATATTAGTTAACGCATGAATACATATGACATCTATGTACGGTAAAATCAAGTTGTTACAGTTAGTAATACTGACAGGTTTCAACATGAATACTTCAGATTTAGAAGTCGGGTTTGCACAGCTTCAACATAATAATGAAATTAAATTCATCTCCGTACGTACAGTAATAAAACTTAAACGGGGGTGCATTTAGAGGTTCTCACCCTTAAAGTAGCAACTATCAACGGACTACCGCACAAGCAATTAAAAACTTTAAACGACGCGTGACGTACCGTTTACAGAACTAACAGATTTAACTGAATACATATCTACGTTGCCGGATCTTTAATTAATACAAGAACGTGAAGCCGGGGAGAAGAAACTGTTACGCAGTAGCTCGTATTATTTCCACCTCAAAATCCTTTTCTATATGTAGTATAGTATAATGTATAGAAATAACGAAAAGAACAAAAGGGAAAAGGAGAAGGAGAGAGAGAAAGGATGTTGTTTAATTAAGAAGCTTATTGTCCCCTTCATCTTATGCTGAAGTAAATTAATGGGAATATAGTTTGTTTGACAAATAATCTGCTACCGAATGAGCTGACTCGGATACGCACCATCACGGCAGGCTTAGAAGAAAGTTAGTCGCGAAATTATCGAACCGTGTGTTACGAGTTTGATGTTATGTAATTTATTTTTAGTCGAGATTTAATTAAGTAAGGCAAGCTTTTCGAAAGTCCTACCAATTAAAATTATTATTAAATTTTCGTTGTTTATAATTTGGTGAAGGTATTACGGATTTTAGTTACAGAGTTATTATTTGTAATTTTTAATTATGCTAAAATAATAACACGCACAGCGAGTGCTATGTCAAAAATTTTGGGCAAACTAAATTCTCGCACAATTCAACAATAAAATATATTTAATAAAAATAAACAAATCAAAACAAACAAATTCATGTTATAAAAAATTATAAAACTTAAATTATCTTTGTTTGTTAAGTTCTAAAACAATACTTTTCCTAACTTCGGTCCCTAGCAAATTAATAATTTTATTCTGAACGGTTGGGCTTAAATAGTTTATCTCACTCTTTGGTTTTAAAAGAAGTTCTTTCAATACAGGATCATAATTGGATAATAAGCGTATAGTTGCCATGAAATTTCGTTAATTAGGCGATGCAGTACTTTTGGCCAGAAAAAATTGTACTATTGATCTCACTTTCCAATTAACATCAATTGTATTTCCTTGACACCAGTGATTATATGATAGAGCAGAGTTAATGTGCTGCTATGATTTTTCATGGTCAATAATAGCTTGTGAAAAATACGATTTGTTCTGTCGATCAGAAAATAGCCAACAAAATTGGAAATATACCTACTGTTCAAAATAATACAATAACATAACCATGGTCTTTCAATTTTAATATTTGCCTTTGGAAATGATCCTTGAGGTTGAAATGGAACAGATGAAGAAATGAAGATTATTCTTCTTCTTCTCTCAGACTATCACGAAAATTTCCTCTGTCTGAAGAAGAAATATTTGATTCAGAATTCAATGTACAGGGTGTCTCTCTAGTGCGCCCAAGTACCATATCTCCCCTTGTAAATATTTTTTCGGAAGAACAATTACACGAAGGTTACTTGAATTGATATGGCACATGTTCCAAAATTACTTTCACTTATACAGGGTGTTCCATTTTCACTAAACAAAATACAACTTTGTTATTTTAAATACAATGGTATAATTTTTTTCAATGCAGTCGATTCTACACATTATTTGCAAATATTTTCTATTAGGGTTCCCTATATCTAAATTCAACTGTTTCGAAGATATTTACAATTTTCTGTAATATTTTCCTATTACACCATCTTAAAGAAAAATTAATATTGTAGAGCCCTTTGAAGCGTAAGGTACCAAACTTATGCAAACGAAAGTAAAGCGTCATAGATACTGAGAACTGTCATAACTTTCAACAAAATTTATACAGGGTGTGCAGAAAATAGCAACCAATTCAGATATCTTCAAGCATTAAAAATTCATAGTACAGTAGAGCCTCGATTATCCGTGCTGGTCGGGACTGAACCAAGCCCGGAAACTTGAAAAGCACGGTTAATCCGCACCTACTTATTTTAGTCAAAAAAGTTGTTTTACAAATTATTATGACTACTTACTGTAATACGAAAAAAATATCTAACTTGGAATAAATATAAAATTAAACTGGTAAAGTTTATTATGGCAAAGAAAATATCAAAAAAACAATATAAAATTCTCAAAAAACATAACACATAACATATAGATATAAAAAAATCAAAACATGCTTTTCTTATTACAATAATTGTGTAAAAAAGAATCAAAACTTAATTAAGAAAAATAATCAGTTAATTTCATTCGTTTTTTTTTTCTGAGTAAATTCATTTTTATTTATTAATACGAGTCGATCGGAATGCTTCTTCAACTTTCATTGACAATTGAATCGAAGAAAGTTTAGATTTCGAAAAACTTCCAGCGACAAATTTGAAGATAGAGAACTACAGAAGTTTTTGATGCAAACATTATTTAGAAAAAGTTAAAATTGTAGAGATATTGCAAAACGATTCAAGGCGTTAACGTGGAAAGCAGTATAAGTTGTACGATGTATACGATGATGGTACGGCGAATTGACGTGCACCGTTTATACTAATTCGCATCCTGCACGGATAATTGAAACCCGGATAATCGAAGCTGTTTGCTAACACGGTTAATCCGTACACGGATAATCGAGGTTCTACTGTACATACATTTAGGCACATAGTAGTTTTTATTGCAGCACTTGATTCAGCAAGAAATTCTACATCGATTCGTATTAAGGTCTTGTATACCTATTTTTATTAGTTTTTGAGTTATTAGAGATTATTGGTTCCAACTACGAAAAGTATACCATTGATGTTGTTTTTTGACCGTTTTTTTTTTTGATCATAATTCTATGACTTCTTCAGGAAATTATATTATTTCAAAAGAATTTAGATTAACGTCGAGTTTTAATCTAAATTCTAAAAAACCCGTAGAAATTGTATTGTTAAGAAAAGTATACTCAGATCTGTTATTTTTTCTCATAGTTAGCTATGAAAATAAAATATTTCGGTAAGAGTTACCAAATGAGTGACAGTTTTGTTGCTTTTCATTTACATTGGTCCCATTCAAAATTCGAAAAATGGTCTTTTGATAACTCTAATAATTCCATGATTTAAAAAGTTTATTTGAAATCTTTTAAATTTTACTACGGTCACAGGTTGTCGACATTTCTCATTAAATGAACGACATATTCTTGCTGCTATCCTATATCATTTACCATGGATATAAAATAAAAGTAATACATGTTGATACGTATTGATAGAGCTACTGCTTGTCGCATACAGATGATGCAGAATGCGTGCCTTCGCTTCATTTATGGTATCCGAAAATTTCAACATATTTCACATAAGATAAAAGACTCTGGATGGCTATCGATGGAGCGAAGGAGTGGTCTGCTTACTTTATGCTTCTATCACAAGATCTTGTTGTTCAAATCAAATAAACCTAATAATGGTAAATTTTTAATAATCACAACGCTATTTTTCTGTTACAATTATCAAGATTAATGGATTAAATGAATCACTAACACCACAAAAATATATATGCCATAATTGCTACACCCCTACATAAACACTAAACAGATTGAATTCCAAAAAAGTCACATGATTAAAAAATTTCAAAAAATTCCCAAAAGTAGTTTACTATAAGACTAAGTAGTGTGCAAAGTTTCAAATTGGGATAGTAATGGGTTCTTACCTAAAAATATTTCTGTTTAAATCAGGTTCTGTAAACGTTTACATTTATGATTCAGAAAAGATATAAAACCTCAGGCACAAGTAAGTTTAAACAAACGTATTATTAACCGGAAACCCATAGAACATCTGGTTTACTTGGATAGCAAAATGACGTTGATGGACCACAGGGATGACGAGAAGTTACTTTAACTTCATTTCTGTCCAATACATATGCTAGCCACCATCTTTCATCATAAGCAACTGTGTGAGAAACCATACTAGTAATACAGCCCTCAGCTGCCACTGTGAAGGGACGGGCCATAAATTTGATTTTAAAAGCGTTAAAGTTTTATGCGTGGAGAACAACCCTTATAAAGAAAAATTTTTAGAAATGTGCCATATAAATTACATTAATTTAAACGTTTTGCGGTTGCACCTAGGCCATCGTAAAGTCCTTTGCCGGGGTGAGTGGCAAAAAAGTGCCACCATTCAGCTTCAATGTTGAAGTCCTCCAGGTGGTGGCACAGATTGGAAAAGTTCTTTTTATTTTTATATTGGGCGGTGCACCCATCTGAAAAATAGTAAGTATAACATTTTGGCCACAGTTTCAAATTTGGTAGTTAAAAATTCAATCAGTTTCTTTTGAAACGTGTAGACAGCAACTGTGTTGTGTTTTCCTCATAGTAAATAACAAAAGAATGGACTGTGGCATGTCCACTAGTCCAGTGGTAGCTTTGAGCTTCATCTTGCACTACCATACTATAATTTTCTGAAAAATCTAATGTTATTAAAAACTCAGACTCTTCAAAGTTTTCTTTTAGTTGATTCATGAATCATGATCGCCAAGTCTGCGCCATAAGATGGTTCCCGAACTTCATTTGTGATGAATGCAGTTGCTGCAGCTTCCCAAACTGTATTGTTTACCGAGAATACCCACTATAAAGCTCTTGGTGTGTAAAGGTGTTTTTATAGCTTTGTTACTACTTTACCTCGCAGTGTCCCAACAGGGAATCGGAACACTTATATAGCGAGGTGTTGCTACAAACTTACAAACGCTACCAACAAGATTCGAACCACGAACTAATACTGATCTACACCTGTGGCTAGCTATGGAACTGTGGATCTTTGTCACAACAGAATTCTTGAACGGTTCCCACCACCTCATTGCTGATCTTCAAATATAGTTCCCAGAATATTTTCTTTTAATTTTGGAAATAAATAAACATCTTTAGACACAAAGTTAGGTCAACATCGTCTACAGCATAATAAATTGCTTGAAAGGAAACGTTTGTATCTGAAAAAACTGTAGCCAGAATTTTAGCCGTTGACGGTTAAACTCTAGATTTACGAGGTGGTGGAGATCCTGGTATCGTCAGTCTTTACTTTGAAGTTTAGACTCGTGATCGCAGTAAGGAATCCATGATTTTTTCTAGCTTTCGTTCGGGAGGGTCAAAATTTGGGGCACCATCTCTTATTTTCCTGTTAGAGACGTCTAACCGATGATCGTGACTAATCAAGTCACACACACAATCAACATTTTCTTCTATGCAAACAATTTGCGATAGATCAGCACCATTGATATGTTCAGAAGTACCACCTTATAAAGAATAAATAAACATTTTACATGGCATTTACATTTGCTGCAGATATAATTGTTTTGAAGATGAATTTTCCTCCATACAGTCTTCAGGTATCAAGCCCTAACCTTGGTCTTTTGGCAGTAGGACCGACTTTAGGGTTAATGGATCTAAGTCGCACAAAAAAGCTGTCCAAAGAGATTTGTTTCGTTCGTTTCTTTAAGATTTGTTGTTGTTAAACAGACACCGTCTACAGTAGCTTTGTTTGGATGATTTTCCTCTGACAAATCTCTGTACTGCACCCCTCATGGAGATAATCTCTTTAAAATAATTTGAAGAACTTCTTCCTTCTCCACTCTCTCTGAAGGTTTTGGAGTTCTTCAGTTGTAAATTCTCCTCTGTGATTCTTCCACATCCTCAATTACTCACCTCTAACCCCATGGACACACCCAAATTGACAATTGACTCCACTACATGTGTAGGATCCTCAGGAAAAGGTTCAAACCTTTCAGAATCTCTCCCATGCATGCATTCTGGCCATAATTTCTTCCAGGTAGAGTTCATCGTCCTGAATGTCTTCTTCATGGCAAGCCTTATCTATGAGGCTAATACAATTTAAAATGTTGACATGATTTTTCCAGAACTCTGTTGAAGACAGTTCTGTATCTGATGCCACTTCAAAACATCTTTGAAACATTGCCTTTATATACAATTTCTTTAAAATTAAAATGACTTCTCCAACAATGCGTTTTCCAAACCTGGAGGATGTGCAGGAGCATTGTCCATTAGCAGGAGGCACCTAAGAGGCAACTGATTATCCTGGAGGTGAGCCTATGTTTCATAGGCTTATATCCTGGCAGTACCTTTTCCTCTTGTGTAATGTACGTTCGGTTTGGCATTTTCTTCAAAAAAGAGGCCAGTTTCATCACAATTGATAACTTGTTTGGGGAAGAACCCTTGAGCCTCTACGTAATTTTTTAATTGTAATAATTTGAAATCAACTAAACAAAAATGAGTTTAAATACATGAATGGAACACACGCGAACGTGTACACGCTCATATTGCTCGGATAAAATCTAATATGGATGTTTGTTCAATGTCGACCGGTCTGTTAGAAATTGTCTGATCGATTCAGGGGCGGTGTTTACCTCGTTGTCTATTCAATCGGTTTAAATTAGAATTTCCGTCTGCATACGGCAAATACCTAATGATTTATTTGTACACGTCAATTGACCTCGGCTAAATCGATTTCAGCTTTCCGATAACGAAAAAATGGTGGGACAATTGAAAGGGATGTTGGAAAAAGTCGGAGATCTTCTTGAAATACATCGCGTTTGGAAATAATAAAAGAATTAAAGTTCTAACGGGTAATGATCATCAACATCGCAAAAATTATAAATGACTATAGTCGAGAAACCGGGGTGGGGAGGAGGGGGAAGGGAGGAATACAGAATTATAAATTATTATACGTCGGGAAAAAGCGAATCTAGAAGTAGAGTTGAGGAGAAAAAAAAAACGACCAGCGAGAGAAGTAAGAAGAAGAAAAACGAAATGGAAGCAACGAAATCGTAAAAGTCCAGGTGCAAAAGATAAATGGAACTCTGCGGAGACATTTCTTACATTTTTAGATTAATATGACGTCTCTCATTTAATTTCAACGACATTGAAGAAGGACTTGCGCTATTCTTTTACAGGTTCAACTCTCTAATATGTCAACTATGTAGCTCGATTAACAATGAAATCATATCCTTGAGCTAATTATTCCATCAATATAATTCAGACTATTAAAGCTTACCCCCGATCGATCGGCGATTTTTTGTCTCTGCGCGAAACAAACTGACATTTTCTCAAAAAAAAATAAAAATAAAAAAAGATGAAGGAAGGAAAAAAAAACGGCAACGGTAGATGACGTCTCCTCCTTCTCTTGTTTAATTAGTCCGGAAGAAGTAATTAGTTTCTTTGTAGTCAGAGCGACGGCGTTTTTCTTATATTGTTTTTCCTTTTTTTTTTTTTTTTAATTTTCTCGTGTCTTTCTAATTTCAGACTACGGGTAAAATGCTCTCTCTCTCTCTCTCTTTTGTGTAACTTTCGTATAGCTATAGCTGATGGCTTATTTTCTTGCTTGCCGTTCGCTAGTATTTCTTATTTTTAAATCTGTTTGATGTATTTGAAATAAGAGGACGTAGAAATAATGAATCGAAGCTGAGGGAGAAGTAATCACGTTCGGATCAAAATATTGATATCTCCGAACACTACATTTCCAATATACAATATACAGGGTTTTCGGTTGAATTTACAGGGTGTTTTCTAATTATAGTACGTAACTTCAGGATTTGATTCCTTAGAATATTTTATGAAAAAAAGTTTATATAAATATATGTCGGAAAACGCTTATATTTCGATATACAGGGTGTCAAAAATGTAAAAATATAAGATGTTGTTTTTGGTTGAATTTTTTAAAATTTCACGCCAAAAATAAAAGATATTAATGGTATCTCAAATATAGTTGAGAAGAAAAATGTGCAACGAAATAGGTCGGGTATTGCCTTTGATCCTAGTTTCAAATCCGGATCGAATTCGGGTACTTGCCCTGGTTTTGGTTTTGTTTTTTAATCTCGTTTTGATCTAATTTTTTTTTTCAGAAACAGAAGCCAGGCTATCACAACTGTAAAGCCAAACTTTACCTTGAATCTTCCTCACAGACGAGTTCATTCTTCCTTCAATAAATGTTTTCATAGGGTGAAGGTAAAATTCTCGTTCTATTTATAACATTTTCTTGTGTCCAAAGCAAAGAGTTTGCACCAGAGATATAGAAGGGGTGCCTTTGTTCAACTCCAAGTACTGTGGTAAGAAGGGTAAAGTGCAGCATTGGAGCAGGAAGAAGTTTCCATGGGTTAAGAGTTGAATCATTGCTATGTTTATAATATTTTTTGTGTCCAAAGCATAAAGACTGCACCTAAGATGTAGATGCTCTTAATTTTTTCAACTTTAAGTTCTAGAGGGTGGCTCTACAATTGCTGCTGTTACAAGTGTTGAAGATGATGATTTTAAAGTATAAGCTTCAAGTTTCAGGGATTTAAAAAGCTTAAGGATCAAGCATTGGAGCAGATGGAAGTTTACATGGGATGAAGGATAAATTTTTGTTCCGTTCAGCTTCAAGTGCTGGGGGTGACTATGCAATTGATCCTATTATGGGTGTTGAGTTAGATGACGATTTGAAAGTGCAAGTTTGAAGTTTGAGGCATTTAAAAAGCAGAAGGATCAAACATTGGAGCAGATAGAAGTTCACGTGGGATGAAGGTCAAATCTTCGTTCTGTTTGCAACATAGTTTTGTGGCCAAAGCGGAGAGACACCACCTGAGATGTGGCAGCCTGCTGTTTATCTTTTCAACTTCAAGTGCTGGGTGGTGGCTGTGAAATTGATGCTGTTACAAATGTTGAGTTTGATAATGATTTGGAAGTGCAAGTTTGAGGTTCAAAACAGTTAGAAAAAAGGAGAAGAATCCAGCATTCGAGCAGATAAAGGTTAAATATTCATTCTGTTTATAACATTTTCTTGTGGCCAATGCTCAGAGACAGCACCTGAGATGTAGAAGGCCTGCTGTTTATTTCTTCAACTTCAAGTGCTGGATGGTGGTTTAGCAATTAATCCTGTTACAAATGTTGAGTTTGATGATGATTGAAAGTACAAGTTTGAAGTTTGAGGCAGTTGAAAAGGAGAAGAATCCAACATTGGAGCAGATGAAGGTCAAATGAGATTCATTCTGTTTATAACATTGTCTTGTGGCCAATGCTCAGAGACAGCACCTGAGATGTAGAAAGCCTGCTGTTTATTTCTTCAACAAGTGCTGGATGGTGGTTTTTCAATTAATCCTGTTACAAATGTTGAGTTTGATGATGATTTGAAAGTACAAGTTTGAAGTTTGAGGCAGTTGAAAAGGAGAAGAATCCAACATTGGAGCAGATGAAGGTCAAATCTTCGTTCTGTTTACAACACAGTTTTGTGGCCACAGCAGAGAGACACCACATGAGATATGGAAGGCCTGCTGTTCATTTCTTCAACTTGAAATGCTAGGGAGTGACTGTGCAATTGATGATGATACAAGTGTTCCGTTTGATGATTTGAAATTACAAGTTTGAAGTTTGAGGCAGTTGAAAAGGAGAAAAATCCAGCATTGGAGCAGATAAAAATTTGCATGGGATGAAGGTCAAATCTTCGTTTTGTTTACAACATAGTTCTGTGACTATAGCGGAGAGTCACCACCTGAGATTATTTCTTCAACTTCAAATGCTAGGAGATGGCTGTGCAATTGATGCTGTTAGAAGTGTTGAGTATGATGATGATTTGAAAGTACAAGTATGAAGTTTGAAGCAACAAAAAAAAGGAGAAGAATCCAGTATTGGAGCAGATAAAGGTTAAATATTCGTTCTGTTTATAACATTGTCTTGTGGCCAAAGTTCAGAGACAGCACCTAAGATGTAGAAGGTTTGCTGTTTATTTCTTCAACTTCAAATGCTGGAGGGTGACTGTGCAATTAATGCTGCTACAAGTATTGAATTTGATGATGATTTGAAAGTACAAGTTTTAATTTTAAGACAGTTAAAAAGGAGAAGAATCCAGCATTGAAGAAGATAAAAGTTTGCATTGGATGAAGCTCAAATATTCGTTCGACAGCACCTAAGACATAGAAGGCCTGCTATTTATTTTTTCACCTTCAAATGCTAGGGGGCGGCTGTGCAATTGATCCTATAATGAGTGTTCAGTTAGATGATGATTTTAAAGTGCAGGTTTGAAGTTTGAGGCATTTAAAAAGCAGAAGGATCAAGCATTGGAGCAAATGAAAGTTTACATGAGATGAAGGTTAAATCTTCATTCTGTTTATAAGATTTTCCTGTAACCAAAGCTCAGATACAGCACCTGAGATGTAGAAGGCTTGCTGTTTATTTCTCCAACTTCAAGTACTGGGGGTGGCTGTGCAATTGTTTGTTAGAAGTGTTGAGTATGATGATGATTTGAAAGTACAAGTTTGAAGTTTAAGTTAAAAAGGAGAAGGATCCAGAGTTAGAGTAGATGAAGGTTTGCATGGGATGAAAATTAAATCTTCGTTCCGTTTATAACATTGTCTGGTGGCCAAATCGGAGAGGAAACATCTGAGATGTGGAAGATCTGCTGTCTATTTCTTCAACTTCAAATGCTAGGGGTTGAAGTTTGAAACAATTAAAAAGGAGAAGAATCCAGCATTGATATAGATCCAAGTTTGGAAGAGGATAATTGATAATCTTGATTTGTGAAGATATTATGGACGAGAAGGCCAATTCCTGTATAGATTACGCAAGCTTCATTCTGTCCTGTATACAAAGTTAACTCGAAATCCTTATGGTTTCCATGCCCATTCAAAATCAAGAGAGCGAAAGGAAATTTTTTAACGATCAGAAGACATCTTTGTTGTGTTTGACAAATAAAAAGATAAGAATTTCCTAGAGGGTCTTCAGACAAAATTATCCGCGTCTTTTGTTGAACATATTATATCACCATTAATTATTCCTTTTCTTAAACGATATCAAATTAAAAAAGGAGGTCATCCGACCCACATGTGTATTGTCGAAATAAGAGCCTAGAAAACAAATGCCCACCACTCTCTATCACGTCAACGCCACAATAAAACCACCACATTCAAATTGCCGGTAAAAGTCAACGCGGTGACACACTTATTGATGTCGGCAATCTTTCACCGGCTTATCAGCCTACGAGGGTCCTCTATTCATTTAACGAAATTGCTACTATTACCAGAGATCGGTCATCACGTACCCTGTAGATCCGAGCTTCCTAACGCGTAGAATCTGAACTCTTTTGCGTTTCCTTTTTTTAGGGAAGCTGTATATAAAATTTGAAACAAAAACATATCGTGAAGGAACACCGAGGATATGCTCGCTAAGACAAACAAAGCGATATAATAAAGTCATGGAAACAAACTCAATTAATTAATGTTTTTTTTTTCGTTCGTAGATAGATACTTCGTTCACGCACAAATTCGTATTTCGTGGAGCTGTGTGCCGTGAGGACGACATCGGCGAACACGACGGCTTTGGGCGTGGTACTCTGGTTCTCTTTATTGATTCGTCATCAGGTTGGTTTTCAATTAAGAGCAAGTGGTTACCACGGGAACGCAGCGTTAGCTCCCTGTTCCGGTGGCGCTCTCTAGCGGACGGATTTTCGAAACGTATCGAATCGAGGCACATGCTTCGCATGCCTTACCTGCTCAAGATTGCCGTTAGATATTATGTTATTATTATTATGTATTATAATTATTATCGTAATTCTCGAGAAATTTCATTAAATTGTATTAATTTCTAGGAAAGCTTGTATTAAATTGGAAATGTTAAATCATAATAATTATAAGATCAAAACAAAAGGATAATAAAGCTCGTTTAGAAAAGTATAATCTTGTCTATATCCCACTCATAAAGTGTAAGCTGTTTCATGAATATGCAACAGCCAATTTGAACTTCTTTCTGGCGTTGAAATACTATAACGAGTTAAAAATTTCTAAATTCACAGATACGTGTTTCGGACTTCGCGCTCCTCATCAGTCTGTGATACAAAAGCCCACACACTGATAAGGATAAACAAGTCCGAAACATATTTCTGTGTGTACGAATTAAAGTTGCAAAGATTCCTTTTCGCACTTGATGATCGACATCCGCTGAACCTCCTCAAACCCTCATTGGTTTCAATCGACATGAACAATGTTCAAGTTTGTTCACAAAAGCAGGAAATCTTAAAAAAAAGGAAAAAATTATGACTGTTCAATTCATGAAACGAAATTAAGAGAAAGGAAGTGACAGAATCCCATCACATGAGCAGAAATTTGTAAACTTAAAGCACAGACAAAGATAAATAGATAAACAAGTTTGGACTTGTAATTCTGCCCAGAATAGAAAGAATTTTGTTCTTATTCTGCGTTACTTTACAATATAGAAAACATGAAAGCACAGTAATGCATGGATGAAAATAAAACTAAAGACTAGATTCAGGTCCACTCAACGTGGACACGCTGTATATGCCGGGCACAATATACGGCAACGCGATGACTCATCAGTTGCCAAAGAACATGTTATATAAGGGACTTTCACGTGCTGGGGTGAGACCTGGTTCCCTCTCCCCAGCACGAAAACGAAGCGAATGATGAGACTTATACAGCGTGTCCACGTCGAGTGGATGGATCAGAACGCTATAATAAAATCCACTGTTTAGCTACTGAGGAAGCTAAAAGTTTGCTAAGAGAAATGGAAGGAGAATCTAATGATCTTAAGGATACCAATTTCCACAGAGAAAGAGAAGATGCACAATATATAAAGTTCATTTCATATTTCTTTATTAACGAGAAATAAGCAGATGCTTTTGTATAGTTTGTCCAGTCTTTGTCCAAAATATTACCATGATTTTTAAGTGGGAATATGATGAATGTGGAGGTAGGTAAAACACAAAACCAACTAGAAGACCCAAACAGTTTAGTCACAACTGCATGAACTTGATGAACGCGGACAAAAAGTTTTCATTTGGTTGAGATTCATCAAGAAAGCGACAATGCAGAATAAGATTGGGATAAGTTTCATGGTTTCTTTTTCTTGATGATTGAGACAAGGATTGATTATTTAGGTTACCTCATTGATCATCTTTTAATGGATAAAGGCTGGAAATTTTTCATAAATTTGCAGAAGCAATGGTTGATATTAGATCCAAATAAATGAATAAACTGGATGAAATTAAGCAACCCCACAACCAAACAGAGACCAGATATGGAGTGACTTCGTTGCTCCAGATCCAGTAAGGGCACAGGAGCCGGTATTTGTGGACTAAGCCTTAGACAGAGGATATTTTTAAGCTTGGGAGAGCATGCATGGTTTTTCCAGGCAGAAGTACAGATTGCAAAAAGAGACTGCACGAGGAGATAGTTTTGATGAATCATTTTCTGCAGAAGCAGAGGCATTAGACGAAAAGGAAGATGAAGATTATTTGAGGAAAAAAATTAACGTTGTAAGTGATGAAAAGACAATTGGATGTGAAATTGCTAGCCAAGGGCACCTGACCATGTCCTATGGACTCATTTTTGTATTTTATAGCAGAGGAAAGATAATTGCCAATGAAGACCTAGTGAAGCTGGTCTAGCTGGCTAGTGGCTGTCCTATTAGAAAAATATCATATGTCCCTGAAGCTGTACAAGTAGCTATGAATTAAAAGTTATTCGAAGATCAGGACGTTCTGTTGGACCTCAGATTTGCACTAATTCAAGCTTATAGGATCCAGCTTGTGTCTTTTTAAAGTCTTCTGCATTGATGAACATAATCTTCATATTTGCTGAGCTCTATAGCTAATGGATACACTCGTAATTGTAATTCACCTTATATTTGAAAGTGTTTTATAAACGTTAAAACTGCAGCAAAAGTTTATTATTATTACAAAATATTTCATAAACTAACAGTTAAAACCATCGATTATGTAATGTATACACACAATTATGTAATTTATTTTTAAAAAGCGTTCTTCTCACGAACATTAATTTAACGCGATGAAAAATATAAATTTTCTATTTCTACGAGCTCCACGCCACTAACAACCATAACATATAAATCATGCATGCTTGAATTTTCCCAATTAAAACATGACATCAGCGCTTGTATAACGAGTTTTTAAATTATATTAGTTAAATGCGAACTAGATTAAAATGTTTTCGCGCTAACTACAATCCGAAAAACGCGCAACCACATTACGAAAGATTTGTTAAATATACATTAATCAAAAGAAAAACTTTCGACGTTGTTGGAAGCGTCGCTGTCCGCTTGTTTAACAACGTTAATTAGATGAACAATTTAATAAAGTCTAATATTAAAGAAGAGCCAATTATATAACAGCAAATCCTCTAGAGTTAGAGTAAGTTTATTCGTTTCTCAAAGACCCTCCTCTCTATATTGTGTAGAAAATCGAGTGCTTGAAGCACATATTGGATTTTACCCCTTAAATCGTAACTCTCCGGTATATCCAGGAACACTTGAGAAATATAAATGAATCCCTTCTTATATATCTAATTCTGGGGGTAAAAATATCTTATCAATAAGGTGATTTTTCACTACTACCAACCTTTCGTTTTTTAAGCTTGATAGGTCTACAAGATGTCGTGGGTTATCGGAATAGAATGAAGGTACAGATCCAGTTTGCTCGCTTTTAAACAACTCCCTATAATAATAATAATAATAATAATAATAATAATAATATATAATTTAATTCCGTAATGCAATACTGCGTGGAACAAGTCAAAGAAAATACATATTGTGTTTTTTACAATAGTAAAAGGTACATAAATACAACACATAGCATATAACACGAGTTAAAATTCATAGGTTAAAAAGTCTTTTAGACTGTAGAACGCATTTGCACACAGTAGATGGCACAGATCTCTTTTAAATTGAGTTTGTGGCTTTTCCTTTAAAGTCTTTGGTAGATGATTATACACCTTCACTACATGTGTCATAACACTTTTGATAACTAAACACTTTTTTGTTTGTAGCGTATTTAAGTGCCTGTTTTTAACGCCTCTAGTGTTGTGCTCGTGTTTTAGTTCCTGCTCGGCAAATAAACTGTAGTTCATTTTCACAAAAACCGCACACTCAAGTATGTACAAGGACGGTAGAGTAAGTATATCGTTGTCAATAAACACCCGTTTACACGACTCTTTATGTTTCAGGCCAAAGATCCGTCTCAAGCACAGCTTCTGCAAAACAAAAATGCGCGACACCTCCACCGATGCACCCCAGAAAACAATGCCATACTTTAATCTGGAATGGACAAAGGAATAGTATGCATTCAGCGCCGCTTCCGTATTTACTGAGTTCGCAATGGTATGAAGAGCATAACTAAACCCAGATATTTTTCCGGCCAAATAGTCAACATGATGTTTCCAGTTGAGCTGGCTGTCCATATATATGCCAAGGAATCTTACTTCATCGTCAGAAGACAGCATTTGCCCCTTATAATCTAATGCAAGTTTAGGCTTTTTTGAAATATCCGAATCGAATGATTTCTGTTTTATTAACATTCAGTTTCAAATCGTTATGTAGAAACCATTCGTCAAATCTTTTGGTTGTCGTTGTAATTTCCTGTACAATATCTTCTTTGTTAGTCCGTATTATGACTGATGTGTCGTCAGCATATAATGTGATGGTGTGGTTAACGATAGTTGGTAAATCGTTTGTGTAAAGTAGGAAGAGGAGCGGGCCCAAGATAGATCCTTGAGGGACTCCTCTCTGTACTAACTGCCAGTCAGAAAACAACAATCTTCCAGATTCCTCGTCTATTGATTCGACACGCTGCATCCTGTTGGTGAGATAAGAACGTATCAAATCTAAAGATACGCCCCTAATTCCCATGCTTTCCAATTTACGATACAGTTTAATGTGGTTTACACTGTCAAACGCTCTTGACAGGTCCATAAAGATCGCAATCGTCTCACAGTCATCATTAACACCTTCCAAGACAGCCTGCAGCACCTGATATACCGCCCTGGTAGTTGCTCTTCCTTTAATATAGCCATTCTGTCTTTCAGTAATAATGTTGCATTGTTCGATAAACCCATATATTCTTCTAGATATAATTTTCTCAAAAATCTTAGAGGTGTTAGGTAGAAGAGATATAGGTCTATAATTCTCTATGTTTCTTTCATCATCTTTCTTATGTATTAATTTTACAGCAGCATGTTTTAGTTTGTCGGGAAACACACCAGTTTGCAAACAGATATTAATCACTGGCACCAGAACCCTTGCAAACGCCATACTACAAAATTTGATTAACCTTACAGGTATCTCGTCAAAACCGACGGAGTTAGTGTTTTTCATTTCTAAAATTATATTATTTACTTCTGTGGCAGTCGTCGGAGTAAAGAACAAAGTCACAGGATTTCTAGGTATGTGGCAATAGTCAGGTAAATTCTTCTCCATATCTTTGCATGCATCGATAAGGTAAGTATTGATGTACCTCAGTGTTTCGTGTTTGTCATCATTTATTTTGTCTCCAATTTTTATTTTCGTTATGTCAGATTTCTTATTTTTTGTATACCCAGTAATTCGCCTGACCAATTGCCATGTTGCTTTTACTCTGTTTTGAGAGTTATTAATATATTGGCTGTTTGCCTTCCTTTTTTCAGCTGCAATTTCAATTCTCAATGCATTACAAAAGGTTTTGTAGCTATTTGCCTCAATGATGCCATTTTTCATATCTTCATACATCTGTCTTTTAATTGTAGTTTTGTTCTTAATTTCATCTGTTATCCAATTATTTGTTTTTTTTATATCGTTTCTATTTCTTGCCACTTTTTTTGGACAAATGTCATTAAATTTATTCATTATGACTTCCAACAGATTATTATAACAGGTGTCCGCGTCGCAGTCATTTATAATCGATGACCAATCGATAGTATTGAGGTACTCCTCCATTTCAGTAAGATTATCGGAAGTAATTATTCTCCTTTCTGTATATGTGTTTTCTACTGGAGGAAATGGGCATTATAATTCGCAACCTCTGCGCATAATGATCCGATAATGCCGTAGCCACAACACTGCTAGAGAAATCTTTAATATTAGTAAATATATTATCAATCGTACTTACAGTGTTTTTTGTAACCCTGGTCGGTTCCGTTATGGTTATTGACAGATCAAATGAAGCGATAACGTCCTTCATTCGTTTTGCATTACTATTATCTTCCTTCATCACATCTATATTAAAATCTCCCAAAAGTACTATTTTACGATTATGCTTCATAGTTGCAGTCTGTAGTATATCTTCTAAAACGGTGAAGAATACATTTAAATCTCCCGATGGGGCTCTATATATATTTATAATTAGCATGCTATATTTGGGTATATATACACTGCTGCACTCAACCACCATTTCTATGCTTTTCTGTCTCAGATTAGTCATCTCCACGAAAGCAACATCATCCGCAACAAAAATGCAGCACCCACCATGTTGCCTTTCTGCTCTGCAGAATGAAGAAGCCAATACGTATCCATCCAGGCACATTCCCGACATACCGTCAGCCGTCAACCAGTGCTCTGTCAGTGCAACAACGCGCACTTTTTCATCATAACTGTTTAAGAAGATATCCACCTCACCTACCTTATTCATGAGACTTTGTATATTTTGGTGGATTATTGTAAAAATACATTTGTCTAAGTAATCACATTTTGTGTTTATTATGTCGTGGCTACATTCGTCAAGAGCTTGCGAAAATAATAGGTATTAATTTTGACGCCTGTTGGCCATAGTTCTGGGTTCTTAAAATTATCAGAGTTTTCTGCTAAAATTGATACTTTGAAAGAAGAATAACTGTCGGGATATTTCGATTGAATCTTTTCACACTTAGCATGCAAAAATCGATTTTTGCTTAGAAAATCTTTTACGTCAAACTCGCTCGTTTGCGGATCCAATCCACGGATGTGAAAATGATTATATTGCAACGCCCCCTTCAACGATGAATCTTTAGCTGTTCCCATAACTAGATGTGAATTCATCGGTCTCTTTTTCTTAATCACAACTTTAAATCCGTTGTAATCTTCTTCGAGACTGCCTCCGATTATTGTTTTTGATTCATTTTGTTTATTGGAGCTACTGTCCGATAGAGATTTAGAATATTTACCGTTCTCTAAATTTTTATCTGCGATAGTTTTTTTGGTTTGTTTATTTAAATCCGGTTCAACAACCTCGCTTTGTACGTCTGCATGTTTCTCGGTGTTTGTAAACTTTTTTGGGCTTTTCGTTTTCTGGTTTAGTGTGTTCTTTTTAGGAGAGTTTTTGTTTACATTTTTTGTCTCACCAGCTCGATAACATTTGCAGTTCTTCAGTGAGTTCATGATAGCCGTGAAGTTATTCACTTTTGCTATTAATACATTGTTTTCTTCAGAGAGTTTATTAATTTTATTTATTAATGGTTCTACAATGTGATCATTTATGCTGCTTAATATTCTCCGTTCAATCTCTTTCATCTGAGCGTCGAGGGAGATATTTGAGTCTTGGCCAATGCTCATCGCTGCTAACTTCTCACTGGAGGTGTCAGCACCTTGTTTGCAGTTCGGACATAACCAACATTTATCTTCATTATTTTTCTTCATTGATGTAAACACTTCAATCGATATGTTCACACATCCGATGTGAAATTTTCCACTACATTGTCCATTACACGCAATATAATCATGATATCTACCGATATTTTTATTGCACAACTCACACACGACCGCCATGCTGCGTAACAAACTACAGTAGCATATGTAGAGATATCCTTGTTTTAGTTCTGGAAGTGCATAGGTCGTTTATATAATAGTGGTGTATTAATTATTAAGGTGCCACAATATATTTTACTTATTAATGCAATGCGGAACTAAATTTACTTTAGTACTAGTTACGTTAGAATCTATACATGCCTGCGACAATGGTCCAACGTTAACAATAATGTGTGTGCAATGTGTTTGCTTACTCTATTGTATTATTACTGCAGTGGGTGTTTGAGCCAACTAGTACAATGCATATATGTATGTATTCAGAGGATATATGTACGTACAATAACCGCGGTTTCGTGGAATTCAGCTAACGCTGTAGCTAAAGGTAAGGTGATAAATTATAATGGAAGTTACAGAATAATATTTACCAATACGCGTTAGCTATTGCAATAGTGGGTGATCTAAAACGTCAACTGGGTTTAGAACTTTTTTTTTTGGCTGAATTTAATCAATTTAACCAAAATAAAGACCGCTAGATTGTTCAATTACTCAGTTCCATTAATATGTCTCCAACCAGATAGTCTTAGCGGATCATAGCACTGATTTTTGGTCACCTGTCCAGCCACAAAATATAACCTCAGATGTCTTGATTCTAACTTCAAATCTGGAATCTAAGATCAAGTTTATTCCTCTTTTGAATGAATTTGTCCTGATGTTCTTAGTTTTCCTTTACCTACTATTGTTGGACTTCTTTCCTTAGTTGGCCAAAAAATCAGGCTCCGTGGTGTTCAGGTGTAGCAAAAAGAAAACATTTTCCTTTTTTATTTTTTACATTGCATAACATTAACCCATCCATCACCGGAACTATGGGAATAAGCCCAATCGCGGCCTTAGAGGTCATCTTAAACCTCACACCCCTACACATAGTGTGACAGTGCAGGAGTAAGAGGGGGAGGGGGCTCGCAAAACTTGCGAGCCCCCTCCCCGAAAAAATATTAGAAAAAAAAAATGTTCAAAATTTGAAATCGCTCAGAAGGCCTAAGTTGCCAGAAAAAGTCAAAATACCAGTAAATTTCAAAAAATGCAAAAATTACAAAAAAAAATACATTTTTTGTTGTAATAGTGAAGAAAGTGTTTTTAAGAGTGTCCTCAATGCATACAAAAAAAATAACAATCAGACGAAGTCATTGATATCACTAAAAACGATCTGAGTAAAGATCAGAAGTACCTCCTAGACATTGTAAAAGCACAGGAATCTGTATTCCAGAATTGGCTGCTAGGGATCTTGGACGCATCAGCCACTCTCGTTGGCCAATCTGTGCTAACCGGGTTTTAAGATTGTTTGTATCCCAAACTAGTCCAGCAATTGAGTTACAGACTCTTGCAAATTACATAGTGAAGCCGTAAATATGCACCTGTTTGGTTTGATATAAAGAAAAACTACACTGTGAAAGATCGACCGAAGCATATTTTGACATCTACCCGACAATATCAAGCAAATCATTGATCTCATTCTTTTGCCACACTGAAAATATTATGTTGGCTATGATAATAGATGAGAGACTAAACATTAGAGAACTTGGCTACAGGAGGGTCCATAAATCCAGAAATGAGCCATCGGCTGAAGGTTACGTAAGAGACTTCAAAATACCTTCAATAAATTTGAGTGCAAACGACTATACCGAACTAATTTATTGATCAATCTGCAAGTTAACACCGCCGCCACTACAGTCCAAGATGCCAACTGAACACATTGCTTCTTTATTGAAAGACAAAGCGCTACCAGAGTTTAACTACCTCAGATTCCCCTGCCATTTATAGCTGTACAAGTAGCTATGAATTAAAAGTTATTCGAAGATCAGGACGTTCTGTTGTACCCAAGATTTGCACTAAATCAAGCTTGTACGAATCCAGCTTGTGCCTTTTTAAAGTCCTCTCCATAGATGAACATAATCTTCATATTTGTTGAGCTCTATAGCTAATAGATAATGGATACAGTCGGATGAAGGTCAAAATATACAATTCTCGTTGTTCTCGTTCTACAATAGCCACATCTGGGGCTTTTCAGCATCCTGGAGCTGAATAATTAGAGAGTTGAAGAGAAGGAAAGTATCAAGATACCACCATCAACATTGTGGAGGACTACTTCTATAACAGGCAGAGTTCTACTCTTCCCCAACAAACGCTTCGAGTTGAACGCCGGCTTTCCGTAGGACTCGGTGTTGGGGCCGATCCTGTCGAACATCTTATATGACCAAGAAGCAGAGGACGAAAGGCACCCAATCTTCAAGGCAAACGTATCAATTTGCTAAATAGATGCTACCAGAAAAAAACCGAAGCAATTATCCTGAAGGACCCCTAACAGGTGCTCAGTTATCAAGGTCGTTGTGTCGGAAAAAGAGGTTACCCCCAAAGCAAACTTGAAACACCTAGGCATAATGCTAGACCAGTTACAGAAAAGGCTAACGCAACCTTCACAGCCTTGTTAAAAGTGCTACCCAACAAAGCAGGTCCCAGTAGTAAGCGGAGACAGATCTCGTTCAAAGTCATAGAATTTCAAATCTTATACGCAATTCCAGCCTAAGCCTCCATGCTGGACAGTAAAAAAAGATTAATAAGCGGAGACCAGAACCATGCCTATCAGAACAACACAGTTTACAGTAGAAGTACCACCAATCTCTCTCTTCGCTGAGGAACGATAGCGAATCCTCCTTTTCAAGAGTGACAGAAGATCAGAAAGAGCTCTTATATGATGATGGCAAAGAAAATGGAGGAACTTTAGACTTCAATTTTAGGAGGGTAGATTACTATCTCACCCAATTTCTTTCGAAATTATCTTCAAAGGTCTTAATTTGGCAGAAGACGATTTGTGCCAGGACTACAAAATGGTGGATACAGCTTCTGTACGGCAAGTAGCACCATCCTGTTGAAACCAAACGTTGGCCATGTCTCTTCAATTTGCAGAAACAAAAATTTGTTGTGCATGCCACAGTCATGGTCTAGCTCATTTCCGAAGAAAAATGGTCCAATGATGCTACCGTGGCAAAATCCGTACCAAATAGTCACTCGTTTTGGATGTACCGGTTTCTCGATGATGACGTTTGGATTATCTGAGCTCTCCAAATGTAACAATTTTGCTTATTGACATAGCCTCCGATGTGGTTGCGATGTAGCCTCTCATGTGTCATGAGGCTTCAGTACTTGGACTAATTGGACTTTATAAGTCCTCATACTGAGGTCTTTATGAAAAATTTTCGTCAGAGAAGTTCGAGAAATGTTCAGTTCCTGAGAACGATAACGAGTTAATGTTGATGGATTTTCATGTGTACTCTGGACAACAGCAGTAATGTTGTTCACGAATTTGCTTCAGGAATTGATCCACAAACTGAGTTACGTCAAAAATATTCCAACGATTTAAACAATCTAGTTTTTTCAGTTTATTTTCTCCATTACAGAACAAAAATAAAAGAAAATACTGAGCTTAGAATTTATAATTAAAGCGAAAGACAAACGTGGTCTCCAGACACATTTTCCAACATCCTCCGCAGAAATACCGACGACCAATTTTCATAATTTGATTTATGTCTACTCGTAAAGGGTAGCCAGTCCTGTCTTGTGCCCTTCATCGTTCCAATGACTTTCTTTACGTAGTCCTCCGACGCAAAAATATCCCATCACGGGTGAATTAATTAAAATATAACGCTTCAGCGGTCCAATACCTTTTGCGCGACGCGGCATTTCTCGCGTATAAAAGAAATTTTTCATTAAGGGACGGCGGCAACATCGAGACTAAGACGGGAAGATATCGGCGACGTAAATTGGAAATTGAAGTGTTATTTTCTTTGCAAATATCACTTTTGTTACTTTTAAATTACTACAGCTAAGTACTTGCTTCCCTTCACGTTTCTCGAAAGCGACGTGGCAGCTTCTCGAGGATATTTTATTATTATCTTGGAAATTCTAACAAGCTCCGGGGTTCAAGGGTGTCGTTCTGTATTAACGATATCGTTAGGATAATATACTTTTGAGAAGGATCCAACCCGCTTAAGTATTCGCTTTTATCAAGTTCTGATGTCGAAGACAACGTTTTCTTTTTTAAAATCTTTTTGAAGGAAGGAAATTGTCTTTAATGTAATTCTTTTGGAAAATGCAGACTTGTTCAGTTTATCCCATAACACATCTGTACCTTTCCCCTAAATACTGTAGAACTATCAAACCGAATAGAATGCTGCGTTGAATAGCGTTAATAATGGATTTATTGTTGTGAGCCGTGGATGTGGTCGCCACGGTTTGGAAACGTGCGATTGGTTTTCGAGTGATACAAAGTTGTTATGCGGTCGTGAACGTAATATCAATATTTTATCTCGTTACCAAGGGAATACCTACTGGTGAAATACCACAGATTACAATTTAATCGGGTGTAGGTAGATTTAAATCGGCTTCAAGTGTTAAATCTTTTATCTAAATCTCCAATAATCCATGCTGAGTGGAATTTATATTACGAGATAGTTATAGAACGATCATCTTGATGGAATGAGTCTAGCTGAAGGGAGATTTCTGTTTAAGAGCCAAAAGATGTAACCTTTGCTCATATTATTAGGACTATCACTTGCAAATGTCATCCTGAAACTGTCATCTTGATCTGAAAAACTTTCTGGCATTTATCAGAGTATTAGTTGCTTGCTTGGCCACCTTTTTTTGTAAGGTCGTCTTCTTATGGTCGTTTAAATATTGATTTTTATGGTGCTTCAAGTTAAATTCTATCTTGATTTGATAATCAAGTATTTCTACACCTTTGAATCATAATGTTGGTCAAGGAAAGCCATGAGGAATCAATCATCTCCAGAAGACAATAGGATAGAATTAATTTTATGAGACCAAAGTACACTAGTCTGAGTACGTTGAATCGAGGGATTGGTTTGACACAAAATTGTACGGCATATGTTTTGTTAGGTTCAAGATAACTCCAGTAGATTTGCTCCAGTCAAGCATGCTTCATTAGATTTTGCAACCATTTCAGTCAAAGATAACCAATCAACTAGGTATCAATTATGAGGAATGGGAAGAAATCTTGAGAAATTTTGATGAATCTTGATAAATCAGAAGGAACCATGACGTAGCCTAAGAAATCCACAGAAATCGTGAGAAGTCGTTGGAAATTATTGGATCAAGATCTTCTAAAACCTAATTGAGCATTAATCTTCACATGAAACGCTAAGCTCTTCTCCAATTACATGGGATTCGTTCACAAAATGATAAACCTCTTCTCAATAAATAAAAGTCAAAACGTTTTGCTACCCATACATCCATCTTCAGTTAGATGAAGCCCACTTTCGTCCAATTTCATACCAAACAATTTAATTTTTTTATGGAGCAAAATTACCTCTTTCTGAAGGATCCTGTATAGATTCTAATCGAAATTATTACAGAAAATATACAGAGTTTCTCTGAAACAACAGAACAATGTTTGAAAATTGGATAATAATAAGATAGCTGCCGTCCTTCAAGAGGACTGCATCATAGTGGTAATCTGTAATGCTGTGCGATCAAGTCGAGAAGGGTAAGTTTTAGGAAGCCCATAGATAGCCATAACTGTTCAGGCCAGTACTGTCACCTCCCCTTTTTAATATACAATATAAAAACAAAGAAAGTGCTATAGAAAAATTTGTAATGTATTGTGTGTGAAGCAACAGAAACATTTTCTTGCACTTTATTGGTTTGATGTCTTGTTTTATTATCTTCCTTTTCTATGTTTTCAAAGCCGTCAATCAAGTACTGCCTGAGTCACGGTAGCTCCAAAAAGGTCCTTATTTTTAATGGCTGATGTTCTTTCTATTTAATCACTGCTCCTCACAGTAATGCCTATGGTGGATATGTGGGGTTTGGGCAAGATCCTATAGCTCCATGGGAGAGGTGAATTTTTTTAGGAGGCATTTGCATGTGGATCCTCTCTGATATGCTGGTCTTGTCTGTCTACTTCGACTCTTCAAAACTGGTTACGATAGACATCAATTCTTTGTTCTTCATCAGCTTCCAAACTTAACAGTCTCTCTTCATCTAAAAGGGAGGGGGCCGCGTTCTTTTAATTGTCCTCTTCTGTTCTTTCAGACGGATGGAGACATTTCAATTCTTTTCTTTTCATTTTTTTTTCAATTTTTCGAAAATGTATTAACAGCAAGCACAGCTTTGTAACCTCACAGAATGTTTTTATCTAAACCTATACTCCTATACTCAGAAAAAATTAACACATTTATCATCAGTTTTATTTAACAAGGAAGTATTGTTTCAAAAATCAATAACTAATGCCACCCAACACTAATACTGCCTCTCAGTTTCTTACCATTGAGCTTTCGCTTACCTAGCTGGAAAAATAGGGTTTAATGTTGCCAATCAAGGTAAAAAAACTGCCTTTGTTGACCAATTTCATTAAATATAGACCTAATATGGACTTTCCTCACAAAATAGAGACTTTACTGACTAGTTTGCAGCCACTGCAACTTCGTCATGAATTATTCACTGGTGATGTTAAGGTTATGTGGTAAGTGAACTCCCAGAATTAAAACTTAATCAGTTAGTGGAGCTTGATGTGGAAATTAAAATTGAACTTGACCAAATGTATTGCTTCCAGATTTTAGACTACTAACGTGATACTGTCCTCTACCTCTGAATTACGCTTGACAAACGACATATCAAGAAAACGATTCAAACGATACATATATGTTTTGGAATATAAACGTGTAGAATGTGCTAAAGAAAGTTTATATTATGGGAAAACCCAAACTGCATTGTATACTAATTGCAACTATAGAACCACTGACATTCCTGTCATATTCATTTTTGCATTTTAAAGACTGTATAAACGAAACACCCTGTATAAACGAAAGCAATTTTAAGCTACCGCCCCCTTTAGAAATGAAAGCACTTTCATTTTAAAAGTTTTTTTTTATCTTGAACAGATATCGAGATACCGACCGACACCGCACTATTGAAACACCCTGTATATCTCTCCCTTTCCCTAGAATAGAACATTGTTTACTCTTTCTATTTACTTTTTATTACCTGATACATTATAAAATGACGTCATTACGGAATAACAACAATAACGACTTAATGACATTTTTATAACTTCCGGTTGACGTCACATTGACGTCACAATAACATTTTAACGACCTAAGGTCGACAAACTCGCGCATGACGTTGAATAGCGGTTCAGTTGACCGTCGACAACGGTATTTTACATCGGACGAATTAAATTCTTGTCGTTTTACTGAAATTTTGGGTTGTGTTGTCCTTTCTCCGTCGATACAAGGAATCGCATTATTACTGCAGATGATGGCTGCGGTGTAACAGTAGGAATTACCTAATATGAACGCTACTTCGAACTCAAATGTTGACTTTAGTGCGAGTTGTCCCTCTACAGCTCTCGCATTCGTCAGATTCTCTCTTTTTGTTTGACATTCGGATTCTGTCCGGGTGGGTGCTCTAATGGCATAGTTCCGCTGACACCACATACCCTCGTAAGGGTCTAGCAACCGATTAGAGAGGTTTGCCGGCCGTGAGACTCTCAAAAGGTACAGTCTCAATCTAATTTATATCCCGTTTGGGCTCATTAATGGCCCCAGAATGCCAAAAAAGCGTTCGTATTAGAAGTGTTCTTATTGTTGATGGTTTGGTAGGTCGGTTCATATCGAAGGTTTCGGTATTGCGCTGAATGTTGGTCCAAGTCTTGAGATAGGTATTAAGCTACTTAAGGAGATCTTTGTCTTATGGTTGATGGTTTGGTAGGTCGTTTCCGATAGAAGGTCTGGGTATTGCCCTAAATGTTGGTCCACGTATTGGGATAAATGTTAAGTTACTCAAGGAGGTCTTTGTCTTATTGTTGATGGTTTGGTAGGTTGGTTGATATCGAAGGTTTGGGTATTGCGTTGAATGTTGGTCCACGTTTTGAAATAAGTGTTAAGTTACTTAAGGAGATCTTTGTCGTATGGTTGGTTGATGGTTTGGTAGGTCGTTTCCGATAGAAGGTTTGGGTATTGCCCTAAATGTTGGGCCAAGTCGTGAGATAAGTGTTACGCTAGTTAAGGAGATATTTGTTTGACTGTTGCTCGTTTGGCTGTTGCGTTGAATATTGGTCTATGTATTGGGATAAGTGTTAAGTTACTCAAGGAGGTCTTTGTCTTAGTGTTGATGGTTTGATAGGTCGGTTCCTATAAAAGGTTTGGATATTGCGCTAAACGAAGGAACTACATAATATGAACGCTAGTTCGAACTCAAATTTTGCTTTGATGCAACGAGGTGTACGTCAGTGCGAGTTGTCCCTCTACAGCTCTTGTGTTCGTCAAATTCTCTCTTTTTGTTTGACATTCGGATTCTGTCCAGGTGGCTGCTCTAATGGCATAGTTCCGCTGACACCACATACCCTCGTGAGGGTCTAGCAACCGATTAGAGAGGTTTGACGTCAGTGAGAGTCTCAAAAGGGACAGTCTCAATCTAATTTATATCCCGTTTGGGCTCATTAATGGCCCCAGAATGCCAAAAAAAGCGTTCATATTAGAACTGTTCTTATTGTTAATGGGGTGGTAGGTCGGTTCATATCGAAGGTTTGGGTAGTGCGTTGAATCTTGGTCCACGTCTTGAGATAAGTCTTAAGCTAGTTAAGGAGATCTTTGTTTTATTGTTGATGGTTTGGTAAGTCGTTTTGTGTTGACTACTAGTCGCAATGGTATGTTTGCTGTAATCTACATAGAGATAGTTTGGATTATTTTGGTATTAATCGTCTTTTGTATATGTACCGTCTTGCAAACGACCAGATATTTTGGTCGGATACTGTGATACGTGCCTGCTGTTGATGCTTCGGTAGAAGGATCTCTACAGAAGATTCGAGCTTGCGACAAATTGTCATCATCCTATGCAAATGCATCTTAATTTTAAATTATTTTCTTAGATGTAATAGTAGAATCTATCGATTTTAACTTTATTGCAGTGAAGTTAGCTAACGCCAAGTTTCATTTTCAATAACATAGTTCTCCAGACAAATCGATAGACTCTACTAGTTTTTTTTTTCCAATTTAACAATAGGATCTACCTGATATGAACGCTAGTTCAAACTCAAATTTTGTTTCGATGCAACGAGATATACTTTAGTGCGAGTTGTACCTCTACACCTCTTGTGTTCGTCAGATTCTCTCTTTTTGTGTTGACACTCGGATTCTGTCCGGGTGCGTGCTCTAATGGCATAGTTCCGCTGACACCACATACCCTCGTCTCAAAAGGTCAGTCTCAATCTAATTTATATCTCGTTTGGATTAATTAATGGCTGCAGAAAACCAAAAAATGCGTTCATATTGGAACTGTTCCGATTGTTGATGGTTTAGTAGGTGATTTTTTGTAGAAGATGTTAGAAATTGTTAGGATTGTATGTATAATGTGCATTTAAATACATATTTTTTCAAAATTTTCGTAGTATTTTTTTCGCTGGCCCTGCGGTTCTTTTCTAGTCGTGTCCGGATACCTCTGAAGGTCACTGTACATCCATCCATAACAATATATGCACTATAGTTTCCATATATGTACGTAACACGCCGTATACGTGCGCATAAAAGCATCCAATTTACATAAACATCCATATCCTGGACAGAACGTACGAGATAGGCAGACAGTCGACGGCATGTATAAATAGACTCAGAGCAGCGGCGTTGAAGAGAGGCATTTCCTCCAGAACACTGGCTAGAATCAAGTTCTCTCTCAGCTGGATGCGTGAATGCTGTCGGATCTTCCTAATTCTTCCGGAGAGCGATGAGACTTAAATCTCCCCGGATCCGGCGAAGCGTACCAGAGATAAATATTTAAATGGAAAAGCGTGTGTCTGTCTGTCTGGTCCGGTCTCCTCTATATAGGGATTATGTCGTAATCAAATTTTTAATGGCAGGCGGTCTCGTTGAAGTGGATGGTGAGATTAGGGTCGGGAACGGAGGAAATTGTTCTGACAACCAAGAAAAAATTAAACAGGTGTATTAGGGTAGCGGTAAATGGAAGCTTAACCTAACGTATGCATTACAGTTTTTTGCCTCTACATACTTCCTCTTGAAAATCCTTCATCGAGTTGGTATGTATCGAGTACTTTGATCTTGTCGAACTGCATCTTACGAAATTATTACTTTTAATAAATTCGCGAAAACTATGCAACGTAGCACATTACATATTACTCATCTTTTCCAAGACGCCCGAAAGCAATATCTTCCGGGGAATATACTCGTAGCGGCGTCGTATACGCTCTCTCTTCGAGACACTATTCATTAACCTGGAGATTTAATTCACTTTGAGCGGAGAGTGCACGGCTTACAGCTATTAGTTATTCTCTGTGGAAGGCTATCAGCGTAGTAATTTGTCCAGTTTAATATAAGTTGTTATAGCGTCACGGAACTTATTTAGAACGCAGCCCTCACGGAAAAGATTATCTCGTTTATTTTTCGAAAGTAAAAAAGAATTCGTAGTTCGCCTTCGTGTTTTTAATCTACGATAGAAGATACGAGAGATTGTATAAGGGTGCGTTTATTAATTTAAAATATAATAAGCGTAGCTGTTGAAAATATTAGGTGAACAACCATCAACGTAATACTAAATGTTTAAAATTAATATAGTTAAATAGAAAACAGGAAAAGAATGGTAATTACATAAACTGTATAGTTGAAAATGGAAACAAAATCGAAAATAGTAGTGAAATAGCCAATTCAATGATCACTTCCTTTTGTAAAATTGGCACTGAATTAAGTAACAGGATAACGAAATAGCATCGAACCTCTTCTTCTTTTCTTCTCGAAGTTCTTCAATGGATCTCTTGGTGCAGAAATAGAACACTAAACACTTTAACCCACTGAACACCAAACAAGTTTTAACTAAAACACCGACGCATTTCAAGAGCAATGCTGTCATTATCAAGGCGATAATAAAACTAAATTAAAATAAAATCTACAAAAACAGGTAACCTAAATGTTATGCACGGTCAATCCGATACGCATCATTAATTTCCGATTAACGAAAACAATGACGAATACGGTATAGGTCCATTGTCACAGTTCATTACACATGACTTATTTTTATATATTTCTAAACTTTCGAAAACATTTAGAAACTTACAATTGTTTATTTGTCTAATTAATTTAACATTCGTATGATCGATGTTGTGATCTGTTTCAAAAATGTGTTGGGCAATGCTCGATTTCTCAATTCTATTAAATCTAAGATGAGCCATATGCTCTTTGAATCTAGTTGAGACTGCTCTCCTGGTTTGCCCAATATATTTTTGATTACAATCTTTACAATTGATTTCGTAAATACCTGACTTTTCTAGAGGTTGTATTTTATCTTTAGGGTTACCGATGAGACTTCGTAAACTAGTCCCAGAACTGTAAACTATTCTGAGATCTAGCTCTTTGAAGATTTTACTCAAACCTTTAGTGATAAAGGGAGCGTAAGGGAGGGTCACAACGGGTGAAGCTTTAACATCCTCTCGAAAAGTCGTAGATTCTTTCACAGTTTTCTTATAATTAAACTTCCTAATTAACTTATAGATAGAAAAAAAAGGAAATAGAGGGATCCTAGTGAAATTCACTGGTTACAGGTTTAAATCTCTAATTCTAAAAAATCGTCGCAAATTGAAGGGTACGAATATAATGGTTGTTGAAGATCTTACGGCGTGCAGACATGATATATACCGTCGTGCAAAAGAAAAATACGGAAGGAAGAATATCTATACGCTGGATGGTAGTATCTTCGTTAAGGTAGGATCGTCCAAGTATAAAATTGAAACTCTAGAAGACCTTTCGCGTATCAAATGACTTTCCTTTGTATTCTGTAATTTGTTTGAGCAATGGCTGTTATATGTACTGTTTTATTTATTATCAATTAGATTGGATTGAATTAAGTTTAATATGGAGCGGTATTGCTGTTTATTTTATTTTGCTTACCCTTTAGTATTTGCTCTTGCTTTTTCTGAATTTACGTATTTATTATACTGGTGCTACTTTATTGTGCTTTCTCTAAAAGTATCTTTGATATTATCTTTTACCATATATACTACATGTATTTACATTTTTTAGTTTTATGTTTGCCGCAACAATGGCTACTTATTGTGTTAAAATGTAGTTTTATTAATTACACTACTGTCGTAAGTAGTCGTTAAGTATCAGTTGTTGACTATTAATCACTTCTTTTTTTTGTTTATTGTTTAATTTACTTAGTTAGAAATTTAGTGTTTTGATGATTAATAAGGTAACTTTGGCACATTTAAATATACGATCCTTGCTGCCTTCTTTACCAGACCTTAGTGATTATCTTCATTTACATAATTTCTCTGTATTTGGCTTATCCGAGACATGGCTTTCTAATAATATAGACAGTAGTTGTTTACACATAGATACTTATACATTTCTACGTAATGATCGATGCGCACGTGGCGGTGGAGTTGGAGTTTACATTAAAAAGGATTTAACTTATAAATTAATAATCTGTGACTCGTCTATTGAGCAGTTGTGGATATCTATTCAGCTTAATCGAAAGGTTCACGCAGTTGGTATTATTTACAGACCACCTCAACAGAATTATCACAATTTCATTGATGTACTTGAATCCACTTTATCTGAGGTTTTGCCGCGGTGCGATTCAATCGTCTTATTCGGCGATTTTAACATAGACTTAAATGTTCATGATAGTTTACCCGCAAGGTCCCTTATTGATGCAATGGCTTCTCTTGGTCTTTCTCAAATAATTACTTCCTCGACTCGCGTTACGCGTACTAGTTCTACCCTAATCGACTTACTATTTGTTTCTGACGAAAGTATGGTTTTAAACTCAGGTATAACAAACCTACATATCTCTGATCATGTTCCAATTTTTTGTGAATTAAACGTCAATATTACCAGGTCAAATGTTAAATGGCACACTTATAGAACACTAAAGTCTTTTAATTATGGTGCTTTTAATGCCGATCTCCTTTCAATTCCGTTTTACGAAATTTATGACATGACCGATATAGACGACATGGCTATTTTTTTCAATAATCAATTAGCTAATTTGTTAAATACTCATATGCCCCTGGTAACATCTCGATTTACTAGACCTGCTGCTCCCATAGCTGACACCATAAAAACTATGCAAACTTTACGCGATCGTGCTTTTAAGAGATATGAACATAGTAAATCCCCCAGTCACTGGGATTATTACAAATCACTAAGAAATCTAACAACTGAAGCAATCCGCACTGAAAAACGTATTTATATGGAGAGTAAGATTAGTAAAATTGGCCAAAATAGTAAAAAAACATGGAAACTTTTGAGAGATACCGGCCTGGTTACCAAACGCGTTAAAGAAATTCCGTTGCACTTGCGAAACGCTGACATGATAAATCAGCATTTTATAGATTCTGTGCCCACTTTACATTTGGATAGGGTGGTTTGTCACCATTACACTAGTACGCGTCGAATAGAGGGTAATTTCGCATTCTCTACTGTTGATGATAATATTGTGCTTCAAATTATTCGTTCAATTAGATCAAACTCCGCAGGCGTGGATGGATTCAATATTAATTTTATTGTGTTATGTTGTCCGCATATCTTGCCTTATTTAACTTTTATAATTAATTCTTGTTTGAGTACTGGTCGATTTCCTGGGTGCTGGAAGCAATCACTTGTCATTCCTTTACCAAAGAAAGCAGTGGCGGAGCAGCTTAATGATTTACGCCCGATAAGTATACTTTCGGTATTATCAAAAATTTTCGAAAAAATCATTGAGGGTCAACTAAAGGACTATGTTACACAACTAGCCATTTTACCAGAGATGCAGTCAGGGTTCAGAAGGTCTCACAGCTGTAATACGGCCCTGTTACATATAGTTGATGACGTGATAGGAAGCTTGGATGAAGGAAAACTTACATTACTCTGTTTGCTGGACTATTCGAAGGCATTTGATACTCTGAGTCATGATTTACTGTTAGCAACACTATATCACATTGGACTTGGTCCTTCTGCCATCGAATTGTTCCATAGTTACCTCACTGGTCGCAGTCAGTGTGTCACAGTCGGTGACGCTCTCTCATCATTTCTTCCAGTTGTGAAGGGCGTGCCACAGGGGTCCGTGTTGAGTCCATTGTTGTATTCTATATATACGTCCCATTTTGTTAAATACATTCAACATTGTAAATATCACTTTTATGCCGACGATACCCAGATTTATTACTCCTTTTTTTCCGAATGAAGTAGAGGATGCATGCATTAAGTTAAATCAAGATATAGAAAATTTAGTGGTTGCTTCTTCAAAACATTTACTTTGTATAAATGCGGCAAAAACCGAATTAATTATTTTTGGCTCTAAGAAAATCAGATTGAATCCAGAATATCGAAAAAGCATAAATATCTTTGTTAATGGTGAACCTGTACCACTGAAGAGTGCAGTGAGGAATCTGGGTGTTATCTTAGACGAGGAATTAAATTTTAACGAATATATAAACGCGTGTACTCAGCGAGCATATGCTGCTTTAAAGTCAATATATGCAAATAGAATATTTCTTAATAAAAAAACAAAGCAACTTCTTTGCGAATCCCTTGTCTTGTCTCGTTTAAATTATTGTGATTCACTGTATGGTTCATGTATTTCTTCATACAATATGCGCAAGCTGCAAAAAATCCAGAATTCCTGTATCAGATTAATATTTGGCATACGGCGCGGTGAACATGTATCCCACAGACTGAATGATTTGAAGTGGTTGAATTTAAAAAATAGGAGACTGCTGCACGCTGCTGTTTTATTTCATACAATTATTCTTACCGAAAAACCGCCGTACTTATACCGTAAACTTAGATTTAGAACGGATGTTCATACTATTAATGTAAGATTTAAAGGTACTCTAACTCCACCGATGCACAGGTTGGAACAATTCAAAAGGAGCTTTTCATACCAAATTACGCGAATCTATAATAGCATACCAATTAAAATCAAAATGACTCCGTGTACTAACACATTTAAGAAGTGTCTCTTTGGCTATTTGGTGGGAAGGCAGTAGGGTGGCATGTAGATTTGATTTTCATTTTGGCACAAATTTTGTATAACTATATATATATATATATATAGGCTAACTCTCCCTTAGTTGTAGTTTTAGTTTTTAAGTTAGGTTAAGCTTAGTCGGAGGTTGAGTGGAAGAACAGGTTAAACCTGAACTCCGCCTCATTCTTTGTGTTTTCTTTACTTCATTTACATTTTCTTTTTCTCTTTTGAACTACATACTTTATTTGGTTGTTCTTATTTTTTTTTTCTCACTATTGTATGTATTATATTATTCGAGGCTCAAGGAATAAAGGCGTGTTATTATTATTATTATTATTATATGCTGAGGCTGGAAACCATTACACTTGGCCGCATCTTTTATAATTTTAAGCTCTTTCTCATACCTCGCCTTGTTCAAGGGAAAAGTGAGAAGTCTGTGGACCAAAAAATTCAGGCTTGCCATTTTGTGTTGAACACAATGATGAGAGTCTGAAGGAATGTAGCGAAGTGTACTGGTTTCCTTTCTATACACGTCAAACTCTAATCTATTGATATTTCTAATTACTAAAGTATCTAGAAAGAGTAGCTGACCGTTTTCTTCTCTTTCACAAGTGAACTTTATGGTTTCGAACCGATTATTTAATCTATTGAGAAAATCGTCAATATTACATTTTTTAGTGTCAAATATAGCGAAAATATTATCCACATACCTCAACCAAACCCTAGGAAAGCATTCGCTCTCAGATTCTAAGTCCTTTTCAAAACGGCTCATGAAAAGGTTAGCCAAAAAGGGCGACAAGGAGTTACGCATTGCCGTTCCTTCCAGCTGTTGATGTGTTCCTTGAATGCGTGTAGATTGTCCATAGCGTGAGGCCATATCACGAATGTGTCGTCCACGTAGCGGTACCAGCATTTCGGTTTCTTGTCACTAGAGCTGATGGCTTGTTCTTCAAAGGTTTCCATAAAAATATTAGCGATGACTGGTGAGAGTGGTGATCCCATGGCTGCGCCGTAGAAATCTCCATTCCATAGAAAATAGGTGGTGTTTAAACATAGTCTTGCGAGGTCAATTATATCCTCTTGTAGTCCTTGTGGTATAAACCGTTGTCTGATGAGTTCTAGGGTTTCTTCCACTGGCACGTTGGTAAAGAGCGATTCCACGTCGAAACGAATAAAATATGTACTTAACATTTTCTGATAAAATCAGTATTGAACGTACTATTTAAGAAAGAAGTCCAAGTGGGCAACCCTGTATAAGTTTTGATAGATGTTGACACCATGACATTTGACATATCTCGTTAATGCATTGGGAGTGATTTTACCAACATACGAAAGAAAACGCCGACAACGCCATCTGAATGATATAGATCCAACTAGGTATAAAGTCCGAAGCGGTAGTTACCAATAGATGGCATCAAATTTCTCATATTTTTAAAATACACCTTATTTTGATGAACAATATTTCAAATAATATGGAAGATGAAGTCACAACGCGTGTGTCTGTGTATGTGTATGCAGATTCCAGCTAATCAAGGCCTTAAGGGATAGTTTCCTAGCCAGGCCGATGTTTCTTTTGCTCTAGAGCAGGGATTCTCAAACTATTTTGGGCAAGATACCCGTTTTCCAAAATGAACTGATACTTCAGACTCCCGTTGTAATATGTAATCAGTTTGTAATCTCTTGAAATAAATTAGGTAGTAGATGAGTGTATTATGATTCAAGCTCCAAAAAATTTCAAAACGCAAATCGACTTTCAATCTAAGTGCAAGCTTGTTATATCGTAAAATATGATGATTTCGTTCGTGTTAAATCGCGTATATGCAGGTCAAAATGTGCCTGAAAGATTTATACGCTCGAACTCATTATCTTCCACGAAATTGTTCACACGAATAAGAACTTGTGTTAATTAATAGGGGTCGATTTTTAGACTTCGTCGACCCCCAAAATCAGTTTTCGTTTATGTCGACCCCTGGGAAACCCCCTGGGAACCCCAAAGGGTCAATTTCGACTACTTTGGGAATCCCTGTTCTAGACAGATTTAATATTTGATGATATAAATATAGTCCAGTATATAGTTTTTGAAATTTTGAAAGAATTACATTTTGTTCTTCAGCATCAAAAACGTATAATTGTTTCAATTGTTCTGCTAGCTTCAGGATTATTAAAAAGAACTTCAATAGCACAGAGAAAATTTTTAAAATAAAGTCTCAACAGCTTCAACATTTTGTCTAAACATTAAAATTTTGATGATCGTTCAAGGTTATTCTGAACATTCAATAGTCTAAAAAATAATTGCGGTTTATGAAATTTGCCCCCCAACCCGCCCGCCCATTGGGTGACGGTCCAATTACTTTTTTGTCACTATATATTTTGAATTATTCAAGTTTTAATTTCGAAATATTAGAAAAACAAATTTCCGAACTTCAAAGAGAGTTCCTGGAGGTTCCTGTTCTCTCTCGAGAAGCTCGAACAGTTTTTAGGCTGATGTCACACCCCACTTTCGAATTTGTTAAAAAAACATTTTCACATTTTTAGTTTCAACACTTATCCTTCCCAGAACTCCACAGAAATTATTATTCGACTTAGTTTTCTAGATTATAACTGCAATTTGCAGGCCATAATTTGTAAGATTGAGTGAGACAATAGAGGTTATGCGTGGCTGCTATCTTCAAACGATTTCCAAGGATTGAAACCTTCTAAGAAAGCTGACCATTATCACCGAAACAATGCACCAAATTTTAATTTTATAATGCACTGTATACACATGCCTACTCTGAACTTCCACATATGTCAAATTACTTCATCCTCGGACTATACAGATACCTCTTCCAGTACAAGACTACAGCTTACGCGGAGTACGAGACCGGAGATTCTCGGAAAATAACAGAGAGAAATTTATTTACATGCAGATGAACGAGAATAGAATTTGCATAACAGAAGCTGCGACCCATAAATCTTATATTTAGAAGTGCGCCCACGTTTTATTCCGGTATACACGAGTTAGAGGGGTAGATTTATATTTTCATCTCCTTCGGATCTCTTCAGATCTTTTTTTTTTGTTACAAACTCCATACTCGAAGACGGGAAAACAAACTAGCCAGATGAAATGTATGCACATATCATCAGAACCGCCGTTACGTCTCCTTTTATTTCGCCTTGGATTGCTCTTATTTGCGTTTAGTCCTTCCATACGAACTCGGTTAATGATTGAGGGAGAAACGACAATAAAATTGGTAGATACGTATTTTTTTTTTCATCGTCGTCGTCGTCGAAATACTCCGTTTAAATAACACAATACATATATAAGGAGATCGAGGAAAATTGTTTTGTTATTTCTTTCGGGAGATTTGCTTAGGGATAATATGAAAAGAATCGACGTGATTGGCTTGACAACGGAGACAACGAAGGAAAAAATGCATAACCTCGAGAAGTTTTCCTCGGGGATCTTTTTGATAGTCATGAGCTCATAAAATCGAAGGACTAAATTTTAAGTGCACGTCAAGGGAAAGTATTAATTGCGTAATTAATGGACCAAGTTTTAAAATGTCTCCTCGGGCGTCGCGACGCCTTTCGCCTATCACTTAATTAATTTAAATCTGCCGCCCGGGGCTGAAGCACGGTCGACTTGACGTGCGATGAGATAGAAACAAGAGATGCGGGGTAGTAGAAATCCGACGATCGCATTCGCTTTCGTCCACGCACGTTCTTAAAATATACATCGAAGTAAATTTAGGCTTCGTTCACACCATGCGTATCACATGAAACACGACCCGTGTAAACGTGGTCTTATGTCAATTCCGTCCATGGACGTGGCCTAGTATTCAATAGTGTTTCCCACTTATCCTATCTCTAATTGCGCGTCTAATACGGTAGAACGAAAGGGATATAGTGGGAGTCATATGTTTATTATCTAAATCGATATCAACTAGGAAAAATTCATGAGCTCACTTGTTTGGTGCCCGATTTATGTAAACCAGGCCAGCTCACTTGAGTGGGTACAAAGACGTTTTCTTAAATATCTCCACCTAAGAGTTCACGGCTATTATCCTGTTCGCGGATATCCACATAACTTGCTCCTGGAACAATTTGGGATGAATGATTTATCTACTCGGCGGGACCAGATGAGTGTCACTTTTTTATATAATCTACTCCATGATAATACACACACTTCTTTGTCCTCAGGAAATGATTGGTTTTTTTCCCCTTAGTTTTTAGTATTTACTAATAGGTAATTTCTAGTGTTTTGTTTTTTTTTTTTATTATTAGCAGGTAGGAAACTAGTTTTTATGATACAATATGCACTTTTTCCCAAACGCCAATTAATTAAACATAAAAACGATCGTGAGATATACATACGAGTACACACGCATATTGTTTTCGCTTACTTTATCATTTTGTTTGTGCTGTTGGTTCAAGTCATTTAAATTTGAAATTAATATCATTTTGTAGTGTTTTTTTCGTGCTTTCTAAATCAGTTATTTACTTCTTGATACAACTACTACAATTACTATATTTGCTCTTTCTTTGTTGGTAAGTCAACATTATTGAACGTATAATCTTTGCACTGTTTTTACTTCTCATTTTTTATTTTGATTTTTATTTCGTAGTTTTTCCTTTGTAAACTGTACGAGATTTCCTATCCGTTGCCTCTTTAACCTTGTGTTTGTTATATACTAAAGTCGCTGTAATAGGCACTTCAGCGCGAAGCGTGTGTCCCTGTTTTTTTTTTTTTTTTTTTTCCCTGATTTTTCCTCTTTATTTTCACAATGCTCAATTGCTCCTGTTGCAATAAACCATCTGAACCACATATGACCGTCAAGTGCTGCACTTGTAATAAACCTTTTAGAATAGAATGTGTGGATATTTCTAAAAGCGAAGCTCGAAAGATTCATTTAATCACTGGTCTGACGTGGTCCTGTACGGACTGCGCGAAAATGGGTAGTGATTTGAGCGGTCTAAAGGCTTCTATCGCTGCGTTGCGTGAAGAGATTAAGACACTGAAGAGCACAATAGTCAATCAACCCGCGTCTGAGGGGAATCTGTTGGATGCTGAAAAAATTATAAATGAAATTTCTGAACGTGATAAGCGCCGCTGTAATGTTGTTATATATGGGTGCAGGGAGACCGTTACTTCGTCGAATAAAGATCAGCTCGCCTTGGATTCTACATTTGTTGCAGAATTGTGTGCTTCTTTGCAACTGAATGAATCTGGTTTGATGCCTGCCCGATTGGGAAAGTTTGATGCGTCGCAAACCAACCGTCGTCGACCAATCAAGATAACACTGGCTTCAGAGACTGCAGTTTTCACCGCTTTACGGAATTTTAAGAAAATTAGAACTGATTCTAGATATAAAGGTTTGTCAATGTTTCGTGATCGTACTCCGATGCAAATGCAGATACACAGAAATGCCAGAAATGAGTTGGCGGATCGTTTGAAAAATGGTGAATCGAACCTCATGATTAAGTACCGAAATGGTATTCCACATATAGTCTCTTCTTTAAACTGAATCACCCCAACAGATCTCCGGTATCCTTAAACCTGTATTACCAAAACGCTCGCGGTCTCTGCTCCAAAACTCATGCTTTTTATACTAGCGCTTGTGAATTTTCATTCGATATAGTGATTATCACTGAAACGTGGCTAAATACTTCAATATCCTCTTCAGAACTTTTTCCCGACTCATATACTGTTGTGCGGTGTGATAGACAATTTGATCGAATTAGTAGGAGTAAAGGAGGTGGTGTTTTAATAGCTCTAAGGCAAGATATTGTTTGCCTTACCTTAGATACCTCTGATTTGTCAAATATCGTACCATCCATAGATGTAGTAATCTGCCATTGCTTTGTTGGTTCCTTTGCATTTTATATCGGTGCAGTTTATATACCTCCTAACACCACGCTAACTGATCTTGAACTCTTTACGGACGCCTTTGAAGTTTTGCTTCTGGATGTCCCAATTCTACTTATCGGTGATTTCAACCTTCCACAGTACATCGATCCTGGTTCCTCATGTCCAAGAACGCATGTGTTACGTACTTTTTGTAGCTTGATGGATTTTCGACAATATAACACTATACGTAACATCAACAACCGGGTTTTAGATTTAGTATTCTGTAACATCAATAATTGTCAAGTAGCTGTGCAACAGGAAATGTTGCCATTTGTGCCTATTGATTCTTTTCATCCACCAATTTCTATAGTAATAGATATCGAATATGATGCCCGTACTGTTGAATTTCCGTCTGCCTCTAATGCTAGATTTAACTATCGCAGAGCTAACTTTAATCAACTTTATTATGAGCTCGCCAATACTGACTGGTCATATCTTGAGCAATATATGGAAGTCAACTGCCCGTACTGTTGAATTTCCGTCTGCCTCTAATGCTAGATTTAACTATCGCAGAGCTAACTTTAATCAACTTTATTATGAGCTCGCCAATACTGACTGGTCATATCTTGAGCAATATATGGAAGTCAATGAAGCCGTTGAGAAATTTTATGAAACTTTTGTCCTTATTTGTGAAAAGTCTGTTCCTCTTTATAGAACATCTACGAGATCTTACCCTCCATGGTTTACTGCAGCTGTAATATCTGCGCTGAAAACTAAGGAATATTACAGGCGCAAGTGGAATAGCACGAAGAGTCTGTTTTATGCTAATGAATTTAAACGTCTTCGAATTATCTGCAAAGATCAAATATCCGTGGCCTACAACTGTTATTTGGCAAAAGTCGGTCAATCAATCAAAAATAATCCTAGAGAACTCTTTAAATTCATCAACCATAAAAAGGGTACAACAAGAATTCCCGGTACTTTGATCCATAACAATATTACCCTTGAGTCTCCGAAAGACATTGTTAATGCGTTTGCTGATATTTTCTCGCAAACTCAAATTAATAGTTCAATAACCGATCTACCTGATGTTGTTTCAAACAAATTACCCTTTAACCTGTTGGCAGTATCTGATGAAGAACTTATAAAAATTATGGCTACTTTTCCCAGTAATGACACCGCTGGCGATGACTGTGTCCCTAATCTAATAATACGTGATGCACGATATGTTCTTGCTAAACCCTTAAGAATTATTATAAACCTAGCTATCAAGTCAGCTACCTTTCCTGACCGATGGAAGCGAGCAAGAATTAGTCCTGTTTTCAAAAAAGGAAATGAGTCAATATTGAAGAACTATAGGCCAATATCAATCTTAAACAATTTCTCCAAAGTGTTTGAACAGGTAATTTATTCTTCCTTAATAACAAATATTTCCAAGTACATATCCCCTCATCAGCATGGCTTTCTTCCTGGTCGATCGACAGTAACTAACCTAGTATCAATTACGCAATATATTTCTCAGCATTTAGATAGGCATGGTCAAGTGGATGTCATTTACACTGACCTTTCTGCTGCCTTTGATTCAATTGATCACGGACTGCTTTTACTCAAGCTTAGTGCACTAGGAATGTGCCCAAATTTTATTAAATTAATCGCTTCCTATCTCCGCAATCGGCTTAACTATGTTCAATACAATGGATTTTGTTCCACTGAATTTGTCTCCACTTCAGGCGTCCCTCAAGGGTCTAATCTTGGCCCTTTGCTGTTTCTAATTTATGTAAATGATTTGCTTGATATGTTTGAATGCCCCGTTTTGGCTTATGCTGATGATATAAAGATCTACAATGCCGTTTCTTCCGACCAGGATATTACCAACCTGCAGTACAATCTAGACACTTTTGTTGAATGGTGCTCTGCAAACAAATTAAAGATCAACATTTCTAAATGCTGCTCGGTTACTTATACACGCAAACGTAAAGTGGTGCACTCCGTCTATTCAATAAACAGTCAACCTATTACTAAATCTCAAAATTTCTATGATCTGGGAGTACTTTTTGATGCCGAACTCAGATTTAGTGCTCATATTGACGCTCTTTGTTCTTCCACGTCACGCAAACTTGGATTTATAATGCGAACATCTAAATACTTTATGGATCCTGAACTTCTCAAGTCGCTGTTTTTTGCATTTGTTGTAAGTAGTTTAGAGTACGCTTCTCCTGTCTGGTCACCTTACTATTTATGTTACCAGCTTCACATAGAACGACTGCAACGCAAATTTTTGAAATACCTTTCATTTAAGCTGGATGGATTCTTTCCACCTAGGGGTATAGATCATGGGCAGTTGCTTGGAAGACACAATTTTCAATCTTTATCATCACGACGTGATGCGCATGGCGCTCGTTTTGTTTGGAAATTGGTGCGTGGGATGGTTGACAGCTCATTTTTATTGTCACAGCTTAATTTTCATGTTCCGCGCCAGTCATGTAGATATAACTCTTCTCTATCTATTCCTTGTTCTAGGACAAATCTTTCAGTTAATTCACCTCTACACCGCATGGCCCGACTGTCTAATTTAACCCATGATGATATTTTTCTTTAAGTTTCTTTTTTCTCTTAATGTTATTATTTCATGGATATGTATATAGTACACAACGCGTTGCGTTAGCTGCCCTGCATAAGGTGGGGTTCGAAATTGTGAATCACCCACCCTACAGCCCAGACCTGGCCCCGAGTGATTATTACCTGTTTCCGAAAATGAAAAAAGAGCTGCGGGGTAAAAAATTTACTGCCGATGATGAAGTCAAGGAGGCAGTTTCGTCGTATTTTGCAGATAAAGAGAAATCATTTTTTTATGATGGTATAAATAAATTAATTGAAAGATGTGAAAAATGTATCCGTCTTGCAGGTGAATATATTGAAAAAGAAAAATAATTTGGTTTTTTTATTTCCACCCCTTATCCCCCATTCCGCGAATATAAAAACGCTCCCTCGTAATTACTAGTTTATTTTAACATAACTCATCTGTATTCACTGCAAATTCCGATTACTTTTCATAAACACCAATCAAAGTAATCATATCCGTCCAATCTTATTTTTGATCGTCGAAGTATCCATAAACAAATTACCACATACATCAAGCATTACCCGTTCAAAAGCTACAACAACGCTCCTACGCCGGCTCTCTCAATATTCTAATTAACTCGTAGAGATGCATATCGATATTTATTAGCGACAGACAGTCGTATGCAATTCGAACGTGGGTAGCCTTTAGTCGTCAATTAGCGTGGAATTTATCGGTCTCAGTGCGTGTAACGGGCGCAAGGGGCGTCGCTACACCATCGTTCTTAATTGAGCAATTGGATTAAATTTAGATACATCAACAACAAGCGCGTACAACAGTGGCGTACTAACCGGATTGGGGGAGGGGTGGGGTAGGGTGTGTTTATGAGCGGATGCGGTTAGATTTGACGATATTTAACCCCGTTAAATGTCATTAAACGTCGCTTTTAATTGCGTTCTCGTAAATAACGACGCCGCGTGCGTATACGTGTTTACCGACGACGTGTAATTAAAAACTTTTGTTTGTTTATAATTGAAGCGTTTAATTTTCAACCGAAAAAAATCGGTGAATTGTTTAGGTAAACTAGTCGGCGTGGAAATCGCTTGTTAACCGAGTTAATTCGATTTAATCGAATGGGCGGCTTTCTTTCGACCACAACTGTATAGTAGGGAGCTCCTATACTGATGTGATTCTCCCACAAATGCATTAGATTATTAAAATGGCGTATTAGAACGAATAGGTGGAGAAACAATTGAGGAAAGGATAGGGCGACCATAGCCTCTAGTACAAATATATAACGTTGCAAGGGCGATAAAGAAATACCCTTACACATTTCAGTACGTGTGTATAGATGTATGTATATGTGTGAGAAAAACCCTCTTTCAGCGAGGAGCCAGTTTCGACCTAACTAACGTCTGCTCGAACCTCGAGACTGTCTAATAACATGAGCAATTCACCCCCAACAAGTCCCAGTTTATCTTTCGATAAAGAGGCGAATATCACTTTAGTTAATTGAACTATTTCAGCGGAAGCTTCCTTTACATACTATTTTACGCCTTGAAGCACGGTCGTTCTCCGTAATTCTCAAACAATCCGCGGATATTTATTTTAAACGGAGCTTTGTTTACCGTGGAACTTAATTAAAAGAATCCGATTTTATGGATTACAACTGTCGTTAAAATGTTGTTTTAAAGTTTAATATTACGTTACTTCACACGTTAAACTTAAATTCGGCTACCACCATCATACTTAGCTTTATAAAACGATTGATAACACGACTACTTTGGTGTAAGAAGATAAATAAATAAATAAATAAATAATAAATTTATTGTCCAACAGCTGAAGCTGATGCAGTATTTAATCTAAAAAACTTTTCTAAAACACTTTTTCAATACGAGATCGTGTTGCAATCAAGAATCGAGTCATCCGTATTTTTGATGATTGACGGAATTCCAGCGTTGGATCTTTTAGAGCGAACGAAAGTCCAGAATTGCTTGGGATCACTTTTAATCGATGATTGAATGGATGAGGTGTAGTTATTGTATAACAATTTCGAATTTGTTTTAATTTTCGCACGAAGTTCTCTATATTTATCTAAGTCTGCCATACTTTTAGTTTGAGTGTATTTTAGTCGATACTTGAGTTTAATTTTTATATCATAAATATGCTGATTAGTAAACCATACCGGGTAATTATGTCTTTTATCACTTTTTAGTGGAACAAAATTGTCAAAGAGCTTGTAAAGTTGAGTATAGAAAGCGTCACATGCATGATTAATTTCAGTAAATCTATGCAAGAAGGACCAATCAGTATTGAGGAGATTAGTATATAAGTTGGGAAAATCCGCTCGTTTGAAGTTATACTTCTTTGTATTCATGTTTTGCTGAAGAATCTTTGAAGAGCGGTTAACAACAAGTGAGAAATATAGATTAATAGCGGGATGATAAACATCCTCAGCAACGAGTGAATTAAGCTCTCTATCTAGACTAATTTGCGCAATATCAGTAAATATTAGATCTAACAGCCTTTGTTGGTTATTTAGTACATTGTTAATCTGGGTTACATTAACAAAATTCATAAAATTATTAACATGCCGAGATGATCGTGTAGGATTTTAAAAATTGTTGTATTGGATACTCCAACCATTTCTGCGAGTTGTTTCTTCTTTAATCGAGCATCTTCGAGTACAATTTTTTCAACTTTTTGGATAAGTGCTGGCGTGGTCACCTCAATGCTCCTGCCCGGCCTCGGGTCGTCTTCAAGGGATTCCCTTCCTTGTTTAAATAAACTATGCGACTTGTACACCATGGTTTTTCCTGGACGAGAGTCGCCGTAAACCAATGACATCTCATTCATTATGGTCGCGACTGATTTTCCTTGCCAGGTAAGGAACTTTATAACGGCACGATATTCGATTTTTCCATATTTTACTTTTCACTCCTGATTATGTTACTTGGTTGACGATAGCTCAAAGACTAACTGTTTAATAACAATGAAACTTCGTATACTAATTATGAGCACAGAGGAGAAGGTTTATAGGATTAATAAGACACCTCTTAACTTTGTCCGAGATCCTCGTGTTTCCCTAAGGCTGGATGGAACATCCTTCAGCCTTCTAATCTCTACTGGGAGTGGTTTAATTTCATCGGGGAGCTTAAGAAATCTGTTGGTCTGCAGAGGTGGTGACTGGGTCGTAACTTGGCACTGTTATTGCTCTTTTAGAATGCGTGGCATTCGTACCAATGGTGGAGACCTTTCAGGATCCTGTTACCCAAGATGATGGACGGGTGAGTTCTCTAGCAATTGCATAGAATTTTTCTACGCTTCTCTGCATTTGTTCTCATCATCAGTTAAATTTGGCATTCCGATGGTGTGAAGAGAACAAAAAAATCACAGTGATGATTAATACTTTTACTGCTATGATTTTAATGGCTATATCTCTACGAATAAGATTCTTTAAAGGTCTCCTGATACGAGCTCTAGTGATTCTCACACTTAGTTTGAGCTTGATGATTTGGTGAGAGACTTGGGACTTACCAAGAAGAATGCTGAACTCTTCAGTTCTAGACTAAAAGAAAAAAAACTACTGGCTGCTGGAACAACTTTTCATCAGTACAGATTTAGAGATCGAGAATTTTACTGACTATTTCAAACAAGAAGGCGAGTTGATCTGCAGTAGTGATGTTCCCGGTTTGGTTCAAAAGCTTGGAATTGAATACAAAGCTGATGAATGGTGACTTTTCATTGATTCTACAAGAAGAAATCTAAAGGCATATGCCTCACCTCAAAGGAAATTACGAGAATTTGAAAGAGGTGGACAGTTTGTGGCGATCTGAAAGTTTTGAGCATGCTGCTTGGTCTGCAGGGAGGAAATACAAGTCCCCATGTTTCATTTGTGAATGGGATAGCAGAGCAAGGATAATGGGGACTGGACTAAAAAAGTATAGCCAACCCGACAAACACTGGAGCCAGGTGAAAAAGATGTATTCCACGCAGCTTTAGTCGATCTCAGAAAAATTTGTTTTCCTCGTCTTCACATCAAGTTGGGAGACATTTCCAAAGCTTTACCCACGACTAGTGACTGTTTTTAATACCTCTTCACACAGTTTTCACATTTATGACAGACCAAACTAAAAAAAAGGAATGTTTGTGGGTCATTTTGTGGATCGACTCCACTATCCATCTTGATGATCACATCAATAATTGATATAGAAATGTCGTCATGAGTACAAAAAAGTAATTATCAACACAAAAAGTAATAGTCATAATAGTCATATTGCTATACAGAGTGGTTGATTTTTCATTGTGCACTGATTATTTCCGTTAGGGACAAAATATTTTAAAAAATGAAAAACTAATCTTTTACATTTTGTGTTATACTTTAAAAAACAAAAGAGGAGTGAATAACAGTTCGGCTTTTTTAAATTGGACACCCTGTATTTTTATTTTACCTCTTTAGGCAGTAAATGGCCTCATTATGACGAAAACACAAATTACTCAAGTAGGCTTTGGAAATGTGATTGGTGGGTAAATGTCAGTTTGTCATTTGCTCCTCTTTTGTGTTTTAAAGTATGGCTATATGGATAATAGATATATTTGCCCAACAGATATACATCTAATTACAGGACAATATAAGAATTTGATAATACAGTTCGTTAATAGTTTAGTTTATTAGTTAATAGGATGGGTAGGGGGGTGGAGAATAGATCAATACTGTTGTTGGCTGTGAGAATTTCATTGCAAATAGTACACATTGAATAGATTGGGGATTTCCGCAAAATATTAGTTTTAGGAGTTTGGCAGTATCACAAAACCTAAGGTCTTTAGAGATGTAGACGTCACCAGGCAAGAAGTTGGTCAATATCCCCTTGCAACTCAATGCAATCTTCTATTGAGTTAATTTCTTTGTATAATTTCAGATCGTCTGCAAATAACAGCTTATCGCAAGCAATCGCGCCACAAAGGTCGTTAATATTAATTAAAAATAATAATAATAGTGGCCCCAAGTTACTGCCCTGTGGTATTCCCGATGTTGGAGAGAATATTTTAGAGGAATGTGAGAGAACTCTATAGCCTCAAGCTTCTGTAATAGGATGTCGTGATCTATTCGATCAAAAGCCTTGGTGAAATCCGTGTACACGACGTCAATTTGTCCGTTGTTGTCAATGGATTCAGACAGCGTTTGCGACATAATTGTTAAATTAGTAACTGTCGATCTCCTATTGATAAAGCCATGTTGATCTTCAGACAGGTGGCATCGTACACTGGGAAAGATATACATAGGTATATAGACAGATTTCGAATACTTTTGCGAAGTTATTAATAATCGCTATGGGTCTGTAGTTCTCTACGCGCCCTGTGTCGCCTTTCTTATGAACAGGAGTGATTTGAGCAATTTTCCAGCAACCCGGGAAGGTATTGGTTTCTAACGACAGATTGAAAATGGATTCGCAAAAAGGTAAGCACAATCTTTAATTAAGAAACTTGGTATATTATCGTTGCCCATTGTGAATTTATCTTTTAGCTTTTTTATTACTACTAATACATCAGACTGTTGGAGTACTGGCTTGCCTACTAAATTACTGTCTATTTGACGCAATGTTGGCTTGACAGAAGACGAAGAAGCACCGTATGTGGACTGGAAATAGTCTTGAAAAGCTTGAACGATAGTTTCTGGTGTGGAGCACGATATATTGTTGACGTCGCTAAGCGTATCGGGAATTCCTGATCCTGCCTTTTTGGAAGCGATGAAGTTCCAAAATTCTTTTGGATTTTCCTTCAACTGTGATTGGATTTTAGCTAGGTAGTTTTTGTATAGGATAGAAGTGTTCGCTCTAACTTTATTACGTAAATGTTTGAACTGTTGGAGATCATCGCGATTCCCATACTTTTTATATCTCAAACGGTAGGTATGTTTGAGCCTTATAGTTTTGATATGCTCATAGGTAAACCGGACCGGGTAGGAATGAGTTTTAGTTTCTTTCTTTAATGGGACGAAGGCATCCAAATATTCATAAATTTTTGCATAAAAGTGCTCACAAGCATCGTGGACAGTCTTATAGGCATTCGGAAATGACCAATCACCAACCAACAGAGCTCCATATAAATCGAAGTAGTTAGTTGGTAGGTATTGATATTGTGCGGTTGTTGTAATAACGGTAGTTTAGAGTAAGCGATGGATGGTGTAAGTCTACGTTGACTAAAGGTAGATCTTCTTCTTCAGCTGTTATAAAGTCCAGGTCGGTAAATATCAAGTCTAGTAAGCGATTGTCCGAGTTCATTATCGAGTTAATTTGTTGGAGATTATTGAATAACATAAAAGAGTTGATTAATCCTGATTTAGCGTCGTTCGAATATGCATCTACGTAGCGTGGTATGTTGAAATCGCCAACAATAAGAGTTTTAGCGGAGTCTGATTGGATGTGGGTATCAATAACGTCCAGGAAATTTTCAAGATCGGCGGGAGACGTCTATCGTCGCGCCGCCCGATGCGGGTGACTTCGAGATTATCGAGTCGGACGTTTACTGAGAGAGACGTTAGTAGGTTTTGAGCGATACCTTTATCGCGGTCTGAACGATCGCCGGCGTTTCGCGACTGTGCTTCTGGAATCTTAAATATAATTATGTTTGTTTTGCGTTCATTCCTCTCACTCATCTCACGCAATAGATCTTCAAAGGTATTATCATCTATCGGGTTGGATTTTCTTAATTGTAATTCGTTTTTTAACACAAGAATTGCAGATTTTCGCTCTGCAATACTATTACCCAGCGTTCCACACTCCCGACATGATCATCATTGACATTATGCGTGAGAGAATTTAAGAAATGGAAGAGAATGAATGAAAGAAATCGTCGATCATATTGTAATAAATTTTAACTCGTACTACCGAATTTTCCTCACACCTAAATAAAGACATCATTATAATATTTCCAACATCCATATTTATGGCATATAATTTATGTAATAGGAAATTACAAAGAACGAAGTTGAGATGGATCTGCGGCGACTTAATTTATTGAAATATGAAGGTGTCTATTGTTCACTAGAGAATATTATGTCCAATTTTCGTCCGGGGCAAAATATGGATAACTAGAATTTCGCCGTAATAAAAGACGAAATTTTAATCAACGCACAATTCCCATCCTACGTAGTGTGCGAGCGTGTGTGAATGTGTACGTTGTGTATTCTAGTTTCGGTCGTGTATTTATAGACCTCGGTTCCCTATAATGAGTCTGTCGACGCTTTTGTTTCGGTGCTAGATTAGAGAAGAACGTTAGGAACCCGTCAGAGAACAGAAAGCACCCTCACCCTGTAGTTAGAGTGCGTACATGTACACAGATAGACAGTATAGGACGGTATGGGGAAATCCCCGAGATCCGGGCAGAGACCAATGCAAATTCTACCAACACCGTTCAACGACATAAATTAAGGGAAACGGTGGATGGAAAAGCAGGTTTCGGGGTTGTCCCTACTAATTAGTAATTAACTGCGTAGCAACACACCGCTAGCAATGGTTATAACCCTTTCGTAGCTGCATAAATTATAAGAGACGTTAGCGAAATAAGAATTCGTTAGGTGGCGTTTTGAGAACGGTACGAATTGATTTTTATACCGGTATGGTAGCGTATTTCCGGATATTTTACCGTTCATATGTACAGTGACCTTCAAAGATATCCGGACACGACTAGATAGAGAAATACCTTGCGCTCAATACTTTATTCTAAAGAGCAGCAGGGTCAGCTTACTACCTGCTGAATGTAACCGCAGTTTGTTGCTCTTACAATAACATATAAATAATACATATATACAGGATGTCTCTCTAGTGCGTCCAAGTACCATATCTCCCCTTGTAGATATTTTTTCTGAAAAACAATTATACGGAGGTTACTTATACACTTATACAGGGTGTCCCATTTTCACTGAACAAAACACAAAAAAACAGTTTTTTAATGTTTGAAGATATCTGAATTGGTTGCTAATTTCTGCACACCCTGTATAAATTTTGTTGAAAGTTATGACAGTTCTCAGTATCTATGACCCTTTACTTTCGTTTGTAGAAGTTTGGCACCTTATGCTTTAAAGGGTTTCACAATATTAATTTTTCTTTAAGATGGTGCAATAAGAAAATATTAAACAAAATTTTAAATATCTTAGAAACAGTTGAATTTAGGGATAGGGAACCCCATTACAAAACATTTGCAAATAATGCGTAGAATGGATTGTATTGAAAAAAATTTTACCATTGTATTTAAAATAACAAAGTTGTATTTTGTTCAGTGAAAATGGAACACCCTGTATAAGTGACAGTAATTTTGGAACATGTGCCATATCAATTCAAGTAACCTCCGTGTAATTGTTTTTCCGAAAAAATATTTAGAAAGGGAGATATGGTACTTGGACGCACTAGAGAGACAGCCTGTACATAGGTGTACCGGGTGTTCAATTTTCGATGGTTTTGGGGGTGGTATCTCACTTATTCGTAAAGATAGAGAGTTGCGGTTTTCGCATTACTTTGCTACTTTTTTGTGAAACGAAAGATGCCGTCAACAAAATTTTCATAGCTCACTTCGTTATCGAGATACAGGGTGATTTTGAAAATATTGCATTTTGGAACCCCCCTCGTATCTCAGTTATCGTTTAACTTATCGAAAAGGTAAAAAATGTTTTTTATGCAGTTTTTTACGTAGACTCCAGTGACGTAGATAGATTTCCGCTGAAGACTGTAATTTTTTTAGATATTAATCAAAGTTATGTTTTTTTTTTAAATGAGACATCCTTTATATTTTTTGATTGTTTGGTTAATAACTACATTCTGACTTTTGACATAAACAAGGTTTTAAAAAATATTAACACTAGATATATTTGCATTTGAATGAAAATTCTAATTAATAACTTTTGACATTCTGACACTATTCTGACATAAACCACCTAAAACTCGTAAATTGACATAAGACGCAGTTGTTTTTTTTCTTCGCCATGGCCTACTAACAAAAAAAAACATTATATTTTTAATTTAAAATGCAAATATATCTAAAATATTATATATTTTTGAAAAGCTTTTCGTAAAAATCTTAACCAAACCGACAAAAAATCGAAAATTGGACACCCGGTACATGGCTATTCACGGAACTGATTCGTTAGAACTTGCCAATGTTTCTCAAATTCTGCAATTCTGAAAACTTGTAGTAGTAACGGATAGTGCCGCCTGGTCTCATTGACGAGATTATTTACGCTCTTGTATCACTTCCAGTTTACCGGAAGTCAATTTCCGGATGACGACATTTTAACGACCTAAAGTCGACAAAGTCGACGTTGAATAACGGATCAGTTGACCGTCGGCAACGGAAGAGATATCATCGATGGAGACGGTCGTGTTATTCTACGACGGATGCATTGAATGTCTTGTCGTTTTTCTGAAATTTTGGAAATCGTTTCTCGTGAAATTACGAATGGGAGTTATCGAAAGATGAGATGTGTTGTCCTTTCTCGGTCGATATAAGGAATAAGGTGGCAAATTTTCGAATCGCATTATTACTGGAGATTATGGCTGCGGTGTACCAGTAGGATCTACCTAATATGAACGCTAGTTCGACGTCAAATTTTGCTTTGATGGAACGAGGTGTACCTTAGTGCGAGTTGTACCCCTACAGCTCTTGTGTTCGTCAGATTCTCTCTTTTTGTGTTGACACTCGGATTTTGTCCGGGTGGGTGCTCTAATGGCACAGTTCCGCTGACACCACTCACTCTCGTGAGGGTCTATCAACCGATTAGAGAGGTTTGACGTCCGTGAGAGTCTCAAAAGGAACAGTCTCAATCTAATTTATATCCCGTTTGGATTAACTAATGGCTGTAGAATGCCAAAATAAAGCGTTCATATTAGAACTGTTCTTATTGTTGATGGTTTGGTAGGTCGGTTCATATCGAAGGTTTGAGTATTGCGTTGAATGTTGGTCCAAGTCTTCAAATAAGTGTTAAGCTATTTAAGTATCTACAAAAGATTCGAGCTTGCGACAAATTGTCAGCATCCCATGCAAATGCATCTTAATTTTAAATTATTCTCTTAGATGTAATAGTAGAATCTATCGATTTTAGCTGCATCGCAATGAAGTTAGCTAACGCTAACGTTCTCCTGACAAATCGATAGATTCCACTAGTTTTTTTTTTCCAATTTAACAATAGGATCTACCTGATATGAACGCTAGATCAAACTCAAATTTTGTTTCGATACAACGAGGTATACTTTAGTGTGAGTTGTACCTCTACACCTCTTGTATTCGTCAGATTCTCTCTTTTTGTTTTGACACACGGATTCTGTCCGGGTGGGTGCTCTAATGGCATAGTTCCGCTGACACCACATTTCCTCAAATACGTATTTTTTCAAAATTTTTGTAGTATTTTTTCGTAAAGATAATACGAAGTATACAAAAAAAAAAAAAACAACAGCTTACGATTAAAACGAACATGAGGTCTCTCATTGTAATATTTGTTATATAACGCTACAGAAGATAATTTCAGACCACAATAACCGATTTAAATATTGTTATTTATGCGTCAAAAATTAGACGAGCATAATCATTCACAGAAGTATTAAGAAGATTAATAATTACTCTTCACAATAAACCTTTAAACATTTATCCCCACAAACACCTAATACATTATTTAGAGTTAATAAAAGTTGGCGTACAGTTCTAGAAGATGTTGACCAACCTATATAATAGATAAAGATAGAGTACGCGGCGATATTAGCAATATGTTCCCGTTCCACGAACCACTCGTTTACTTCCAAACGTATTTTCATCATAAACGATCTCTCGACTTCCGGCAAAACGGAAATCTAATGAAGAAATCGGGAGAGACGAAGCGGAAGTAATTCACTTTTCTATATGAGAGGATATTAAAGAGGCATCATCCGCAGAACGTGAGTCGAAAACCTCTTCCCTTTACCCCCTCCACCGAAACGAATATCTGAAAGGCCGGGAAAAGTTTTCGAATACAGTTTTTTTTTTTTTAATTTATAGACCAATTTTTTTCCTCCCATTTTCTCACTATTCACATAGGAGGCTGCTGGAGGCGCTTTTTAAGGAAAAAAACAAATAATAAAACATCTACATCCTCTAGGTACGACGTACGAGTGGAGGAAATCGAATATCCGGATATATATCTTGCCATCAGATTATACTAAAGTTTGCGAGAGGATTGCGTATTTTTACGATTCGTAATAAATTTAGGAGCATCCTATATACCTGATACCCCTTTTTACCCATCAATACTCAAGCATGCGCCAATTAATTTTTGAGCGACTACCGACCAATACCGATACAAGATATGTAGTTACGATTTTTCTTGGTTTTTTTTTTTTAAGGTCGGAAGTGTATCTCAATATCGTGGAGTTTATGAGAATATATTCCGTGTTTTATGAGGGCAAAAAGTACGCGGGGTAAACCTGAACGCCCTGGGAGGATACGCAACAGGAACGGCCTCGCTACGCCGGTAATACATTTACTCGAAATTAAATGTTTCGATCGATCGGGATAGTGTTTTTGTACTGTTTCAATTTAAATTGGGTTGGGGTCATTCAGGATTATGATTTATTTGTTGCATTGCTTTTAATTATGTATTCCTCACAAAAACAATTTTTTTTGTTTTGAAGCAAATCAATAACTTAAGCCAATAATCTTTAATATTTTTAGGACAGCCACCTGTATAGCTTGATAAGTTTGCAGAATATTTCGAGAGCAGGAAACGCCCCAAAGCAGGAAATAAAAACTCATTGAAGACTCATATTGCAACATTCACTTACAAAATATGACTAGATGGTAAAGAAGAACTAATGTGCTTGCAAGCTTGTCGTGGACTGTTGAACATTGGTGCGAACTTCGGAGAAATTTGAGAAGGTCATAAAAGCAATGACTAGGAGTCCCGGTCATTCAGCTCGACGGTACCCACTTGCATTTAGTATGGGACGCGAGTCAGTCCGAAAAATTTTGACATCGGGTCTCAAGTTTCACCCTTACAAGATCATGTGTCTACAGGAGTTGAAAAAAACTGATTACCTCAAAGGTTGGAACTTTTTCTTCACGATGAGCTTGATGCTCTAATTGTCACGAGCGATATAGCTCATTTTTACTTAAATGTAAACAGTTAACCAACAGATCTGCAGATACTGGACAGGGGAAAACCCCACAGAACTGGTGTGACTGTATGGTGTGGGGTTTCAGAACAAAATGTTATTGGTCCCTTCTTTTTTTGAAGAGGATGGAGTTGCAGTGACAGTGACAGCGAATCAATACATTTATCCTGACACAACTGCAAAGGTTCAAATTGCAATAGAACATATGGTTTCAGCAAGATGGAGCTACTGTTCATATAGCAAGAATTACGATGACCTTGCTGAAAAACTTGTTTCCGGGTCATGTGATTCATGATTTGGAGATGTGCCCTGGCCTCCTCGTTCCCCCGACATTAACGTGTGCGACTTTTTTATGGTGATATTTGAAGGAGAATGTTTTTCTATCCAAATCTTGTAATTTGGATGATCTGAAGGAGGCAATTCGTGAAGAGTGTGGCACTAATCACCGAGGAGACACTTCAGAGAGTTTGGTAGAGCTTCTTAAACAGAATTGAAAATTGCATCAGGGGAGACGGCCGTTACCTTCCTGACCTGATTTTTGCTACTTAAGTTAAATGGTACATCCTAACGATATCGATCGATCGATTTTTTTTAACTCTAAAACCATTATATCATTACGAGTAAAATAGATCTGCGAGCAGGACGGTTGTATAAGGACCCCACCAAAATTTCTGACGGCAAAATCAGTAACCTCAAGGTGCCTTCAGTGAGAAGTATAGTCAAACCTGTCTAGGTTCTAGGGCCTAAATATACTGACTTCCAGAAAAATTGCAACACCTAGAAGTTATCGAATGATTTTATTGAAATTTTCAGGAAACGTTTATTTTCATTAAACAAATTGATGATTAAAATTTGAATAAAATCTAGCCAGTAGTTTTTTTTTGCATGTTGTTTCCATAGCACATAGTAACTACAAATTTAAAGTATTAGACCATTTAGTAACTGTCAAGTTTGCAAATTGTTGTTGTTACGTCACAATTTCATTCTGCACTTGATAACAATGCCGAGAGTACGTCAACATCAACATTTTGTCCAATTACGTGATTTTGAACGTGGCCGTATTATTGGTATGAGAGAGGCCGGACTTTCGCTAAGAGAAATTGCTCGTCGTGTAAACCGAAATGTTTCAACGGTATTGAGGTGTTGGTCCAAATGGTCCGAGGAAGGGGTTCAACATCGTCGCCGTGGATCTGGACGTCCTCGAAGGACTACAGATCGCGAAGAACGTCGCTTAAGACTTTTGGCCACAAGAGATAGATTTTCAACAACTCGATCAATTGCAAATGATTGGATGAGAGGTACAGGACTCAGAATGTCAATGTCAACTGTTTATCGCCGGATAAGATCTTATGGATTGCGTTCATATCGTCCATTTTTATGTCTTCCTCTTACACTACTTCACCGTCTACGCAGACTAGAGTGGAGCAACTTAAGGGTTAATTGGACGCAGGAATGGCATCAAATTGTGTTTAGTGACGAGTCCCGATTTTGCTTGTGGGCCCACGATGGTCGTAGGAGAGTCAGACGGATGCGTGGAGAACGTAAAAATCCAACATTTTTTGTGGAACGCAACACAGCCCTCACTCAAGGAGTTATGATATGGTGTGCAATATGTTATGGTAGCAGATCACCCTTGGTCTTTATTGACGGCAACCTTAACGCACCTGGTTACATTGCTAATGTGCTACAACCAGTTGGCCTTCCATATCTTCAGGGGCTGCAAAATCCCATTTTCCAGCAGGATAATGCGCGCCCTCATACGGCAAGGGCTACAACACGGTTTTTGGAAGAATCTAACATTGTCGTCCTCCCATGGCCTGCTCGGTCGCCTGATTTGTCGCCCATTGAACATGTATGGGATATGATTGGTAGGCGAATAGGTAATTTACCGCACCCTCCAGATAATTTACACGATCTTCAACAACGGATTCAAGAAGCTTGGGACGATATACCACAAGCAGCTATAGATCACTTGATTAATAGCATGCCAAGGCGTCTAGACGAGTGCATTACAAATCGTGGCGGAGCAACTCATTATTGAAAAAACTTTTAAAGCTTTTAGTCTTTTGTTTTTAAAACTTAATCATAACTTTGTTTCATAGAAATAGACGTTTTCTGAAAATTTCAATAAAATCGTTAAACAGCTTCTAGGTGTTGCAATTTTTCTGGAAGTCAGTATATATCAGAAGCTGATCAGAACTAACCTTGTAGATTATAAATCAGTAGATAATAATAATGTTTAGACAAAAACCTTGTGGCTGCTGGAGAAGAATCGCTGGACACAGAAAATTGCTAAGGTCTTCTTGAAGGAAAAGGTTCACCAGCAGCAGGACTAGGAATCCACTTATCTATAGTAGGAAAAAACCTAAAGCAGGTTATCAGGGTCGTATCAAAAAACATTTATATAACTTAGTCCTTGGAAACTTCATTGGGAGGCATCGAATGACAATAGAAAGCAAAGCCTTCACGATGAGAAATTGAAGCTTTAATCCAACATATTTTCCACATAATCGGCTCAAGTCAGTCGATTAAGGTTTCAGGTCGCATTATAGCTGCACTACTGCCTTGTTAAAAGTTACTGATGACTAGTGATTATAGAAGCTCAGCTACAGGCCTTTAACACCATTCACCATGAGGTATTACTATCTATTTTAAAATAAAGTCGTAGAGACCAGTCAGTAGTCGCTGTTTTTCCTCCGCACGTAGACCGTCGAATCAATTACGCTTGTACAACAGACTGTACAAGCGGTAGTATCGTATGTGAATGTCTTTAGGGATGATGCTATCAAGTTGATAAGGTCATATTTGGAAGGACAACCTCAGTATATAGCTCTGTTTGTTCTAGTACCGTTTCCACGGACTTGTGTTTAAGCAAAGGTGTTCCACATGGCTCCATCTTGGGACCAGTGCTGTTTGCTGTATATACAAGGCATGTCAGGAAAGTAAGTACCGTTTTGAAAAAAAAAAAAAACAAAAACATTTTCTTCCAATCACATTTTATTTCTACGTGAAGAAGTATTGCTTAAACTATTTTATTATATAGTCGCTAGCATTATTCAGACATTTGTCATAGCAGCAAACCAATTTCTTTAGAGCTTCTTCATAGTTCATACTTTTTTATGTCCAAAACCACGCTGGACCTTGTCAATCGTGACTTAGAGGAAATATAGGTCGACCAGAATCCCGTGGCAGTTGCGCTTAAGTTAAAGATGTTGGGTAAAAGTATGACCTTGCAGTACTCAGCTGTGATTGGTGCGGTGATGTAAGAGAGGGATCTAATGGCTCATGCGTTGGAAGTATATAACGCTCATTTACGCTTGTTATATTGTTACATTAATAATAGATCACTGCCACGGTATTCTGGTCGACCTGTAGCTACATTTTCTTCAGATCATTCGGCTCAAAATCAATCCAATAAAGTCAGTTGCCTTTTGGTCAACTTATAGCTCTATTGTAACCATAAAGATTAAAGACACACCTTTAGTGCTCTCTAATTGCGATTATATTTGCGTGCGCGAAGTGCGGGAAGTAAAAATTCCATTATATACAGAGTAACACGGCTTACTACGATAATAGAGACTAACACTTAACCATACTTATAACGGATGTTTTTGTATAAAATTTCGTGCTTTATAAAAAAGGTTTTGCAATTTTTTTAAATATAAAGTCCACTGTTTGCAAATGATCTGCAGTTCCAATCTTTGGTGATTTATATGTCAATGTGGTTGACAATTGCTGATTCATCTATTAAGCCTGCATCGGGGTAATAGAGGCAAATAAATATGAAACAGATTTGCTACAGTGATTTATAAATTAGCGAGGGAAGGGAAGGAGAAGTGGTGGGGGATGGGTCAGCGTGAATCTTCTCGCTTGGCTTAAATCTTCTTAGAAATACATAATTCTTTTACCAATCTGGCTGACAGTGTTTTCACCTTTAATAACATGTCAAGGCAGTCTCGTTCCATACTCGGATCGTAGAAGCGTTCGATATCATTTAAATCTTTTAAAGTTGACAAGCGAACATCTGAGATTTTAGCTTGTTTTGAATGTTAGCTCAGCGTGTATAAACAGGTGCTCATTGTATAGGTATTGTTGGAAATCAGCATGTGAAGGAGTGCAATGAAAATAGATTAAGCATTAGAAGCGGACTATGTGGTTTCGATCTATCTGATCTCATCAGCGATCCTCCAAATGCAAGACGTAATTTCATCGTAACTCGTCACTCAAGGGGCAAGGTCACAACACAGGATAGATATCGTTTATTGCGTAAAAGCTTCTAAAATTTTCGATGTCCTTAATCTAATTTAACAGAATCTAATTAATATGAATATAATCAATTCAATTAATTAATTATTAACAATTATAATTAAGGAACATAATATATTCCACTGACATCGTAAGGGTGTGACGGCACTAGGTCAATATAAATGGAAAGGGTAAGGGGGTAGCAAAGCTGCTGTCCACTACTACATAGGGAACATGAACATCATGATCTACTTAACAAACCATCATATCAGCGCTACCAACATATGTTACGTGAATATGTAACGCGTGCATGTAACATGGAGTTTCGCGTTAGTGCTTTGCAACTTGCAAAGGCCGGGTCAGTGTGCGGTTAGCACGTCAATATCAAGCCCCGGCGTTAATATGGTATACTGACGGGTTCCGAAATTGGTTTACTGTCGTATATTGATTGCCTAATTATTGACGAATCAGACAAGCGTATACGTGACGATTGTACGAATTGCGGAGCAGTATTCTGCTATATCTATGTCTGATTTACTATCTTTTTACGTGAAGGAGTACAAACCAGATGTTATTATTAAAGAAATAATTAATTTTTAATTGGATACATTTATTATAACGAATCTGCAACGCCCCCTATAGACCTTACAAAAAGAAATCACCTCTTCGTTGAGGTTTGTGTGCATGTAGCATTGTCCTGTAAAAACAAAACACTTTCGGACAACTTTTGGCGTCTCCTCTCCAAAAATTTTTCTCATAAAGTGGTCGGTAACGTTGAATAATAATTCCCCAGTTAGTTCCACCCTTACCCAGAAAATCAGTCATGATTACTCGATGGCAATCTCAAAAGAAACTGAAGCAAGAACTTTTCCAACAGATTTTTGAACATGAAACTTCTTAGATCTTGGAAAACCAGAGCGTCTCCATTCCTTTGATTGTTGCTTTGCTTCTGGGTCGTAGAAATGTACCCAAGTTTCATCCATAGTAACAATACAGCTTAAGAAGTCTACATCATTTTCAAACTGAGCACATGATGCTTTCAATCTTGTATACTTCTGATCAACATTTGGAGATCCATTTTGGTGAAGTTTTTCTTATGTCCAAATTGATGCGTTTATATGAAACATTCCTCGTGCCTCAGACTGCTTCAACATTTTCGGGGAGCACACAGAAACTGGCCTGCCTCCTCCCTTGGTTCTGCAATTTTATTTTTATTGTCCCTAGCTGCAATTACATCGCATTTCTTTTTTTTTTAACGAAACATAAAAGGAAATACACCTTGTATACATAAACAAACGACTAATGGAAATGCAGAAACAGAAGTAACAACAGAAAAATAAAAATAAAAACCATATAAATACGATCCAGAAAGCTTTGAAGAAGACTACCGGGAGAGAGAAAATGTACAAAATAACGAGCTAACAAACGGGGTGAAACGAGGCAAACCGTTAGAGTAGAGTTCCTCGAAAATACATGAACGTTCCAGTTTGCCATCCATTGTATTAATGTTGTACAATCCGAAAAAAATGGTTGTTTTACATTATTGCTGCGGTAGTCTTAAACATAAAACGAGGTAAAATGGTAGCAAGTTCAGAATTAGATTTTATTATAAATAACGCCCAGTTAATAACCTGTAGTTGTACGAAATATTGAATAGACTAAGGTGATAATCGGCAGGAAACACCATGGCGTTAGCTTCTATATTTACAGCGTAATAATCTGAATTCTCCGCCCTAAAATAGGTGCAAGATAATCTTGGGGATTTACCGAAAGCTATAACCGTAAACGTGGTAAAATTTATTTAATACAAGGGTTGCTGTGAATGCAATCTTCTATATGCTGCTAAAGGTGGAATTTGAATTTTAATGTTGTTGTAAACATTGTAACTTTTGCACTGGCGGGCGTTTATTTTCATATGCTTCCTTCTAGATCATATAGTTTCAATTTTTTTTCCCCTTTTCCCTTATGTACACTGTTGTGTTAGATTCTCACGAATATGGCTTCAATAAATCCCCATGCACTGAAAGCTACGCAAAAGAATTGCCATCTTGTTTACCACCCTTAGTATCGATGGCAAGTTCAACATTTACTGTTACAACATATCATTGTTGTGTGTTGTAGGAGTGAAAATAAATGTTTAGAAATTATTTTCGGTTTCTGCATTAGGACTTTATGATCTCCAATGAAGATACACCACACCACATAATAACCGTCTTTTAATGGAAAGGTTGCTGGTGAAGTTGTTGAAGGTTGTGTACGATGTCCTTCACTTGATTGATACAGCTCTATTGATGCAGAACTAGAATCTGACGATTTTAGGAACACCAAGAGAGATCTCAAGAACGCCCATCTATAAAAGCAAGAACCGTAAGTAGAAGGAGCTAAGACAGAATATTGACAATGACCTATGAATTCTTGTTTCAGTTCTTTGGGATTGTCATGGAGTAATCATGATTAATTTTGTGGATATGGATGGAAATTAATAACTGGGAATTATTACTCGACGTTACCAACCACTCTACAGGAAAAATTTTTAGAGAAAAGATGCGAAAACTTGTCCGAAATTGTTTTGTTTTTGCAGGACAATGACCCTGCACGCAAATCGCATGTCAGCCGTGATTTAAGATTCGAATGACTCGAACATCTTCCTTATTAATCAGATCTGAACTGAAACTTTCTTCCAACGGAAAGGTGATAGAAGAGGCGTGGAAGCCTGGTTTGCAAAGCAAGATCAAAATAATATTAGAAAATGGTCGAATAAGAATGAAGAAAAATATATGATTATTTTTGCATTTTTTTAGATCGGTCCTCCATTTTCTAAACTTGGCCATTTTGAAAGTTGTTCCAAGTTGATTAACAGTCTTCTATAGTTTTGGGAAATAATCTTAAAAATTAGTCGATAAGAAATATTTTTTGAAGTCGTTTCAGGTTGCTTCAGGTTTCTATAGAAATTATTGCAGAGTTGTGCAATAAATACGTTCTATAAATTAGTTTAAAAAAGGACCATTTTGAGTTGACTTATTTTAATTTAAAATGTTGAAAGTTGTTTGAAATTGTATTAGGTTTGTTCAACATTGATAGCTTTGCAAAATAAGTCGAAAAAAGGAACCGAAAAACTCTATTTTCAGCTCAATTTTCTCTTTTAAAATTGAAAATTCTTAAAAGTTCTTCCCAGCTGTTTCAAGTCTTTTTTATTGTTGTTGTTGTTTGAAAGTTGTTCCAGTTTGCTTTAGATTACTGCATAGATTATTCGAAAGTTATCTGCACAAATATAATATGTACTACAAATTAATTGAAAAAAAAAACCGAAAGAAAGCATTTTTAGCCTCCCTTTCTCCTCCCCCCTTTTTCTAAATTGAACATTTTGAAAGTTTGTTTCTTCAATTAAGAATTAATCGACCACCTCCGAAAAACTCAATTTTTAGACCGTGATTTCGAGTTTAGACACTTGTTCTACACTATTCCACAATTTGGCAAAACAATATGAAAATGTAGTAAAAGAAAACAACTTTTAGGTCAGGCCTCCCCCCATTTTCGAAATTATTATTTATTTATTATAATTTATTATTAATTAATTATAAAAAAAAGAAGTTGATGATGCTTTCTCAAAGACGAAACGTCGAACAAAAATATAAAAATACAGTTTTGTAGAGCTATAAAAGTGCCAAAGAAGACCTTTTATTTATTTTTCGATAACTTGTAAAATAAAGTCAGAAAAAAATAAAAACGAAAATTTAAAAAAAAAACATGTTTTCCTAAATATCTCAAAAACTAAACAGCTTAATTGAATTAAATAAAGGCAAATGGGCAACTTTTCGCTAATTTAAGCAACTTTGTATCTCTTATCATTCCCGAGATCCCCATGCAGTTCATTCGTATTTTGGACACAGTGTATAGTTCTAGAGTTTTCCAAAACAAATATTGCAAATTTTACGCAAAAAAAAGCTTTCTTTAAGTCAATCCCACTTTTTCTAAAGTTGCCATTTTGAAAATCGTGCCCAATTGTTTAAGCAACATTGTTCAGCGTTTTGGATTTGTTTTACAATATAAAAATCAGTCAAAAACAAACATTTTTTAGGTGTGTTTTCTCTTTAAAAATTGGAATGAACCGAAATACTCCATTTTCATGTCAACCCCCTCCTTTGAAATTGGAAATTTTAAAAGTTGTTCTATTGTTTGTTTTTTTTTGTATTAAGTTTATGATGAAAATTTATATGTAGAAATACATGTATTAGTTAATTTTTGTTTTGTTTCCAATAAAAATGAAGTAACGTCCAATGCACCACTGCCTACTTTTCAAGAATAAATTAGACAAAATTAATATGTATCTGAAATTAGTGTCATCATGTCAAATGTCAAATTTTTAGTATATAATCGCCATTTAAAACACTAAATTGACTTTTACAAAGAAATGATAAGAGATAGCTATAGGGAATGACGATGTTAGATACAGGGTGTTCCATTTAAAATAGTATACAGGGTGTTTCTGAATTGATACGAAAGATTTCAAAGGGTGATTCTTTAGCAAAAATTAAGGGGCGTCTTTCATATAATTTTTTGTTCAACACCCTTTTCCCTCCAAGTTCCAGCCCTTTAAAATTAGGTAAAAAAATTTGTTTTATTTAATATATCCATTTTGGAAAAAATTTAGAAGAATGAAATTTGGCAGATAACTGATGCTAATAAAATGGCAGTTTTTGAGTATTTTTGTTACTCTAAAATGTAATCACAAGGGGCTGAAAAAAACAACCCCCATAATATTTTGCATCAGAACTTTTTAACGCGCCTATATTTTCCTATTTAAAAAATTGATTTAAAAAGACAGACTCAATCTGTAACTTTTTTATGTCTTGACTTTTTATCATAAAATTGTTAGTTTGATCACAAAAAAATTAAATACTGCTCAGGCTCTTTTCCCATAAATTCACGAAGAGGTTATTATTTATTTAAAGAAACTCAAGTAAGCTGCTGTCAAATGAAGTCATATGACAAATAATTTTATGGTTTCATTCTTCTAAATATTTCCAAAGTGGATAAATTAAATAAAAACAATTTTTTTTACTTAATTTTAAAGGGCTGTAACTTGGAAGGAAAAGGGTGTTGTATAAAAATTTATATGAAAGACCCCCCTTAATTTTTGCTAATGAATCACCCTTTGAAATCTTTCGTATCAATTCAGAAACACCCTGTATATACGTTTGTTCGCGAATAACAATTTTTTTCTGGATTCTGTCGAGTGAGCAATACATTTCGAATATTTTTGCTTCCATATTTAGAGGTTGAATGAATAAATGAGTTGGACTAATTTCTGTCTTTTTAGATAAGAAAACCTATTGACGGGCAGGACAAACAGACCCTCACAACTCTCTTTAATTTACGGTCACTAATTATGAAGTATACAAATAGCATAACTGCGTAATATGAGGGGGCTGAAATTGTTTCTCGAGAAAGCCATATCTTCTTTATACGAGCTGTGCAAAATTTCGTTTTGGTTGTGCAAAACTGTGCAAAACTTAAGCTTTCAAATGACATATGAAAAAATTTAATTTTGAGGGGCTAACGTTAAGTTGCCCTTCCCCTCCCACCCCTCCCCCAAATAAATATAGCATAACTTACTTGTTGGGGGGGCCAACTTAACTAACCTCTCTACATGTGCTGAATTAACAATTCGGTGTCCTTCCAAAACGTCTGACATTGTTTTATATGATGGATCTGGTTCAATTTCAAGTGAGGGGTATATTAGCAAAAAATAAAAGAGTCCTATTATGAACGACGTTGAAATCAAATATGTCTAAAACAATCTGGAGCGTAATAAACAGCGAAATTTCCACCAAAAATAAAAGTAAAGATACAAAGATAGTATTGAAGAAAAACGGTGTTGATATTAAGAATCCTTCTGAATTGTGCCGCATGTTCAGCGACCATTTCACTTTGGCTCCGCATCCGAATCCAGACCAAGATACTGCTTCTGCACATATACCTAGTTACCCAGCGACCTTGTACCTAAGTCCAACAACGCCAGACGAAATATTACACAATTCTCGATGAGATTGTGATGCGATGCGATGATTTGTATGTCCACCTTTGTGAATGATATGAGGTCCTATATTTACTCCTCTTCTATAACGGTTTCACAAGGAATTCCTCAAGGCTCAATTCTGGGTCCTCTAATATTTGTACTGTACGCGAACGATCTTAATAGTTCCATAGGAGAAAAAGGTATACAGTGTGTCCCAAAATGTCCGCAACAGCCCTGTAAGTCCTGTACTATAGTCGTAATAAAAAAGTGTGAAGTAACGACATAATGACCAGGCTGTATAAAATTTTCGAAATCTCTTCAGCTCACAAAGTAGATCATGTAAATTGGAACAACTTTTATTTGAAACACTTTTTTATTACGACTATAGCACAGGACTTACAGGGCTGTTGCGGACATTTTGGGCCACCCCGATAGATAATACATGGGAAAAATAAATATTTGACGATCAAGTTGAAATTTTGCATACGGCGGTATTTTGTAATTCTGAACAACTTTTTCTTATAACATTTTTCGATTGGAAGCGAATTCAAGATGGCTGCCATAAGAGATGAAAAGAAGTAACGACATAATCACCAGGCTGTATAAAATTTTCGAAATCTCTTCATATCACAAAGTAGATCTTGTAAATTGGAACAACTTTTATTTGAAACACTTTTTTATTACGACTATAGCACAGGACTTACAGGGCTGTTGCGGACATTTTGGGACACACTGTATACCAGTATGCCGACGACACCACTTGTATAATCGAGACTGAATTTTGTTCTGAGGTATCACTCATTGGGTCTTCGATATCTGAAAGGATTTTTACCGCGCAAAAGAGAATCATTAGATGCATGCTGGGGGTGGCAAGTAGAACTCCTTGCAGACCACTGTTCCAGGAGCTAAATAGGGGAGGTCCGCCAATAGTGGCCACAGCAGGTACAGTGGTCACCCGTTAATAAATTTGTGTTAAAACTAATAACACTCGCGCCATCTATGTCAAAAGATGCATATTAATGCCTGAAGGGCAATGTGCAGTGTTACCAGATCTCACGATATATCGTGAGATCTAACGATTTTGTTCTTGATCTCACGATATCACGATTTTATGGATTAATCTCACGATTTTTGGAACATATAACATATTGTTATAGAAACTAAAAATTATTTTTTTAAAGTTCAAATAGGAAGCATTTTTAAAAAGTTTGGTAAGTTGGGAGAATGCCGGACCTGTAAATCTTAATTCGATCGGTGATTCGACACCTCACCTACATGATAGCGCCTGAAAACGTACACGGAACGTGGCATTGCAGAGAGAATGTGACTTTTATGTTTAGGTTTGACTCGGGGATTCGCGCAAAATGCAAGCAAAAGCAGAAGCAGTTGAGTATTTTATTTACTATTTAGTTTTTAGTTATTGTCCGTCAGTGTCGAATGTCCTATATGTTATATGTTGGCTTTGATAATAATCGTTTATGTACTCTGTGTAGTTTTTAATTTTTAAAGTTTTTAAACATTAAACATGCGTGATAGTACTGATAGTGATGATACTGACTTCGGCGCTCCTTCAACCTCAGCAAAAAAAACCTAAAATGTTGTATGTACAAAAATATAGAGAAGAGTGGGAGACAGAAATAAGGTGGATTTCAAAAAGTAAAAAAGGGCCTGTTTACGGATGGTAAGTGGTTAAACTACATATTTTGATCATTCATTTTCTTACCTGATAATTTTTTAAGGTGCAAGGCGTGTCACTGTGACATAAAAATCAGTCATGGCAAAAATGATGTATTAAAACATGCCGAAAGAGCAAAGCATAAACAAGCTCTTGCAGCAGTAGCTGCTCAACCCTCCGTGGCTTCATTGTTTTCAAAAACGTCCACAACGGAAAGGGACATAGAATTAAAAGCAAAAGAAGGAGAAATTAGATTAGCAGGATTTATTGCTGAACACAATTTATCCATGAGAGTTATGGAGCATCTTCCTGCGTTAATTAGGTCAGTTTGCAGTGATTCTGCGGTCGCAAAAAAAATTAAATGTGGACGAACTAAAGTAAAGGCGCTAATTACAAATCTTATGGGTCAAACAGAGAAAGACTGTCTTATTACTTTAATGAAAAACAATAAATTTAGCATAATTGCAGATGAGTCCCACAGACAGAGCTTGTATAAAAAATTTCTGTTTAGTTGTTAGAACTAATGAAAATAATAACATCAGAGATCATTTTTTGGCATTAATTCCTATAAAAGATGCAACTGGAGCTGCATTATTTAAACATATAATAGATTTTTTTGAAGTGAATGATATACCATATAAACAAAACTGCATCGGTTTTGCATCTGATGGAACAAACAGTATGATGGGAGCACATAATTCCGTCGTCAGCAGATTGCGTGAAGCTATACCTAACATCTTTATTATGAAATGTATATGTCACAGTTTCCACTTATGTGCATCATATGCATGTGAAAAACTTCCTGAATATGTGGAACAAGTTGTACGGGAGGTAAAACACTCACCGTTTCTAAAAATGCATGAATTTTCTAATGTTAACATTTTCAGATATATAATTACTTTTCAAATAGTCCTAAAAGGATCGCAGAGTACAAGGAGTTTCAAGAATTTGCCACCGTATCTCCTTTAAAATTACTGCATCCCTCACAGACTAGATGGTTATCGGTGGAAAGTTCCGTTAAAAGACTTATTTCTCAGTATAACGCACTGATCTTATACTTCACTGATCAGTCTGCAGAAAATATTGAGGCAGCTAATAGAATTTTACGTTTACTACAACAACCAGATACAAAATTATATTTAGAGTTTTTGGCGTATTCTTTGCCCTTTTTTAACAAATTAAATATTATAATGCAAAGTGAAAAACCGCAGATTTATAAAATTTACACCGAAGTAACCAACATTGTAAAATCCATTATGGATTGTTATATTAAGCCTGAAGTACTCCGTAAAAATAACGTATATGATATTGAGTTCAAAAATCCTAGACTTTTTTTAGATATTGAAGAAATGTATTTTGGTGCAATGATTAATTCAAGCACACTAGATGCTGCTGATTTAAAACTTTTAAAAATTAAGTGTCTAGATTTTTACATTGAAAGCCTTGGGCAAATTTTAAATAGATTTCCTTTAAAAAATTCTGTATTTACAAAATTTGAATTCATAAATCCAAGTACAGTTATAAAAAGAACCATTTCTTCTATATCCGATTTGACAATTCATTTTCCAAATTTAATTGAAAATATACAAGAAATTGATAATGAATGGAGAATGCTCCGAAATTTTGATTTTAAGGATTTGAAAATAACGAACGATGCTGAAAAATTCTGGCAGGCGATTTCTGAAATTAAAATTGGCGACGGAGAACAAAAATTTAAACGGTTGTGTAATTTAGTATTTAATTCTGACTGCCAGTCCACCTGAATCAGATTCAGAATAAATTATGTCTTGGAAATAGAGACCCTGCGCGATCATCAAAAACATACATTTTTGGTTTCTTTTATTTTTTTATACCTTACATTTTTTATCTAAGTTTACGAGTTTACGTTTTTTAATTTTTATACAGAGGAGTTTATACATGTATTTATTAGAACATATAGTGTTTATTTTACTTTAAGTACTTTATATATTTTCTTCATTTTTATTTTTTATTGTTAACGAGTCCATCACTATTTTTTTTTTCATATTGATGAGCTGTACGTTTATTGAATGAAAGATATTATAATTATTATAACACATATCGTTTTATTTTCATATGTTTACGAAATCTCACGATTTCTCACGATTTTCGTAACGAAATCTTACGATTTAAACATTTTTGACCTGGCAACATTGAATGTGAGTCGAGCATTATCTAATGTTAGGGTTGCATCACACGTGTTTTTTCCTCTTGAAAAGTTACGTTTCTTACCAATTTTGCCAGTGTTTGTTTTCATTCTTGGTAAGTAAATTGCTCTCAATTTACTTTCTTTGGGATTGTTTGTGATATAATAATTTAATACCAGTGATAAAGTTAATGTTTCATGAACATTTCTTTCAAGGTTATGTAAATTATTTTACAACGTCATTTTGGTACAGTGGTCACATTGTACGTAAGCAACAGTGGCCACCCGTTTTTGAAAGAAAGAGGGGTGAATTCTTTTTATTTCAGAAACAAAATGCCACGAACAAAGTCGAAAAAGACGGGAATTGGAAAACTTTCTCCAGAAAGGATGAAAGAAGCTTTAATTAGTATCAAAGATCGCGGGCTTTCCACAAAAGCTGCTGCAAAACGTCATAATATACCTAGAACTACTTTAAGGAGGTATAAACAAAAATTTGAAAATATTGAAGACATAACCATGGTCACAACAGGATTATCACCTAACTATACGATCAATAAAATATTTTCTTCTGCAGAAGAAGAAGAATTGTGCAATTACTTGCAGATTTGCGCAAAATTACACTATGGACTTTCTCCAAAAGATGTGAGGAGGTTTGCTTATTCTTTAGCGGTAGCAAACCAAAAGCGAATTCCTCAATCTTGGCACGAACATAAAATGGCAGGAAAGTACTGGATGACTAATTTTCTTAAACGGAATCCACTTTCTATTCGAAAAGCCGAACCTACTTCCCTTGGACGTACTATGGGTTTTAATAAACCAGTCGTTCACTTGAAGAAAGTCTTTGACATTCACGAATTTAGAAGTGATAAAATATATAACGTTGATGAAACTGCACTTACCACGGTTCAAGAGACAGGAAAAGTTATTGCAATGAAAGGTCAACGACAAGTGGGCCAAGTAACTTCGACTGAGAGAGGAACTCTCGTTATGTGCGGCGCAATTAATGCAAATGGCAACAGTATCCCACCCTTACTGGTATTTCCCAGAAAGTTTTTTAAAGATCATATTTATGGTAAAAGGCGCTCCTAATGGAACTATTGGCGTGGCATCACCTTCAGGTTGGATGACATCGGAGATATTTGAACAGTGGCTTCAGCATTTTATATCGTACGCCCATCCAACGAAAGACTTACCTGTACTGCTGATATTTGACAATCATGTTAGCCACATTATCTTACTAACTTTGCCCCCCATACAAGCCATAGGCTTCAGCCTCTAGATAGAGCTGTCTATGGCTCTTTAAAGGCTCATTATAATAATGCCTGCAACTCGTGGTTAATGAATCATCCCCGTCAACGGATAACTATCTATGACATTGCTGAGATTTTGGGGCAAATTTATAATATTGCATTCTCAACAAACAACTGCGTATCGGGTTTTAAAGTTACAGGAATTTATCCCTTCAATAATAATATTTTTATTGATGATGATTTTTTGCCGGCGCAAGTTACAGATATGCTCAACAACGAAGCAGAAGAGGCAGGACCAAGTCAGAGCAATTCTCAGACAGCAGAATCAAGGACTTTATCTTACCAAATAGAAGAGGTACCAGCAAGTCATAGCAATAATGAACCCAAGTAAAAGACAACTCCACCACATCAAATTATAAGTCCAGATGTTCTGCGCCCGTACCCTAAAGGAAATCTGAGAAATACAAACAGACAAAAAAGGCAAAAAAACCACGGAAATATTAACCAGCACCCCAGTATTTAAAGATATAGAGGAGCGCAAGAGCTTGCAAAAGAACGCAGAACACAAAGCATAAGAAAGGTAAAGACTTCTACCCGAAAAAAATATGTCCTTTAGTTTCTGAACAAGAGAATATAAACCCTAAAATGCCTGACAGTAGCAGTCGAAAGTTTATCGCTTGTCGATTCGGACGAAGTTGATATTGTTGGAGAACCACTGGATATAAATGAGCCAACAGAAATTACAGTTGGAACTTTTATTTTAGTTAAATTTCCTAACAAAAAACAGATAAAATTTTGTACGGGCCGGGTGACTCAAGCCGATTTTGTGAACAAAGAATATTTTACTACATTCTTACGTGAAAGAGGAGCGAATAAATTTTCATTTCCCGATGTTCCCGATGAGTCCGTTGTTGCTGACGAAGACGTCGTTATGATATTACCATCTCCAGTATCAGCGGGTGGAACAGCAAGAGTTCAGCGACACTTTCAATTTTCAGTGGATTTATCACGTTTTAATCTGTACTAAAGAATGTTCCTTATTTTGTAACCTTATTTTTGTAACTTTATTTGCTGAGTTATGCTATTTTTTTAAATAAGAATAATATTATGATAAATATAGAACTTGGTCACTGTACCTTATAATTGGTGTAGCAGTGAAGTAATCGTCATGTCAAGCATTGACTATGTCGACGTGATTTCAAAGATTGCAGGCTCGTATGATAAGTACAGATAAAAGATCGGTAATACCAACACCACAACATTTTTTTTAAATTAATTAATTCGCAGGCTCATCAGTCCTCATCATGAACCAAATACCGGAAGCCTTTGAAACATGTGTCCTGAGTTAATTAATTAAATGTTGATAGTGTTGATGTTACTAATTTTTTATCTGTATCAAAAACTAGTACCAATACTACATTTTAAGGTAATGTTAATGGGGGATTAACCACATGCTCAGAAAGGGTTTATAGTTTTCTTTCCAATTTAATTTCAGATATAAAAATGGATGCTAATATTGATGAAATAATAATAATAATAATGGTTTATTGTCCAACAGTTACACCAATAATAGGACAAAAATTTAAGAAATTTAAAAGTACATGCATACATTTAATTATAAATCAAAATACATTCCAGAACTCATTAATAGTATTAAAAAAATATCGCTGTAGTGTAAGTCTGCAGATTGGCACATTGCAGCAAGTGGAGAGGCATGAAGGATATTAGATCTAGAAAGAGGAAGAGAGAAAGAAGTAGAGGAACGAGAGAAGAATGTAGGAACACGAAAATTAAGGGAAGCAAGTAGAAGTGGGCTATCAATACATCCATGGACCAGCTTCCATATAAATCGAGCACCTTGACATTCACGGCGATGTCCCAGAGATGTCATATTATGCCTAATCAGAAGTGAAGTATAGTCTATTCCTCGTTCTGGATACACTCCATCGGCCTTGAATGATGGGTATTTAAGGAAGCGACGCTGTATCTTCTCAATGGAGAGCTGAAGATATATATAGTGAGGTGACCAGACTTGCGAGGCATATTCCAGTTTGGTAGTAACAAAGGTGAAGAATAGGGTTCTTAGTACATGGTCACTTCGAAAAAAGTGTGAGGAACGTATAATGAAACCCAATGTTCTTGACGCCGATAAGGAAAGATTAGCAATATGTGGGGCAAAACTCAAAGTAGAGTCAAAAAGTACTCCGAGGTCTTTAAACATGTCTAGTTTCTTCAGTGGATTACCGTTGATAGAATAGGTAGATATAGTGGGGTTACGTTTCCGAGTGTAAGAAACGAAACAGCATTTGTCAATATTCAACCTTAATCTATATTTCGCACACCAGTCGATAATGTTTTGGATATTCTCTTGCAACTTCAGTACATCATTCCAACTTGTAATGGACCCATAAATTTTAAGATCATCAGCATATGCAAGTACAGAACAAAGAGTAGCGGGCCCAAGCTGGAACCCTGTGGAACACCTGAAGATGGCAAATAACAGAAAGATTTGTAACCATTGTAATGAACATAATTATATCTCCTGACTAAATAAGAGTCAAGTAGTTTTAGGAGAGAAGGGCTTACTCCAAATTCAGAGAGTTTGTGTAATAAAATTGTGTGGTCCACAGTGTCGAAAGCGCTACTAAAATCAGTGTACACAACGTCAACTTGCCCCTGTTTATCCAGAACTTCACAGATGTACTGACAAAGGGTTACAAGGTTAGTGACCGTCGAGCGTCCGCGTATAAAACCATGCTGATAAGGTGATATGAATGATCTACAGTTTTCATATAAGTGCGAAAAGATAACAATACTTTAGAAAAATTAGATAATATAGATATCGGTCTATAATTATTAATATCAGTTTTTCCACCTTTCTTAAATACTGGACATATTCTGGTTCGCCGCCATAAATGAGGGAAGACAGAAGTTTTTATGGATAAGTTAATTATTGTTGTTAAAGGTTTGGCAAAAGCCATACCAGCCTTGCGTACAATAAAAGATGGAATTAAATCATCCCCAGCTACGCAATTATCAGGAAATGATGCCATAATTTTAACCAAATCTACTTCAACGATAGGTGGCAGAGAAAATGAAATGCGGCTGTTATCAGACTCAAAATCAGACAAAGATGATCCAGGTAGATAGATAGAGCAGAATTTCGTAGCAAAGGCATCTACAATAGTTTGTGGCGTATCTACCACAGACTCATTAAATGACAGAGTACTTGGAATTCCAGTTGTACCTTGTCTATCGTGAATAAACTTAAATATCTTTCTAGGATTGGATTTGATATCGGCTTCAATAGAGTCCAAATAGTGAGTATAAGCTGCAGAAATGTGTGTTTTACAGAGTAAGCGCAGTCTCTTGAATTCGTTTTGAAAGTAAGGTTTCTTTGTAGTGATCCATTTACGTCGGTAATAAGATTTAAGTTTAATATTTGCTATTATATCTGAAGTGAACCATGGCGGATAATGCGCCTTTTCAGAGTTAGAAGAAAATTTTGGAACACAAACATCAAAAATGCGATAAAGATTGGAATAGAATTGATCCAATGCGTCATTAACATCATTTAGACCTTCCAGAAATGACCAGTCTATGCTAGCAATCCCAGTGAGTAACTGTGAAAAATTAGCTCTTCTAAAGTTGTACAGTAGATTTGAGTTAGTTGGAAAAGTCGAGGATGATGACGCACGAAAATCAACAGAAACAGCTATAGCAGGATGATAGGGATCGATTGGTACGTAGTCTACCGTTACAATTTCTTATAGAATTAAACTGTTTTAAATTTAGTGAATTAGCAAAGCAAGAGAACGTAGTGCATTTAGGACAATTTAACGACTCGTTGTTGAAATATGGAAGATTAAAATTACCAAGAATGATAATTGGCTTATCTAGAAGGAATACTTCAAGACATTCGCACAACATCTCAAATTCATATGCCGAAATATTTGGAGGTATATACAAAACCGCTAGGTAGAAAGAAACTGCACCAAAAATACATTTACAGGCAACAATATCGACAATAGGAATAGTCGAAGTAATAGTAGTAGTATCAATAACATTATAATTAATTAAGTGGGATAAAGCCAAAAAAACACCACCACCAGTAGACCGATTGATTACATCAAAACGTCTGTCGCACCTAATTATGTTATAGGAAGGGGGTAGTAATTCAGAGCTACAAAGTGAATCATCTAGCCAACTCTCAGTGACAGCAATGACATCATAAGAAGATGCACAAGCACTAGTAAAAAAAGAATGGGTTTTAGTTCTAAGACCTCTAGTATTTTGGTAGTATATATTGATAGAGGAGAAGCAACTGTTGGATTCCTTTAGTTTAAAGTCGAAATAATAGATGGTATACCTCTAATATACTTTATTCTAAGGTTAGATTCACCATTACTTAAACGGTTAGACAAATCAGACCTAGCATTCTTATGAATTTCAATTTGCATGGGCGTACGGTCACGGAAGATAGATGCTTTGGAAAATTTCGGTTTAGACTTTAATTTAGAAATGTTCCTTAGAACAGCATGAACATTAGTTTCAGACGAGAAACAAACCTTAATAGGACGCGCACGATCGGCCCTCGTACGATCAAACCTGCCCAATCGAGAAACTTTTAGATTCGCATCAGAAATTTGGAGAGTGGAACACATATCATTGACTAGACCAATATCAAATTCTATCTGCTCATTATTAGTAGCGCAATTGTTTTCAATGCAACCAAAAATAATTATGTTTGCTTTACGTTTATCCCGATCCGCTATTTCCTGAATAATCTTCTCAGAATCCAGAAGAGACAATGAGTTGGTCACCGAAGATTCCTTCAGTGATTGCTTAAGGTTTTTTATATCATCTTGGAGCGACACTATTATTGATTTCAAACTTTTGATGTCATTACCTAATGAAATACAGTTCCTACATGACCAAGAAAAGCCAGTATTCTGATGTAATTTACGCGCTTCAGAAGGTGAAACTTTAACAGAATCAATTCTGAAAGGCTTACTGCAAATACAGCAATTAATTAATTTGTGCGGCTCATCCGCCACACCGCAACACGAACACGACGGCATAGATGCAAAAATTATTATAGTTGCAAAAATTATTATAGTTGAGTGAAGACACAATAATAGGAAATAGTACAAGATCAATTTAATCACATTGAATCAGTGGAAGTAAATCTGTTTAGTACTCGCAGAAAGGAGCTTTTAAAACTTCATTACTCTTGTAGAAATTGCAACTGCAACGGTCGTTCTACTATTAGGGAGAAATCCTTTACTAAATTGAATGTTTCGTTTTAAATAGTACTTTAAACGGTATATTGAAGTCTTTAGAATGCTTGCATCGTGTACTGATTAATTCTTCTTTTATCTACAACATCATATTCTTTCAAAAAGTAACTTTATGTTTCTATTAAATCCTCTTAGAGGTTCATTTTAATTTAATTAATAAAATTCCAATTACTTTCAACTCTTTCAACTTTCCCAACTATGTAAATAGAAAATTATGACATCTAATTGATATTTTAAATCGTCTTAAATAAAACGCATCCGCAAAAAGGGAAATCATCCTCTCCACCGAAACAAATTACTCCAAATTTATTCGGTAAGGGAGCTCCGTGGTATTTGAAAAGTAAAACAGCGTTAGCAACAGCCGCCCTCGGGAGATGATGATATTCAAGACGAACCACCCCCTTCCCCCTTCTCTCATTTCCACACCCTATCGCGCGGGTAGGGTGCACCTGCAGATGCCGGCGACAAGATAACTCGAGTTATACTGACTGTCTTCCGCAATAATAAAACTTCTAATAATTCTCCCCGGCTGCCGTTGCCCATATTTCCTTAATTTATTCGCAATAACACAAAACGACAGGGGAACACGTCCTGGGCGCCCACGGTTTCCTTTACGTTTCGCGCGATTTCTCAAGTTCTCATGTATCGTTCGGTTTGGTGCCCGCAGGAGGTACGACATCGAACTGTTTCGCCTCTTAATAAGAATCATAAATCAAACGGAATTTCTGAGTTCTGGTACGACGGGCTGAAGCGGAGGAACTTTCTCTCGCACTTTTGGTGTGCGCGCGTGTGTGTGTGTGTGCTCGCGTAATAGCTGCGAGGTTAATTGTGAAATATTGCTGTAATGTTAAGTAATCAGGTTTTTTTGTGTTATCGCAATGTCAAAATTGTTAAAGAGGAATGAAATAATTGACAGTAATAGATGTCAAATTAACGTTTATTGTATAGTAAGATCTTTCCTTTTCCGCCATTTCCTGAAGCTTATTAAATAGTTCTTTTAGTGATATTTGACACTTAAACGTCAAACTGATCCACATCTGAAATTTGAGCGCCAAACTTGTCTATATTTGACATTTTAATTTTAATCATATTTGAGATTTAAACGTCGAACATGTCCGAACTTCAAGTTTGAACGACACGCGTATTACATCAACGTCAAACGTCAATGTAATGTTGGTATTTGACATCTTAACGTCGAATCTATCCATATTTGACAGTTAAACGTCAAACGTGCTCATATTTGACAACTGATGTTGAACGTGTGCAATACGTTGCCAATACCGTTGGTTATCGTATTTGTGGAAGGCGATGTTAATTTTGGTGGGGTTTGTGCCGGTTTTCGTTGTTTATAAGTACCTGACGTAACGTATTTGACACCTAAACGTCAATTTTATCCATCTCTGATACTTTAACGTCAAACATGTTGTCTATATTTTTCATCTAAACGTCAAAGGTGCCAATATTTAACATCTGATGTGCAACGTGTCTACTTAATAGCACGAGACTTGTCCATATTTAACAAATTTGTTCATATTCAACATAAAACGTGTCCGTTTTTATTAATTCAACAGCAACCTTGTCCATATTTCACATCTTAACGTAAAACTCGTCCATATCTGATAAATGAACGTCAAACAGGTTCGTATGCGAGTTTTAAACGAGAACTTTGACATTTAAATATGAATCTTGTCAAAATTTGACAATTAAATGTCATCAAACCTGACACTTAAACGTCAAACGCCTACATTTTGTTAGTTTTCTATTAACGCTCGAGCATTTTTTCCAGTTTAGCCGTATTTACCGCCTATTGGGATGAACGTCTAATGTTTTGACACACGTCGCCGATACTATGATTGCATTTGCACTTAAACAACATCGATCAGATTTGACAGTTAAACGTCAAAAATGGTATTTTAGCTTTAAACGTCAAACTTACGCATCTTTGATATCCGATACTTGACGTTTAAATGTTAAAATTCTTCACATTTAAGACAATCTGAAATATGAAAGTTCACTACGTTTAATATACGAACGTCAAACACGTTCACATTTGATGCTTAAAGAGCAACTTTGTCCATATTAGTCGTCTAAACATCAACTCTGTCTATATTTTGCATTTAAATTGTAAACTTGTTCATATTTGATATCTGAACGTTAAACATGTCCATATTCGACATTTAAACGCCAAACCTTGTCCATATTTGACACCTAAATGTCAAAATTGATTCATATTTGACATTTAAATATCAACCTTGTGTATATTTGACACTAAAAAAAATATTTTTGACATTTAAATGTCAAGCTTATCTATATTTGACATTTACATGCCCAACTTCGTCCATATTTGATACCTAAATATCAATATTTATTCATATTTGACATTTAAATGGCACGCTTATCTATATTTGACATTGCAATGCACAATTTTGCTCATATTGGACACCTAAACGTTAAAATTTATTTCTATTTGACATTTAAATATCAAGCTTGTCTATATTTGACATTTAGACGCCCAACCTCGTCCACATTTGAGGCCTAAATGTCAAAATCTATTCAGAAATAACATTTAAATATCAAGCTTACGTATACTTGACATTTAAATGCCAACTGCATTTATATTTGATATTTAAATGCCCAACTACGATTATATTTGACATCTAAATGTCAAAATTTATTCATATTTGACATTTAAATATCAAGCTCTTGTATATTTGACACTTAAATGTCAAGCTTGTCTATATTTGACATTCAAATGTCAAGCTTGTCTATATTTGACATTTAAATGTCCAACCTCATCCATATTTGTTACCTAAATGTCAATATTTATTCATATTTGACATTTAAATATCATGCTTGTGTATGTGTGACATTTAAGCGGCACGCTTGTCTATATTTGATATTTAAATGCCCAACTTCGACGATATTTGATTTCTCAATGTCAAAATTTATTCATATTTGACATTTAAATGCCAAGCTTGTGTATATTTGATACTTAAACGCCCAATCTTGTCAATATTTGACACCTACATGTCAAAATTGATTCATATTTGACATTTAAATGCCAAGCTTGTGTATATTTGATATTTAAACGCCTAATCTTGTTCATATTTGACACCTAAATGTCAAAATTTATTCATATTTAACATTTAAATGCCAAGTTTGTGTATATTTGGTATTTAAACATCCAACCTCGTCCATATTTGACACCTAAATGTTAATTTTTTTTCATATTTGACATTTAAATATCAACCTTGTGTATATTTGACACTAAACCGCCCAACCTCGTTCATATTTGACATCTAAATTTTAAAATGTATTCATATTTGACATTTAAATGACAAGCTTGTCTATATTTGACATTTAAACGGCCAACATCGTCTATAATTGACTCCTGAATATCAAAATTTATTCATATTTGACATTTAAATATCAACTTTGTGTATATTGGACATTTAAATACCCAACCTCGTCCATATTTGACAGCGAAATGTCAAAATTTATTCATATTTGACAATTAAATGTCAAGCTTGTCTATATTTGACATTTAAACGCCCAACATCGTCCATAATTGACACCTAAATATCAAAATTTATTCATATTTGACATTTAAATATCAACCTTGTGTATATTTGACACTAAAACGCCCAACCTCGTTCATATTTGACATCTAAATGTTAAAATTTATTCATATTTGACTTTTAAATCCCAAGTTTGTCTATATTTGAAATTTAAATGCCCAACATTGTCCATATTTGACACTTAAATGTCAAAATTTATTCATATTTGACATTTAAATATCAAGCGACATATTTGACATTTAAGCACCCAACCTCGTCCGCATTTGACACCTAAATGTCAAAATCTATTCATAAATAACATTTAAATACCAATCTTATGTATATTTGACATTTAAATGCCAAGTGTATCTATATTTGATATTTAAGTGCCCAAGTTCGACTATAGTTGACATTTAAATGTCAAAATTTGTTTATATTTGACATTTAAACGTCTAAGCTTGTCCATATTTGACATATAAATGTCAAAATTTATTCAATTTTGACATTTAAATATCAAGTTTGCGTATATTTGACATTTAAATGTCAAACTTGTCTACATTTGACATTTAAACGCCCAACGCCGTTCGTATTTGACACTTAAATGTCAAAAATTATTCATATTTGACATTTAACAAACTTGTTCACGTGTCATATCTACATGACCTCCAATGTGTCCATATTTAACATTTTAACGCGAAATTTATCCACATTTGATACTTTTGACACTTAATCGTCAAAAATATCCATATTTGAACAGTATTTGACGTTAGTGTGCTCAAAGATGCCTGTATTTGACATATGACGTCTAACACGTCTATTTAAACGTCAAACTTGTTCATATTTTATATTTGATAAGCTTGATAAATTTTGTATTATCATTTTGACGTTTTGTGTATGGTGCGATCAGCATTGAGAACCATTTACAAACATCAATGTCATTTGAACATTTATAAAAATGTCCTTTATCAGGAAGTGTCCCTTACGTGGAAGTATTTTCCTTAAACGTGTAAAATAGTTCTTCAGAACGGTGGAAATCAAGTCTACACATGTTAATCGCATTAAGAACTTTAATCAATTTACGTGGGTGTTAGTCTTCACCCCCTTAAGATCGATCCGTCTCCGGGAAGTTGTTTACACACATACATCTCGGTAAACGTAGTATTACAGCAGTTTCAATTCCTAATTTAATTTTCATAAACACAGTGAACAGGAGCGACTCATAAACTTAAATTAACGTCTGGAATAGGTATCCATACGTCGCGTGTAATAATTAATGGTTTCTCAACAACGAAGATTAATCGTCCTGTGTGATTTTAACGCTGTAGTCTCTATCTAAACACTAGTCTGGAAACTACAACGACTAACTTGTATTGACTCGGTTTCGGTTGAATAAAAAAGAGAATTCAACCTATACGCCATTTCAAATTAATGTTTATCTTATCTAGTTGGTCGGAAATAAAAAAAAAAACGAGTCGGTCTTCTTTATCGCCGTTCCACCTGACGTTTATTTCCATGGCTTACTGCATTCGTAACACGACATTAATTTGCGTGAAAAATAAACTTTTTATAAGTACGCACGCCTGCAGGTGTTGAAACTTTTCCCTCAACAACGCCAACGGTTCGAGAACAACGTCTTTTGTGTATATATCTTCTGTTGTATATTAAATATATTCTCCGGTGCTTTTAAAAGAAGAAGTTTAATACAAAAACTTCTAGAAAAGCGGTGAGGTGGAAACCCACCGAGATTTAAAAGAGAAGATGAACCGAGCTCGAAACGTCTCACGTTAATATGGGATAATAATGGAAAAATGTGGAAAAATAAAATATTACATATTTGTAGAAAACTTACCCTTTGACGACTAGGTCCTCTCCCCGGTCCAGAATAACCATCGCCCTGGCCTCTCTGAAAGCAAATTAATCGTTACTACTCCTCAAAAAAATTACTTCCGTTGCATGTATATTAGATTAAGACTGTTTAAAGAATTAATTCCTGCGATCTAAATGAAAATAATAACGCGATATTATCGAAGTTTACTGATTAATAATGCAGACTCGGTAAAGTTTACTCAATAAGCTGTCTACTACAATTTTAATGCTCCGGAAAACCACTACACATAATTCCGAAAGCTAAATCACTATAAGGAAACGGATCGTCGTACTTAACGCCGTCGTGTCTTGGAAACTCCGCTAAACTAAAATAAAACGTTTGATCTCCCCCGACGTCAAAGTTTGGGACCACCGTTTAACGCTACTAATTACATTTCACATCTCGAAACTTGGACGATATAACTTTCAAGGAGAGTATACATAGATCTAGAGACAGTTGTGTGTAAGAAAACATTTCTTCCGCCATAAAAAAAATTAAACATCAGGTCTAATAAAACGTCACGTAAGATGACGTAAAATCCGTGTTTATATCATTATCTTGCACCAACATAAAATCGAAGTGACGCGATCTAGAAAGATGATTGACAAACGAGGTCACATCTGCACTTGATAGGATGTCGATAGAGGTAATGCACCATCACTGGTTTTATCGTTTTCAGGAAACGCACACATATTGGGAACTGGTTTTATTATCAAGGAACATGTGCGTTACCAGTTTTATACATATTATATATAGCTATAGTAGCTGTTACTTTTATAGGAAATTTCGTGCGTTTAATAGTTGATAAACATCGAACTATATCTTCCTACTCTTAAATGGTATCATCAACTGCCAAAGGCTCAACTATCAAATCGTCAACAAATTCGAGATTCAATTTCTAAATTAACAATCACAGAGTTTTTCATAATGTCAAGTATATAGCTCATGGAGTAAGAATGAACTTCAAGAGTAGCTGTCGGAAGACATGAAAAAAAAATGGTGGGAAACCAGACAATCACGAATTCGAGGTGGATGGTGGTACGAAAGAATTAAAGATAGTATTCCCAAGAACAACTATGGAGCAATTTTAAAAACATTATTATATCAGTAGCGATAGAAACATGCGGAGTAGTGTCCAACCATAAATGTAGAAAACAAACAAGATGGTGAAATGAACACATCGGAGAAGAAGTGACATTGCAATGCACAATTTTGCTCATATTAGACACCTAAACGTTAAAATTTATTTCTATTTGACATTTAAATATCAAGCTTGTCTATATTTGACATTTAGGCGCCCAACCTCGTCCAGATTGGACACCTAAATCTCAAAATCTATTCATAAATAACATTTAAATATCAAGCTTACGTATACTTGACATTTAAATGCCAAGTGCATCTATATTTGACATCTACATGTTAAAATTGATTCATATTTGACATTTAAATGACAAGCTTGTGTATATTTGATATTTAAACGCCTAATCTTCTTCACATTTGACACCTAAATGTCAAAATTTATTCATATTTAACATTTAAATGCCAAGTTTGTGTATATTTGTATTTAAACGCCTAATCTTGTCCATATTTGACACCTAAATGTCAAAATTTATTCATATTTAACATTTAAATGCCAAGTTTGTGTATATTTGGTATTTAAACGCCTAATCTTGTCCATATTTGACACCTAAATATCAAAATTTATTCATATTTAACATTTAAATGCCAAGTTTGTGTATATTTGGTATTTAAACGCCTAATCTTGTCCATATTTGACACCTAAATATCAAAATTTATTCATATTTAACATTTAAATGCCAAGTTTGTGTATATTTGTATTTAAACGCCTAATCTTGTTCACATTTGACACCTAAATGTCAAAATTTATTCATATTTAACATTTAAATGCCAAGTTTGTGTATATTTGGTATTTAAACGCCTAATCTTGTCCATATTTGACACCTAAATGTCAAAATTTATTAATATTTGACATTTAAATATCAAGCTCTTGTATATTTGACACTTAAATGTCAAGCTTGTCTATATTTGACATTCAAATGTAAAGCTTGTCTATATTTGACATTCAAATGTAAAGCTTGTCTATATTTGACATTCAAATGTAAAGCTTGTCTATATTTGACATTTAATTGTCCAACCTTGAAGAAATATGCGGAGTAGTGTCCAACAATAAATGTAGCAAACAAATAACAAGATGGTGAAATGAACACATCAGAGAAGAAGTAAGGAAGGAAACGAAACTTTGGAAGCAGCATTTACGAGATGGTTCAGATAATAGCTACACAAAATATAAGCAAAAACGAAAAGAAGTAAAAGAAATGATATATTAAAGGCAAAGACAGAAGCATTGTTTTATAAGGTAATGAAGAACCCAAGGAAAGATAAACAACACACGATAAGATATATTAAAGCAAAAGACAATAGAGTATTAACTAGTGAAGAGGAGAAAATGGAAAGATGAAAAGAATACTCCCAGGACTTAATTATTCTATAAAAGAATTCGAAAACAGCATTTTAGAACGGCTATAGAATTTTGAGATTGCTTTGTAATTGTGTTACAAAAATTATTTAAGACCTGTAAGAACGTTTATTCAACAATTCTATATAATATGTTTCCTACAGACCTTACAGAACAACTTAAAGAGCTAAAAACTTCTATAGGACACTGCCCATTTTGATTGTATAAGTGCTATTTAAAAATGTTCTTAGAAAAAACATTGCTCTATAAAATTTGCCCTGGAAGCGTTCTTAGCATATTTATAGAACATAAAATTGCTACCTGGATTAGGACAAAAGTTGGGAGAAAATTCTAGAAGCTTGAAAAAAGAAAATTCTAAAAGGCCAAAGAAGAAATGACATACGAAGACTTTATGGCCAACCGCGGAGATGAACATAAAATTCGTCATGCTATCACAATGGAAATCTAGTAGTACTTGTTATCGGCTCTCCCCTACACCATGCATTAGCTCATTGCGTGGTTAAAGACCTGAAGATGGATAAAGTTTGGAGCAGAAATTTGGAGGAATCGAGAATATTCAACAACAACGACCACAAGTTGGTAAAACACTGTAATACCACATTAACAAAGGTCGTCCCTTATTTGACTTGATGACCAAGGAGGCCACTTATCGACAGCCAAACTCTTTCCAAAAGATGTGGGACTCGTTGAAGAGCCTAAGGGAATGTCCATTACAAGAGGGGGATTAGGAAATTGAGCACATCAAAGCTGGGATGTGGGTTGGATGGATTGGATTGGCGAACTATAAGAAGCATAATTGAGGAACTATTTACCATTGCGAAGGTCGCGAGAGATACTGCTCTGGGATGGAACAGTTCTAAGGAGGAGGCAGTGGTAACGAGTTTTGTAGGTTTGATTATGACCTCGAAACCAACTGCTAGAGCTTAGAATGATACACTTTAACCTCTTCAAAACCAGAAAAAAAAGGCAAAAGCTTGCAAGTCGAACATCAAATTCATACTGAATTGCTTTTTTGATAGCCATGGAAGCATTCGTAAAGAGTTTGTGCCTCATAGCCAAAGGGTTAATCAACACCTTCACCGAAAGTTTCATCGAGTTCGAAAAAGCGACCAAACATTACAAACAACATTAAAATATATTTTGTGTTTCGGCAATAGATAACTCACATTAAGGGACCCTCATTTTGGAGTATTAGAAAACATTCAAAGGGATGCATGAAGTGTGAAATGAATCCCCAAAGAGAGAATCATTTAAAAATTTCATGTAGTAATTAGCTAAGAAGCTTTTACGCTCGATTTATGATCCAAGAACTGTCATTCTAAAGTCCTAATACTTTAAAAGTTGAAGAATGATTTGCTAATTGCCAATGTCAAATAAGTGTCAAAATTAACTCAAACATTTAACGTCCTGACAAGAGTTAGAGAGATTAAGAAGAAGTCAATTGTTGATCTTAAATTACCATTGCAACTAGATTTTGCCCACTAGCCTTATTTCCGATGAAATAGCATTAAGGGTCAAATTCATAAACGTCACTTGAAGCTCCCTCATTCTAATCCCATACTTACAACGCCATTTAGTTACTTATTGGAATTGATAGACAGTTAGTGTCAAAATTGAGCAGAGTTTAGGTCGTGTCGATAGCTCTCTTATTTACGACTGAGTTACTTTTTATCGTCTTTTTTGTGTTGTTCTTCTTGCTTTTATCTGATTTTATCTGCGATATTTGACTAATTATAACCACTTAAATCAAGGGTTAAGTAGTACTTCGGCGATCGTTCAACCTTTACTCAAATTAGCAAGATGTTTGATCATGTTTATGAATCATAAACTTGAGATGAGAATAAGGTTTCCTCCAATGAGTGACAGATGAGTATGAGATGAAGTAAGGATGAGTACTACTTAAGTGACAACTGTGAATTTGACGCTAAAACTGTTACTAATTCAGAATTAAAAAACCGAAGAATCAGTTTGGCTTATTTCACATGCTGTAGTTATCTCATGGCTGATACCAAAAAGAACTGTTGCAAGAAATGTTAGAGTATCCAAAAAGAACAGCCTAGATCTAGTACGCTTTCGATAAAACTTAACTGGCGACCTTTGTATTATGTGGCAAATTGCTGTAAGGGAACTAGAAAGACAGATCATATCTTCAGATTTTGCCAACCCCTATCCTAACCAGCCTCGTTTGATTTTTTCTGGAACAAGTAAACAACGAATGCCCATTTTCAAATGCCAAATTTTATCATACCACGCAAACGAACATCATTACACATCAAAATGGAGCAACATACACATATAACATAGATACATTTATACTGAACACGTGAATAGCGCAATCACTGTCCTATCTCTGATTGTTATTGTATTGACTGGATTATGGTCAGACGCATTAGAAGAGTATATATGCCGGCATGATTTATGTGCACGTGTGTTACTGTATCGGTACATTAATTACTTGTAATTTAATTCTGAATTAATGCAGGCATGCCAGCGACAGAATAATGATAACAGCCCTTGTACTAGTACCTACTAATACAAGGGAAATTATTCGATGCAGCAGGGTTGGAGTTTGTCTAATTGTGCTTCGATAATGAAGTGAAATTTTGATAATGAAATATTTTTTCACTACAGTAATGAGGAGTGAGGTGGGAGGTGGGAGGTGAAACCATAACAATTCACTTCAGTACTAAAAACAAACGGTACAGAACTTGAGCATGTTCCGAAAGATCGACCAAAACCGACTAGGGAATCGAGAACCACAACTCTCCTCAGCGGCATCTCACGGTAAACATTACACGTAAAGTCCGGAATGGAATGAAGGTGATACGAAAGGGTGAGAAACGGGGGAGGGTTTTCACCTGCCGTTCTCCGTTTCTTCTTCAAAAGAGAAAGGCACGTACCAAAGTTAAGTAGACAGAGTGGCGCGAACAATACTTTCATACATCGTCCATTGTTTCCTACCGGTTGTTTTTTTTTTTTTTTTTTTGTAACACGCACACACACACACGTATAACGTATAGAAGGAGAAAAGAAGGGGGCATCCTCCCTATCCGCTATTCAATGTACTCTGCTATCGGTAACCGAGATGGTGGAGAGAATGGGTGTATCAAAAGTTGTCTCCTCGCATTCACAAAGCTGCCATCGGAGAATTCAATTGCACTTACTAAAGCAAAGAGTACAAAAAGGAAGGAGATCTGTGTGGGGGATTAACAAAAGATTGTGTTATTAATCAAGACGTGTACACGAGGAAACGATTTTACTCAGAAAATTATGGAGTAATTGCGATGTGTTACGGACTAGTCTTTGGAACATATCGGTGTCCAAACTGAAAAAATCAGTCTAACGATTCCAACTCTTTTTCCACCTCACTTTGGCCTGACGAGCTTAAAATACTCAAACACGGCTTAAAAGTCACTCTACGGACCACGTTTAGTTAACTAGGAGCTTATGCTTAGTGAGGCTGATCCTAGTGTCTACAGTATCCAGGGATAGATGCAAATTGCAATTTAAATCAAAAAACAGTTCGGGTGATCTCTGATGATAACTTTATCAATTTTCTTTGTAGATCGTTCTCATTTTTAGCAATTTGCTTTGTTTATAACAATTTTCTTTTCATTAGTGCCGAGTATTTCTCAATTGAGCGAAGTTGAGGACAATTTGTCCATTGTCTTCGTACGAGTTCATGGTTAATTTGCCATAGTGACATGTAGTTAGATCTGGCCAAAGTAAAACAGGATCTTTGTGAATCGCTTCTGTAGGCATTCTTCGAAATAAATATTTTGGTTGATCGAACCAGTCGTTAGCTGCTCTTATACTGCATTTGCAAATTGTTTGTCAAACTAAATAATTTTTCTCAAATTTATCCAGCTTTTTTGTTTAAATTTAGGTGCAACATCCTCTCTTTTTCGTACAATATAGAACAATCGACCAAGAAGCTGATTGAAATCTGCTTTGATATAAGTTTCTTCGTCCATGATCATGAAGCCAAAATTATGGACAATCTTGTCGTAGAGTTTTCTATTGGATGCTTCTTTCTGCAAACTTTCTGCACATATCCAGGCGACATATGCACTTTTTTTAGCTACATCTCTAATAGACTTCCACTTTCACTTTTTCTTTTCCTAGTTAAACGTTCACTGAAGTTTTTAAGCACAATAGTTACAGTTGATTTTGCAATGTCTTTTGCGCACAATTAATTCATGCCTGCTTTCTTTCTTCGAGTTCATTTTGCAAACTATACCTTATTCCGAAAAAGTAAGGATGCTATAATGTGAGATAACAAATATGCTTACACCCCCCTAAACCATTATATTTGACATTTGACACTTGACACCTGTGATCAGTTTTTTGCGAATACACACCTTATACTGATAAGAAACAATCTGAATTTATATGATAACCGATATTTGAGGATATAAACCTAATTATAAGTGAATCTCTACGTGAGACTGTGTTGAGGACACCTAATTTTGACGGGAACAACTCCACTACGGTCTTGTAAAATCAACTTTGTAAGACTTTCCAGGTTATGATGATAGATATAAAGTTATACTGAGGAAAATGATTTTGATCTAATGCTAATTGGTCACACACAAGATTAAATGAAAACACTAGCGGGGATTTTGGGCAAGTTACTGGTTTCACGACCATCCATGGCCCAATTCACAAAGCTGTTGTGAAATGATGCGTTGTGGTAACCCATGGTGAGTGAGAGTGAAGGGGTGTTGTTAGATCGTGGTTGGTGGTGGGTTTTACTGGCAGATTATAGCTTTATCGCATTCGGTAGAGTTAGAAAAACGTTTATTGCTTAATCTTCTAAATTATGGCTACCCATGAAGATGGGAGTAAACAAACTGTCGAAACATTGGACAATCAAAATCCAACAAACGATGGAAATAGACCAAACAACAACAGATAGTGATATATAACTGCTGAGGGTGGTGGAGACTTGAACTATATATCCGCTTATATGTAAATGCTTGTAGCTTGAGTCAGATTTAACACATGATGCTACCAGCTAAGATACCAGCAGTATGTGAGGGTAAGATTAAAAAGATATGTATGATACAACACAAAATAATTTTTATTAAAAGATCATTGAGATGAAATGACATTTGAGTTCTAACAGCAGTACAACACTGGTGCTTTTAAGAGCTCCCTCTCGAAGAAGTGTGGCGGATTGCATATTTTATCCTACACCAGCTTTGCATGTGTTGAGCTGCGCTCAGAGCGAAGGCCAAGGCCTGTACAACTGGAAAACGTCATCAGTTCAGATGTTCTGTAAGTTTTGACCGACTTATTAAAACTATTACGGTAACTAGGCAACCCTTAGATTGTCTGGTAGTGCCCTTCAAGTTTCGTTACTGTTCAAGGACGTTAACGAAAGTATCTTTGATCAGTATTCATTTCGAGTAAACGTTGAGCAAAGCCACAATATTAAAACAAAAAAAAAAACAAAAAATGACAAAATCTGACAGTTTTAAAGTAATTAATTCCAGTTAATTTCCAGTTTCAGACTTCCATAACAATAATTTTTACTTGAATGATTCAATTTTGTTCCATAGGTCAGATGCAGTTTTGATGGTCCCTGGAGGCCAAGATTCATAATGTTGAGTTGTTGGAAAATATCGGCCAAAAAAGCTAACCTAGCGATGAATTCACCGTCACGTAGTGTTTTGGCTAAATCAGGTTTTTTTTTTCATCAAAGAACATACCTACATTCTTCTTCTCTAAAAAAAATGTGGCTAGGACCTGGCCTCTGGACAGCCACCGAACTTCAGTATGCAGAAGGAGATTCGAATGAATAGATCCCATGTCCTTTACCACAGTAGTCAAAACCTCATTTAGTTCAGGACTCAAACCTTTGGCAGCAAGCATCTCTCTACGAATAATGCAGTGTGTTAAATCAATATCACTGTTTGCTTCTTTCCTGACTAAACTTGGCAAACGTGTTTTGTGTCCTGTCATTGCCGCGGCACCATCGGTGCAAAGTCCAATACAGTCTTTCCAGGAAAGGTTTCTGAGTTTGAAATATTCGTCAATGGCTTTAAAAATGTCTTTGCCTATTGTGTGACTTTGCCACGCAGTTGACGTCAGGAACTCCTTAGATAACTTGATACCAGCGCTACTGCCGTCAACACGATACTGCAAACACACACTTCAGGAGGAGTGAAACTCACCGTTAAAAAAATTGCAGTTGTATTGTAGATGCATTCATTTTTGTCCAGATTCAAGATTAAAATTAATTAGATGTTTTGCTTCGCGGACCACATGAAAATTGCCTGCGGACTATAGATTGAGAATCGCTGCTTTAGACGATGTTCTTCTTCTAACAAGCATTCTTCCAGTCTTGCATTGAAGTTGTCGAACACCTTCTCTAATAATACAGTAGACAGGTTGGCGATTTCTTGGCTTGTAAACTCTTGCTTTAAGGAATCGCCACAAATGCTAAGGTCTACTAAACTAGCTTCTCAAAAAGTCCATCACCTCATTGGCTGTACGGGCAGTTGCACCATCCTGCTGGAACCACATCCTCCTGCGCACTAAACGATTTCTCTTAAGTTCAGAGATCAGGAAGTTTCTTCAGAGAAGTATGGCCCAATGACACAACCTTTCGTTGCACCACACCACACAGACCAATAAAGAAAGTTCTGTTTGTTGACCGAACTTATCGCTTATCATCAAAATTTTTCCATCAGTCCTTAAGTCAATCATTCGCTCAGCAAATGCTATCCGGTTTGCATAGTCGTTAGAGTTTAACCTCTGGATAATCGCCATATGTTGTTTTTACTTTAAAACCGTCAGATCTTTTTGCCGCACCCTGTATATTGTAGGAATCACCTTACTAAGCAAGAGCAATAAAATTAGATCAAGTATGCGTAGTTTATCCGACCTCATCAGTGTCCTTCCAAATGCAAGGCAGGTTGCTAACAGCAACAATATCATTGAGAGCAAGTTGTGTGTCTTATAGAGGGCAAACAAAATGCATAGGTCACGAACTTAATTTTCATTAAATGAATTAATGAAGTTTTTGGTTCGAGTGTGAAGAAATACCTCCAGGATAATAAGTAGTGTTAAAAATTGGTCCCAAACAAGGTCAAAACAAGAACAACAGCTATTAACGACAAGTGGTCAAAAGCAAAACACGTTCATGTAATTTAATAACTCAGCTTCCAGTCACTGTGTCAATAACCTGTTGAAGACTTTGTTAGAACTTGACGCCGATCATTATACTGTTGGGGATTACATTGCAGCGGATAAAATTTTTAAAGCTTTCGAGAGATCTAGAGATCTATCGTGGTGGACCATTTTCTTTGTTTAAAAATGCTACTAGTGTTGTAAAAAAGGCAATATTCAGTACATTTGCTTACGATAAAGATTAGAATAATTGTCTTCTTGTTTTCCAATTAATGATGAAGCAATCACATCTGAAGACTTATCACGTTTTATAACTTGACTAAAGATGGCGTAGACGTGGTGAATCGATTGAAACTTTGTGTGGTCCTCTTAAAACAGATAACCCATAATACCTACACTAACTACCACGACTTGGATAATTCTCCAAATATCATTGTCGCAGCCCCAGAAGATGAACATTCTAAAATGCGATTGGCTCATTAGAAAAAAGAAGAAGGGTCTTACCATGCAACTCTATGGAACATGTGTATTTCTCATGACCATGAAAACCACATAAGTCCCTTACCAAAGTCATCTTTGAAAGATGATTCGAGGAGATATCAGGTATTGAATAGTCCTCAAGAGAGTTCTGTAAAAAACGTTAGAATAATCTCAACTACTTTAGTCCCAAAATTAAGACTTGACAGGAAATGATATCCATAACGATGAACTTTGCCTGGAAGAAATTATGGCCAGGTCGTGTTCATGGCAGGGATTTAGAAAAGTTTGAGCCTTCTTCTGATGATCCTCACCTTCCAATACACTCATTGCATTGCGACAAGACAGGTTGGTAGCAGCAGTGTTCAGTTCCTGCTTTGGTTTGTTCAGATTTCAAATCAGAATCTTTCACAAAGGAAAAACAATCAACGGCGATGAATATTATGCAAATTTATTACAGCGTTTGAGTTGATGTTTTATCAAGACAATGCCAACCAATTAATTAAAGTTCGAGTTGATTCCTCGTGCACCATATTCGCCAGATTTAGCCCTCTCGGATTATTTTCAGTTTCCAATCTTGAAAAAATGGTTTGGTGGTAAAACATTTGCTAACAACGAGGAGGTGGAGTCTATGGTTGATGGTTATTTATTATTGAAGCTATTGAACATCGCTATGTAGAGAAATAAAGGTACTCTTTCTCAATTTTTTAAAAAAGTTCTCGGAAAGCATCAGAGCACCGAACGCTACAAAATCTCTCATCGAAAAAGAAAAAAAGGGCAAAAAGTGCTTGGATACTCACCAAAACTGTGAAAAGGGAAAGTGTTACCCGTAGAATTATAATGATGATGGCGATAATAACGATAATGATAAAAAAGGATGAGTCAATGCTTTCCCCCCAGTAATTTTGTAGATATTAAATTTCAAGTTGTTGAGAAACGGTGTACTAAAGTCCCATATATATATATCTATACAGATATTGCGAAAAGATGATCCCGTTGAAATTTCCTCGACGATAATATCGAATATAACATCTCTCTTTTGTTCCTCCTGAATTTAAAATTTAGTATCTTTAAAATAAACGTCACGTTTTACGTTTAAAGTTTTAATAATGATGGCGCAGTCAGTAGGATATGAAAATTATGAATCGACGCGGCATAATAAGTTTATATAAGTGCGTTTTAGAATGAGATGAAATGTGCATGACATACCGAACTCCTCGCATATCGTACCTTAGACGACCCTATCTCCCTTGTGGAGATACCCATCTTCTTGTGCTGCCGTAACTGTACAGGATAGATGATTTGGTAATAGTGTGAGCCGATGTTTCGTACCATCTCCTGGTTCTGTGTATACTCCCGAAGAAGCCTTTCCACCTCTCCTGTAATGAAAGAAAAAATTTTTTTTTAGAGATATGTATGCTTAAATGCTGATTTAATCGAATACATTTTTTAAAAGCGTTTACCCTCGTTTTCCCGTTTTGTCCCCATTCACCCCTATTTACACGTTCTTTTTAAATTACTTCAGCATTCACTCTTGTACTACATTCACCCAAAGCGAGGACTAACCAAATAGAAAGCAGACGAAGAGGACAAGACGATGAAATAAAAAAGAAGGAGGAAAAAAACGCCACAGCGTACGCCAACTTGATAAAGAGACTCGCTTAGTTGGGGTGGTAGAGGCGAGGTTGCCAAATCAGTTTCGTAACGTGGCTGAGTGTCGCTATACTACCGGGCGGCAAATCGAAATTATCGACGAACTTCCACCGATGGAATTGGGAAGTTGTTTATTTCGTTACCAGTACCGAATGTAGCAGATTCGTTTGTAGCAGAACAGGCTGTGCAAATCTTGAAAAGTAAATATAAGCGGGATGTGCGGCGTTGTGTATGCATGCGAACGTGAGGGAAGGAGGGAGGGGGGATCATCTACGTTCCTGATGTGTGTACACAACACGCGCACACACTTATTTCGATGGTTTTTCCTTTACTTTTATTCCTAATCTAAATCGGTGGTTGGAGCGCGTATACTGATGATTGGATTTCGTTGAAAGGTTTTAGGTGTTTTGGGGACATTTTAGGAAGCTTTTATAAAAATAATCTCAACATCAAGTGATTTTTTTCTAAAAAATATATTATTATTTACAATTATTTATTTACATTTCGTTGGTCAGCAAGGTGGTACTCAGTGCATGCACGTTTTGCGGCTGAGAAAAATATGAATGTTGACCGAACTGTATAATTTCTGTGAACAAGCTCTTCTTCTGTTTCATTGACAATATTGAACACCTATCTCTTCACACGTACTCGCAAATCAGGTGGAAACTGCTTTACAGTTTGGCCAAGGTTTTTGACAAAAAGTACTATTGGTGAAGTAGTGTTACTTTCAAAAATCATCATCAGCACTGAGTATTGAAGGCAAATTTGTCAAAGATTCAGATTCGCTTATTATGGGAAAGGCGAATTGGTTTGAAGTTTTTTCTAAGATTATTTGCTTTTCTAAAAAATTCCCGAATCTTCTTCCATTTAACTTTAGATTCTGTTGCTGAAAAAAAGTGTAATTATATCAACTTACAAAACAACAGCAACAGTAGTTCAAAAAAATATTTACAGTTGGTTGCATAAAAATTAAACTTAAATAGAAATAAAATGATTAGTGGCGCACCGCACACTTCGATATTGTATTTTATATGATTGTTTCAGATTTTTGGCTAGCGGAAGTTCCTTTCGATGGTTGGCTTTCAATTTTAGCATGGAAGAAAAAACCGTAAGGACAATCCTTTATGAAACTTGCACGGCAATATGGAATAAAATGCAATCCTTACTACATCACCTCACATTTGGATTTTTTGTAAAACTTTTGGTTCTTCACCCCCCTCAATTCTATGTAGTTCTTTCTAGAATTAATGGTCGGCTATTTCAGTTTTTTTTTCTTTTAAATTTGATATAGAATTTAAGACGGATGTGCCCTGACGTTTTCTGGACTTTCTGATTAACACCTGTTTATCCAAGGTTAGAATCTTTGTTAGAGGGGTTGGTTATCTCCTTTTTCGTCTTCTAAATTTGGAGTGGAATTTGAGATGGATGTGCCCTGACGTTTTCTAGACTTTAAATAAATATTTTAATTTTTTGGATCCACTTCAACGCATTCGTCACCCCTCTCCTCAATTCTTGTTCTTTTTAGAATCTTTGTTAGGGGAAAATGTCCTCCAGAACCTAAGCACGTCACCCCACGTTTGGATTTTTTTTGTAAAACTTGTCCATTTTGCTCGTCACCCCCCTCCTCAATTCTAGCCATTTCTAGAATCTCTATTAGGGGTTGGCTATTTCCCCTTTTGTCATCTAAATTTGAAATATGATTTAAGACGGATGTGCTCTGACGTTTTCTGGACTTTCTGATCAACAGCAGTTTATCCAAGGTTAGAATCTTTGTTAGGGGTTGGCTATTTCCTTTTTCGCCTTCTAAATTTGGAGTGGAATTTGAGATGGATGTGTCCTGATGTTTTCTAGACTTTAAATAAATATTTTAATTTTTTGGATCCACTTCAACGCATTCGTCACCCCTCTCCTCAATTCTTGTTCTTTTTAGAATCTTTGTTAGGGGAAAATGTCCTCCAGAACCTAAGCACGTCACCCCACGTTTGGATTTTTTTTGTAAAACTTGTCCATTTTGCTCGTCACCCCCCTCCTCAATTCTAGCCCTTTCTAGAATCTCTATTAGGGGTTGGCTATTTCCCCTTTTGTCGTCTAAATTTGAAATATGATTTAATTTGAGGTGGACGTGTCCTGATGTTTTCTGGACTTTAAATAAATATTTTCTTTAATAATTCTTTGGATCCATTTCAACACATTCGAATTGTGCTCCCATCTGGTACGGACCTAACCACATCATCCCACGTTTGGATTTTTTTGTAAAACTTATAAATTTTGCTCGTCACCCCCTTCCTCAATTCTTGTTCTTTCTAAAATCTTTGTTAGGGGGAAATGCGCTCCCGAACCTAATTACATCACCCCATCTTTAGATTTTTTTTGTAAAACTTGTCAATTTTGCTCGTCACCCTCCTCCTCAATTCTTGTTCTTTCTAGAATCTTTGATAGGGGTTGGTTACTTCCTTTCTTGTCTTCTAAATTTGAAATATAGTTTAAGACGGATGTGCCCTGACGTTTTCTAGACTTTCTGATCAACACCAGTTTATCCCAGGTTAGATTTTGCAAGATACGTTCACGTGGCTCTAAACTTTCTGTTGTAGGAACTTTTGGCGAAGATTTTGTGTTGGTAATGCTGCTTGAGCTAAATCCAGATTGACTGTTTTATTTATAATTTATTTGGACATTACTATCTGATGCATGGAACATATAATCTGGAAAGACAACTTCATTTATTGGATCAAAAATGTTACTGATCCTCTACCCTTTGTAGTACCTTTTTGGGGCATCCAAAAACATTAATAATGTTAAAATAAAAATAATTATTAATTAAAAATAATAAATTTATAAATTAGGGGGGCCACTGGACCAATCTTCAACCGCTCACCGCTTAAACAACCACCTATATCCATATAAGAAGGCTCATGGTGAAATAATAATCGCAAATTTTATGACCCTTTTCTTGCAGAGCCACCTCAAAAATTTTAAAAAATTTATTGTTTTGTTTTTCTCAATCATTTGTTTCTATTATACAATTGAGATGCCAAAATTAAATTCTTAATTAATCTAATTGATCTTCCTTCTAAAGAAGTAGCTTAACTTAAAACTCTAGATCTTAGTTAGTGAAGAAGAGGGCCTACTTGAAATTAAGCCGGAATGATCGAAGAAAAATGTAAATAAGCGCAAACGGGGATGAATCGTTTCAAGAGAGATCTTTTTCATCAAGACAAATGGAAGTCATCGGGTACCCAAACGTATACCAACACAGTGTCATCACATTAATTCGGAACTAATTATCCGTAAAGCCTCATTTTATCTGGAGTATATCCAGCCTAATTAAATTATTTAGAGTCCCAGACGTAATAGTCAACCAAATATATTTACTTTAAAGCGCATCGGCATTTTCCACCAATTATCGGAGGCTTTCCTATTGAGAGTTTTATGTTAATTAAAACGCTTCCATGTATATATATATATATCTAGAGAGAGAGAGAGAGAGAGAGAGAGAGAGAGAGAGAGAGAGAGAGATAAAATCCGATGCAGTAATGCTGTCTATTTATTAATTAAAGCGTTCGCATTTAGTTATATGAATTATTTACAAAAACAGGATTTGTTAAGCGCATGATTTGATGAATATGAGATGCTTTTTCCTGTATTTTCGTACAGGAAACGTTTGCGTTTGTGAAACGTACTGGGCGCGGATTATTTTCAGTTTTTAACCGGCTGAATTTAGAGTGCCATTAGCATATTATGACGACTAAAATGTGAATTTTCCCTGTCTATCTCAAACAATTTTTTTTTAATTAATGTAATTTTAATTTTCTATTCCCTTATGTATCTCTATTTAAAGGTTAATAAAACAAAAATCAGCTAAAAAAACGAGGTTATATTTTTGCCTGTTTAACCGTTTAATCCAATAGGAAAATAGACTACAGTAGAACCTCGATTAATCAGGGCTATGGTCGGAACGCTAAAAAGGTCGGATAATCAGAGGAGAATGAAAATCACCTTTCGTCTTCTTCTTCTTCATCTTCTTCATAGCCAGCCTGTTCCAAAACGAGATCGATCATCTGGTCATCTCCCATTTCTTCTACTGAAACAGCACCAGCCATTCTTCAATATCAACAGGCTGAACATCTCGTTGAAGAGATTGCAGATCAGTTACTAAATTTTCTGTGTCTGATTCATCAGCTTCTGGAATGTCTTGGTCTTGGTTGAAGCTAGGATTCTGAAGGGTGGCGTCTTTTAGTTCGTCCCAATTTTGAGCGCAAGTGTAAATTGCATCTTATATGTTAAGGCCTTTCATTGCTTCAAAGAGATCGCAACCCTCTTCTGTTTTAGCCACTCTATGACGCCCTGATCCATGGGTTGGATCAAAGACATCACAAAGAGGGGGAGGGGAGGGGAAGAGGTGCAAAAACATAGCTTTTACATCATCATCTTGAAGTTCGTCTTCAGAGGGGTGACTTGGAGTGTTGTCGAGCAATTAAATTGCACGGATTGGCAGAATTTTGGCCTTCAAATATTATTTGACAGCCTTGATGGCCTCTCTGGCGGTGAAATCACTTTCATCGCCACCCAGTTTTTTGTGGAGCTGAAATGCTTTTTCTTTTATAATTGGACCAGCGAGAGGGTTCCCCTTTCCTGGCAAAACCAAACGCAGACTGCGTCATCTAAAACTTCAAGTTTAGTGTCTTCTATTTTTTTACAGCTTTTTCTCCTTCTACTGTCAAACAAAAAGATTCAAGATCCTTACGATTCTTTCTCCAATCTTTAATCGTTCTTATTCCTACACCTATTTCAGAGGCTAATTTAGCAACTGACCCGCCTTTGTCCAGTCTTTGCAAAACGTTTAATCTCTGTCCTATTGTACACGGATATGAGGCCATTTGTAGTAGAAGTCTTAAGCAACACTTCTTATCCTTTTTCCAAATCTGATGTTGATGAGTTTGCTAATGGTCTTGCAAAGAAAGGGGTGGAGTCTCTATTCATTGGATCAGAGCTATTCCACGGCCTTACTAAAAGCTCCAAGAAAGCTCATCGTTAGTGAAAGACCCATCAAACAAATCTCTTATTGAATTAACATTCCTGTGGGATAGGGATGAGCACCTACAAAAAAGGAACTTAAGGGTAGAGAAGAGAGGCTTGCTGGTCTGAGACACTCCAAGATATTCCTAGGAAACTACAATAAACACAGAGCAAGGAGTGCGTTGCCACCTTGGGAAACACATGACAAGGATAGGTCTAAAACAGGATAGCGATTTAACCTGACGAAGAGAAAATACCTGCTCTGAAACTATCACAGCTATTGGAGTTTATTATAGTTCTTAGACTGGATGGGGAGCTTTAAGAGCAGGTATACTCCAGCAGTTTACAGCTCATGCAAAGGGGGCACAATAGATCAGTAGGTCGCAGCCCAATATCACCCTTCTTTTAAATTTAAATCTGACATTCTAACGCTAAGACAAACAAAAACGTTAATAACTTTTTCAGCCATTATGGTTAAATCCCAGACGGATCCCAACGAAATTCACTGGCGAAGGCGATCTGAGGCTTCACCTCAAAAAGAGGATGGGGAGGTGGGATGGGTTAAAGGAATTAACAATAGATCTTATTGATCGCAGTGAAGAGAGGCGGTTAGTGTCCAATCAACTTGCTACTAATCTAGTCTAAGCTAAGGGGAAGAACAAAGAATAAGGGAGGTGGTGAAATTATCTTTTTTTTTTCAGATAACTCGTTGTTAACCTTTACAGCAATATACCTATAGATTTTACTCTAAAAATTGGCTGCAATATATTAAAAGAAAACATTATTGACCATAACGAAATCGAAAATTGAACAAAAATTCCTAACCTATTGACTAATAACAACTATTGTCAATTCAACGAGACCTACGTGGATGATGTCTTCTGAAAAATGACGATTGATTGAAAATTCTAATTTTAACATAAGTTATAAACATTATAATTCAATTAGTCCCTCTAAATTTAATTTTTCACAAATTCTAGATTCAGTGCTGAAGATGGCTTAAAGCCGAAACAAGTCCACTGTATGATAGATAGATAGATAGATAGATTTATTTGCAAGTTGTTGCATTGTCACATCACATCCATGTATAAACAAAATAAAGTACACAACAGTTTAAAAAGTGTATAAATAAAACATTTGTAGCTATGACTAGTTATCAAGTATATCCAAAAAAAAACCAAATACGGAAAAGACTAGAACTTATATGTTAAATAGTCTTCTACACTGTAGAACGTTTGCTGCATCAGAAACTCCTTGACCGCTCGGTGAAAGCTTCGTTTGGACATGCCCTTCGTCTCGGCGGGAAGTTGATTATAAAGTTTTATTGCAAGGTGGTTTGTAGTGAGCTGACTCTTGCTTATTCGGTGATACGGAATCGTGTATAAGTTTTGGGATCTGGTGGAATAAGTGTGGAGACTTCCATTTTGGATAAATTTTTGCGGGGATTCGTGGACGTATTTGAGACAGGCTAGGACAAATAAGGAAGGTAAGGTAAGTATTTGATGTTCTGGGTATAGATTTCTGCAAGTTGTTCGTTTTGGTACCCCTGCTAATGCTCGAACAGCTTCCTTCTGTAGCCTGAAGATAGTTTCCATCGCTGATGATGCACCCCACAACAAGATACCATATGTGGCTCTGCTCTCGAACATGGCGAAGTAGGCAGACCTAGAAGCCTCATATGTTGCCGTTTGCTGTAGTCTCCTAATTGAAAAAATTGCCGAAGCTAATGTTCCTCTCAAATTGTCGACGTGCCTACTCCATATATATACTCCATATATATACTCCATATATATAACTTATAATTATAACTTGGGAATTTACCAGAGAGACCTATCCATACTACTACAAAGGGGATATCTTTTTCTTCTTAGCAAAAGACCACAAGGAAAAATAAAAAAAATCTATCTGCCAGAAAGTTTGGCAAAACAAAAAAAAAAGTCCAATAAGACATCAAGCATTTGTTTTGAAGGAATTTATTTTAAAAAGCAATATAAATACATCTCCCATTTTTTTTGTACTTCTAACACAGCATCCCCAAGCATTGATCGTTCAAGAAAACTCAAGGAGTCCTGGTGAAACCTCTCCAGCTTTGGATTTTCCTGAACAGCATAGTTCCAGGACTATCAGTCGGCCTCAAACTTCTAGCACCCAACAGTTTGTATTGCCTATCAATTTCCCCTTTATCCACACCGCATTGTATTAAATTTTGACCGGCTTCTAACTGTTTGGCAGTCGGTGTTGTACCTTTAAATAAAACAAAAAAAAAAGAATCAGAATAGATCATCATGGCTTTTTTTTTGGAGCAACTCACTTTGGTAATCACCCATGAAAGCAATTCCGACAGATTTTGAATTCCATTTCAAGGTATGCGCTCCAACTTTATGCCAACCAGCACCTTCGTAAATTTGGCCATCACCTCCGATAATAAAGCTAGAAGATTGATGCGAAAACATAATTAAATAGTCCTTATTAAGGGGATATAATAAAATAACTTACTTATAACCGATATCATCGAAATTTTGCTCATCGATATGGTAACTTTGCATGTTAACCAATCTTCTAGAGCAATCAGCTTCTGTGGTACAAGTCGGTGTCGATGTATGATGAATTATGACGTATTTAACAGGTTTGATTGCATATTCGATCTTAACAGCTTCAGCGCCACCCCAATCATTTTTAGATATTATCGTAGGACATCCTGTATATAAAAAAAACAAAATTAATTTAATTAAAAAAATAATTAAATTATTACTTACCACCGAAGACAATTGCGATTTCCATGGCTATAACGATAAATATTATGCTCACTTTCATTATTATAACTCTTTAGGATGTGTCTTTAATATGTTATGGTTTTAATAGCGATATATCTCGACTGCTTACTTCCACCTTTTCTAACCGCAATTTATACGGCGTTTACGACGGTCAAGATTCTTATAATCGGCGAAAAGGTCACAAAGACGTTGCACTTGCGCTGACGTCAGCGGCGATAAAATTTAACACTGGTTATTCAGGATTAACATTGTATATTTACAGTAAGTACATACTAAGAATTGTGGTGTTGATGTTATTATGCTATTCGGGGAATTAGGGGAATGATCGTTTTTGTCTGTCGTAATCGTAGATATTTTATTAGAAATATTGGCCTTTTTGATTCTGTTCTTTTTTTGAAATTTCTACGAAGCAAATTACTAGTTTCAAACACGGGACTTTCTCGTATTACAAGGAATAATACACCGAATATCTTACAACAAATAAATAACTTCTAGCATGAAGTAAATCTTAAGTTTGCCTCAAGAAAATACAAGATTGGACACATTGTTCTTTAATTAAGTAAACTGATTTTACATTTAATAATATTACACCGAGTAGATTAAGTTTTCATTAGGTTCAAGAAAAATGTTGTTTTATTCAAAGAATCTTAACATTTTCCTGTAATATTAGAATTTGTTGCAAAGAACAAAAATCTTAAATTCTTGTCAAGAAAAAGTAACTTTCTAGGCGAGTTATATTTGTATTTCTTAGGTTAGTAGTGCTGTATATGATAAAGGCGGTAACATAATAGTTGTCTAATCTATCGGTCACGTAATTGTAATGTAGCAATAAGAAGTTTTGTTAAGTTGTGTTATAATGAATAAAACCCAACAGGTTATGGGCCCAGGACAAATAAATCGAGTTAAAAATATAAAAAAAGGAAGGCTAAGGAACAAAAAACCGTTAAAAGTTATAAAAGTGTAAAAATGGCAGGAACAAAAAAGGAATACAACCAGATAGAAACATTAACAGATCGCTCAAACTTTGAAATATGGAGGTTTCAAGTAACAATCTTTTTTAAAGCAAAATACAGAAGGAAAATAATGTAGACGAACCATAGAAAAAAGAATGGGAAAAGAAAGATGCCATTGCACAAAAGATAATCAACACGACCATCGGAAGATGGACCGTTGATGCACATATTAAAAAGTAAAATTTCAGAAGAAATGTTTAAGAAGCTTCATGCAGTGTATGGAGGGGATAATGATCAACAAAAGTACACTCTATTACAAGAGCTTGACACGTATACATATAAAAAAGGAATGAACATGGCTACATATATAACCGAATTAGAACAGCTAGTACACAAATTAGAACAATTGAAACAGAAAATTGATGAGACAATGTTGATGACTAAAATATTGACTGGCTTACCTGAAAGTTATAAACATTTTATTAGTGCTTGGGATTCTACACCATCTACTGAATAAAAGATGGACAACTTAATAAGTAGACTACCTACTTGCTGAAGAAGCCAGAATGAAAACTGAATCAAGCGATAACAATGAAGTGGTAGCATTCGAAACAACTCACATACGAGGGAGCGTTTTTATATTCGCGGAATGGGGGATAAGGAGTGGAAATAAAAAAACCAAACTATTTTTCTTTTTTAATATATTCACCTGCAAGACGGATACATTTTTCACATCTTTCAATTAATTTATTTATACCCTCATAAAAAATGATTTCTCTTTATCTGCAAAATACGCCGAAACTGCCTCCTTGACTTCATCATCGGCAGTAAATTTTTTACCCCGCAGCTCTTTTTTCATTTTTGGAAACAGGTAATAATCACTCGGGGCCAGGTCTGGGCTGTTGGGTAGGTGATTCACAATTTCGAAGCCCACCTTATGCAGGGCAGCTAACGCAACGCGGCTCTTGTGAACGGGCGCGTTGTCGTGCAAAAGCAGCACACCTTTCGTCAATTTTCCCCGTCTTTTCCCTTTAATGGCTTCTTTTAGTCGCTCTAATATTGAAGCGTAATATTCTCCGGTTATAGAAACACCTTTATCTTTATAATCAATCAACAATATTCCTTCCGAGTCCCAAAATACCGTTGCCATGAGTTTCCCAGCTGATTGTGACACTTTAAATTTCTTGGGAGGTGCTGTGCCCTTTTTATGCCACTGCATGGAGTCTTGTTTGGACTCAGGTTCATAATGATGAAGCCAAGTTTCGTCTCCAGTAACAATTCGACTCAATACACCATCCTTGTCCTCATTACAGAGGTTCAAAAATGCACGCGAATACTCTACGGGTTGTTGTTTTTGCGGCGGCGTGAGCATTCTCGGCACCCATCTTGCGCTGACCTTAGACATGCCGAGATGATCGTGTAGGATTTTAAAAATTGTTGTATCAGATAGTCCAACCATTTCAGTTGTTTCTTCTTTAGTCGAGCATCTTCGAGTACAATTTTTTCAACTTTTTGGATAAGTGCTGGCGTGGTCAGCTCAATGCTCCGGCCCGGCCTCGGGTCGTCTTCAAGGGATTCCCTTCCTTGTTTAAATAAACTATGCCACTTGTACACCATGGTTTTTCCTGGACAAGAGTCGCCGTAAACCAATGACATCTCATTCATTATGGTCGCCACTGATTTTCCTTGCCTGGTAAGGAACTTTATAACGGCACGATATTCGATTTTTTCCATATTTCACTTTTCACTCCTGATTATGTCACTTGATTGACGATAGCTCAAAGACTAACTGTCTAATAACAATGAAACTTCGTATTTGTACTAATTATGAGTCGCTGCACAGGCCACGCCCCCAATGCGCCTAATCACCCCCCTACAATCCGCTCATTCCGCGAATATAAAAACGCTCCCTCGTAGCTATTGTTTTTTTTTCTAATTATAAAACTCAAATGGTTAATAAAGTTTAAGATATATTGTAAATTAAAAAAGTAATTTTTCTAGAACGCAATAGCAAACTAATCGATTTTCTTCTTCTATATTTAAAAAAAAAAGATTCTAAATTACTATTTATTCAACAATTTATTTTATTAAAAAAGAAAACACAAAATAGATAACACCTTGAATTAATCAATTTATAAAAATGTCAGCTTGATTTTATTCATGGACTCCTAACGAACCCTTTCCAATTTTGAATTGCCTTGTACAAAGCATCACCAGGACTATCCGTTGGTCTTAGAGATCTTGCACCTAACAACTTGTAGTTTTCCTCTATCTCACCTAAAGCAACACCACACCTGATGAGTTTCTTGGCGATGCTCAATTGTTTATACGGTGGAGCTTCAGCTAAAATTAATTTAAAAAATTATAATGAAGATGATCAAATAAAGCACTAACCTGAGAAATTCCCTATAAATCCAATTCCTATCGACTTCCTATTCCAATCTTTGGTGTGAGCCCCTTCTTTGCTCCAACCAACACCTTCGTAAACTTTGGCGTCACCTCCTATCATAAAACTAAAATCCCAAATTAATTTCATAATTAAAATGGTATCTCTTTCGTATGTACTAACTTATAACCAATGTCGTTGAAATGTTTCTCATCCATATGGTAATTTTGTATGCTAATTAGTCTTTTGGAACAAGCATCTTCGTCCGAACACGTTGGTGTGACTGAATGATGAATTATCACGTATTCTACAGGTGTTGTTATGGTATGAGTCTCTTTAGGTGTTCTAGCACCCCAACGGTTCCTAGTTATTATCTTGGGGCAATCTATATTTAAAAAAATTTAAAGATAAATTTTAGAAAAATTATTATACTTACCAGAATTAGCGTGTATTAGCTCGATGCAGAGCAAAACCGCGATTATGATTGATTTCATTTTAATATATAAATTTATTACTTCGTTAACCGATGCGTCTTAAACCGGTCTAGACTTCTCCTTGCGTTTATATGTGTGCGAACGAACTAAAAATGTATTAGGAACATCAAGATTGTATATGTATGTTTTTTGTTTAAATTCAAACATTGAAGGTCGAATCGTCCAATAAGATTTAAACGTCATTCTATGATGATTACATAAGAAATAATACCATTTAAATATGAATGATATATTGCTTCGTATGTAATTCACGCGGAGATAAGTATTTACTCATTTGTTTTGTGTATAAATATTATTGAGTTGATAACGTTTGGGACTTGGGGCTTTTCTAAGGGAATTGAGAGAAAATAATACTAAAGCAGATGTTGGAAATGTTGACCGTTGTTTTGTAGACAAAGTTGAACTCTACGCTTCATGCTTTCAAAGCCATTTATTAAGATTTCTTCGGTGATATCAGCACAAGAATGAACAATAGCATTACGAAGCTCTTCGATTGTTTGATGTCTGATCTTGGAAAATCGTATTCTTTAAATATGGAAAAATAAAATAATCTAATATTGTCAAGTCTGGAGATCTTGCAGGAAAATTAAAAATACTTGTATCGAAAAATTGCTGTAAAAAAAGCCATTATTTCTCGAGATTTGTGCGCTGGTGCATTGTCTTGCTGGAAATATCCTACCGTAAGTTCATCATCATGAAGTTCGTTGATGAACGGTTGTAATAATTCGTTTCGATATCTTTCAGCAGTTACGGTTTGGTTAAAAAATATAGGCCCAATAATTCGTCTTCTTGAAACTGCTAGCCAGACACCTATTTTTTGCGGATGCAACGAAGTTTCAGTGAATTCATGTGGATTATCTGCAGACCAAATTCTCATGTTTTGCTTGTTTAAATAGCCAGAGAGATGGAACCACGCCTCATCAGAAAAATAACATTTGTCAAGAACATCGTTATTATTTACGTTATTCAAAAACCATTGACAATTCTGTGTTCTCGTACCAAAATCTATCTCTTTAAGTTCTGAATTGCTTGAATTTTATAAGGAAACAATTTTAAATCCTTTTTTAAAATCGTACATGTTCCCACTGACAAACCAACTTGTTGCGATAATGTTGCGACAGATTTTTTGTGTGAGTGTTCCATTCGCTATTGAACATCTTCGATTAAATTTGCTGTTCGTTGTTTAGGTGCTTCACCGCCAGGTTTACGTGTTACTGCACCTATTTCGCCAAATTTAATAACGCAAGCTTAACTTAACTTAAAGGAATAAACCCATTTTCCATTGTCTAATTTTTGCTCAGTTCTATAGTAACATTGAATTATAAATATTATGTTCTAATTCTATAATAAAATAATTAAAAAAATATAAACATCAATTATTTGAATTTAAGTTTGACAACTGTCAGAATTTGAAGTTTTGAAAAGCATCGCATTTGCACCAACCTATGATAACTAAACTGACAAAAAAAAGCCTACTCTAATGAGGAAAGATTTTGAAGGCGGGAACAACATTAAGAGGTTCGGCTCTTATAATATGATGTGGGGGGTGGGGGAGAAAGGAAAACATCACGGGCAAGACGGGGAAACGGTAGGTATTTTACGATTAAGAGAATGATTGTTATTTGTGTATGGTACAGAAACCAACATAATATTTGTATGACACAGACTAGACAAAGAGCGAAAGAACAATTTGTTGTCATGTTTTAATCCCCTTATACAGTCATTCATTCCCCTGGTCTTCTTACTAAAATGACGCCACAAGCCAGGCAGATCCGATACGACATCTAAAAAACAGGCATTTGGTTTAAACAGGGTTTCGACAAGATACTTGTCATCAACTAATGATGTCAAATATTGGCTAGCAGACCTGCCATGACTATCAGCCAAAATAAAAATCTTTTGGTCAGGTTTACAATCATCGAAATTAGTCATTTGCGATACCTCATATTCGGTTTGCCGTGAACAAGAGTCGCCACGCGTCTCAGTCGAAAAAGTAACATCGTTCAACAGTGCCGCCGTCCCGTCCAATTTTGACCCATCCTCATTTCCAAGGTTCACAGAATGCGAACACAATCGTTGGTTTCGAATTTTTGGCGATGTTTGCTTTACTGCCCCTACATGTGATGAGGTGAGGTCCACTACAGTGGTTTGAGTTTGCGCAACCACGGCCCGAATAGTTCCTATTCTACTAGTAAGCTCACAGACAGTCCTTTGTAGATTTTCACTTATTTTAAGTTGGTTCTCGTATTCATTCTTATAATATTCCAGCAATTTTTCTTTCTTATTGACTTCTTCCGTAAGTGTAATTTGTCGCAGCAAGTTTATCCCTTAGTTCAGTGAGTAGTCGACTTTCCTCATTTCTCTACTGTGTGCTGTCACTGACTATCGTAACGTAGCTAGTATTGGGTGATCCTAGTTTTTGCTTTGGTAACGATTTTATTTTTTGAGATCGCAGGAGAAAAGAAAGCACTTCACGCTGAGGTGGCTATCACAGCGACTTCAAATACAAGAAAATCGGAAGCCAACGGGAGGAGCATGTACAGAAAACAATAGGTCAGGAATGTGATAGGAAACACTTTTTTAAACACACAAGAATTAAGTAAAATGAATTGCGTCATCTTCAGTGACGTCAGTTCTGGGTGCTGTTATGTTTGCAATTTTAAAGAAAAGAATCCAAATCATTCTATACTCCACAATTTATTTTTTGAACACTAACAAGAAACGCGAAAACTATAATAACATCTTTAATAGAACACGAGAGTTTACTTAAGGACTCCTAACGAATCCCTTCCAATCTTGAATTTCCTTGTACAAAGCATCACCAGGACTCTCTGTCGGTTTCAGCGATCTTGCACCTAATAACTTGTACTCCTCATGTATATCTCCTATAGCCACACCACACCTGATCAGTTTCTGAGCAACATCCAATACATCCCTTTTGGGAGCTTCGACTAAAATTAATCAATATAAAGGAAGAATCTTGAAGATGATTGATGGAACAGAATACTAACCAGAAAAATTTCCTACAAATCCAATCCCTATAGATTTGCTATCCCATTCTGGAGTGGTATGGGATCCTTTGTTCCAACCAACACCTTCATAGATTTGGGCGTCACCTCCTACCATAAAGCTAGAATGCATAAATTAATTTTAAACTAGTATCAGTCATAGTCATCTTCTTCATAGGTAGTTACCTATAACTGATGTCATTATAATTTTTCACATCCATATGATAATTTTGGATGTTGATTAATCTTTTGGAGCATTCGTCTTCATTCAAACAAGTTGGTGTGACCGTGTGATGAATGATTATGTATTCTACGGGTATTTTTATAGTTTGAATCTGTTTCGGAGGTCTAGCACCCCAACGACTCCTAGATATAATCTTAGGACAATCTAAAATATAAAATTTGAAGATTGGTTTTTAAAAATTGTTATACTTACCGAAGCTGGCGTTTATTAACACGATGCAGAGCAAAACCACGAACACGATTAATTTCATTTTAATATCTTAATTTTTTCGTTACCCAATGAGTTCTAAATCGCTTTAATTTTTTTTTCAGCTTTTATATGAATATGAAACAAGGAAATTTTTTTTTTTAAATGATATATGGTTTTGTACATAATTGATGTACGTATGTATGTACATGCATAAGTGTGTGTATGTACAAATATTTACTTAACAACGTTTAAGTGAAATTATGAAACAATGGAATCTCGGTTGACAAATCCGGTCTAGTTTTAGAAGTGAAGGGTCCCAAAATCCATTAAAAAATTGCTCGCGATAATTGGACTCCTTTTGTTCAGTTTAATTAATTTATGAAGGCATGGAAGGGGTGGAAGTGAGGTACTTATATTATATGGAAAGATTGCTCATTTTTTTCTCTTTTTAGAGACTATTAATTATTTATTTATATGGATAATTCAGTTTTGCCACAAACGAAATATGGAGACAAGGATAAATGTGTAATAATAAGGAAACTGGATCGTATTAATAAAACTCGAATTCATATTTACATATCTAACATTTAGCAATTTTATGATGATATGAAACCTTGCAGCTGAACCGACTTATTTTAAAATTTATTTGGATGTTATAATAAATATTTAATTTGCATCGCCTGTATTACTCAAGGTAATCTTGTATCTCAATTAATTACAGAGACTACCTATCTAAATATAGAGATAAATGGATGCATCATAATAAGAGCAAACTTTTCCTAATCTGATTCTCAAACCAGGTTTAGTGGTGTTTTCAAACTCAAGACCAAGTAATCTCATGATCTCATAATTCTTTTTGAAAACTGTTGAAACTAACAACATTTTCAATTTCAATTTTCAACAACATTTTCATAGATTGCTTCATAGATCTTTTCAATACAGTCAATGATGATTAATTATGCAATTTCTGTTTCAAGGTCACAAATGTGCCCTTAACAATAAGGAAGAGTCATTGGCGACAACTTATTCCCGGCCAATTAAGTCCATATGAAAGCGTTGGTTATCGTAATACTCTTATCATTTTCTATTTCTTGAAGAAGACAACCATTGTCTATAGATGTTTTGAAGCATTTTAAAATTTCGAATAATGTTTCGATGTAAAAATTGGCAATGTAAATTAGTATTAGTTGGAAGAAAAATGTGATCAAAATATAATTTTGTTTAAATTTGGAATAAGATGATGTATTATCCAAAAACATCTGTGAAGTTATGTTGACATGATGTCTGCTGTCATTCACGATTTCTTTTTGTTTCAAATATACTTGTCATCTTTCAGTGCATAGTTTTTCTGTTAATAAGGCACGATGGTAGTCATAGTCTTCGATATTGACCTCGACTAGTTTCATAGTAATATTGTTCCAGAAGGTAATATTGTTCCAGTGGATAGAATTTTTCCAAGGCATTTATTCGATGCTGTCTTGAAGTTATCTAGTCCTATCCCATCAGCACTCCTTAATTTAGGATTTAATATAATTTGATTCAGCAGATAAATTAGAGATATCCTGCGAATTAGTGGCAGTTTTTTTTATCTTTAGAAATGAGCAGCCTCGACAGTAGAATCGCCTCGATAATCTCCCCCAAACCGCACTAGTCGTTTGATCTGCTAGCAAAATTTTAAGTAATAATAACAATTATAATTATTTAAGAAGACAGATATTAAAAAAAACAGTTGATGTGTGTCAGAAAAGAAAATATTTTGTTAGACGTTTTGTAACTCAATAAAATATTAGTTGATTGAAGAGTCTATTGTGTACCTAAAATAAAAGTAAAACCCAACGTGTAACAGGTTATGGGCCCAGTCATCGTATAATAATAACAAGTAATATAGTAATATAAAGTAAAGTAATAAAATTCAATGTAACAATATTTAATGTCGAAGAAAACTGCTTTTTTAGAAGAACAAAACGAGAAGGGCAAAGTAGTAAGAATAGAATTGTGTTTTTTGGGGCATCGTCACATATGTCAAATTCAATAGAAACATCCATGTCGTTAGGACAGATCGAAACAAACATATCTGTTGCGAAAAAGGTCTTATCATCTCAAATAGTTTGAAAACCAGCTTAGCTTGTGACCTTGAACTATCTAGCGTCCTAATTTGTATCTAAGTTAGTTATAGTGAGCTCAAGAGAGGCATAAACTATGTTTAAAACAAGAGAAATTAATCTTGAAAGAATTGTTCTTTGATTTATTTGATCGAAGTTGTCTACATGTCTACCTATTTTGAAAAAAACAATTAATCGAAAGTTAGGATTAGCAATTATTTGAGTGTGGGGGGAGGATCAAACGTTTAGTTATCTGAATATTTTAGTTTTGATTCTATTAGTGAATAGAATATATCTTGGGTAGTTTGATACCATTAAGTATAGCTCGAAGAATAAGAATTATAGTAAGCGTTTAAAGATTATGACAAGTTTGATTTTGAGTCTCCCGATTTTGACAAATATTTTTATTGTTTAAAAGCAAAGAGTGACTCAACTTTTCAAGAAAGATACATCCCAATAGTAATTCTATATCCTAAGAAATAAAATAGATCTGTCACTTTGACGGACGACAATTTTTCATCGCATCTTTCTGGTCTTATTATCTCTTAATGTGGCCTTCTTTTGGCAAGATAAAACAAAATGCACGTTGGATTTGATAAATGCAGTATCATTCTTTTAAATCGATAGAAAGTTTTGTTCACCTCGTGAGAGGGTTCCAATGATGCATCACTAAACACAAAGAAGAAAATGGAATTAGAACTAGAATCTGAAAACTTATATTGTAATACATTTTCAGGCAAAGATCACACCTTAAACTAGATAGCAGATTAGTCTGAAGAAGCAGAAGATGAAGTGGACTAGATTGCTTTACTTCTCATGCAAGATAAGATGAAATTATGGAACATGATTATTTTGTAATAGGAGTAAAGAAGAGAGGAACAAAAAAATATAGTCTGCATTAGATTACAATCTTACCAAATTAAATCTAGCGTTGCCAATTCGCTGAACAAGATCTTGGATATTTTGTAATACTGTTGTTTAAAATAAGATTCGTCAAATTTTCACCGAGTTCTTCAACCATTACATTGCTACCTGTATTACAAAGAAACACGAGAAAATAAAAACAGTACCAATAAAAAGGACAAACGACTTTTCAACCGCCACCATCCAACAACAAAAAAAATATCTATATAAAAAGGACACCCATAATGCAATGGGCTCTCGCTATATTATACCCGGAGACATATCCACGCGCTGTAGAAGAGAAGTCGTTTGTTTTATAAATATCGCGTTTCACAAATTGCCGTTTCTTTTTACCATATCGCGGACTCGCCAACGACGGTTCACCATATCTCACGATACCTACCTCGAAAGGAGAAAAAGCCAAACGAAAAAATAAAAATAAAATAAAAGAGGAGCGCGAAAAAAGACGCAAGAAAAGTTTTCTAATGCGGTCGCATTATACAGGAGATATTATACTATACAGCTCTATATATACATCCAACGACCAGGTAGTTTAAGCGAAGACGCAATAAAAGCGACCCCTATAACTGGAATAATGTATGAAGTGGCTCCCGCTAGACGCAAATCCAAAGCTTCCACGTGCTAAGGGTGTACACACACACACTCGTACACTTAGCGACAAGCCTAGTGATATAGTTAAAAGCGAGAGAGGGAATAATTTTATAGCATCCCAGATTTGAAGCTTAATATAATAATAATGTTAATAGTTAAAGATTTGTAGGTCAAATATGACAGCAATTAATTTAAAATCAATTTATTCCAGATTTAGAGATATTATACTTTCGTTTAAAATGTTTCTTCAGTAGAAGAGACTGACGTTTAAAGTGTGTCAAATAATATTAAAACATATAGCCACGTCTATCAACAAAAATAAGCCACTCAACAGAATTTCAGAGCCTAGTACTAAAGAGGGTAACAAATGGTATAAATTCCAATTTAGTCAGAGTCGTACAATCATATCTCTGAGACAGAACCTTTTCTGCACGTTGTTATGATAGTCTATCCTCAATCCAAGCCAATAGCTGCTGGAGTGCCGCAGGGTGATTCTCTTGTCCCTAGCCTCTTCCTAATTTATATTTCAGACCTTCCCAAGTCCGATGGGTGTTGAGTTTGTATCTTCAATAAACGAAAACCATCTCTGCTACAGGATTCAGCATTCTGTAGATGAGACTTTAGCTTGGGCTTCCAATTGGAGGCTGAAAATAAATGAATCTATCTGGACTTGATTTTAACCCTGCGTGTATCAAAAATTCTATTCCACAAGACACTGCCTTATTTTTAACTTACGGTTCCTTAACGTGATCGAGCATAGCAAAATCTCATTTCAAAAAACTAGAAATCTTGTAAAATAGGATGTTAAGACTAACTATGGGATGATTTGGGAGTGCCATCACTCAAATACAAAATACGTGACCAGTCTTGCGATGAAAATCCAGCACAGGATCTAACGATCGATCTTTGTACCTTTTCTGCACGTTGTGATGGTAGTCTATCCTCAAGCAAGTCAATAGCTGCTGGAGTGCCGCAGGGTGATCCTCTTGCCCATAGCCTCTTCCTAATTTATATTTCAGACGTTCCCAAGTCCGATGGGTGTTGAGTTTGTATCTTCAATAAACGAAAACCATCTCTGCTACAGGATTCAGCATTCTGTAGATGAGACTTTGGCTTGGGCTTCCAATTGGAGGCTGAAAATAAATGAATCTATCTGGACTTGATTTTAACCCTGCGTGTATCGAAAAATTCTATTCCACAAGACACTGCCTTATTTTTAACTTACGGTTCCTTAACGTGATCGAGCATAGCAAAATCTCATTTCAAAAAACTAGAAATCTTGTAAAATAGGATGTTAAGACTAACTATGGGATGATTTGGGAGTGCCATCACTCAAATACAAAATACGTGACCAGTCTTGCGATGAAAATCCAGCACAGGATCTAACGATCGATCTTTGTACCTTTTCTGCACGTTGTGATGGTAGTCTATCCTCAAGCAAGTCAATAGCTGCTGGAGTGCCGCAGGGTGATCCTCTTGCCCATAGCCTCTTCCTAATTTATATTTCAGACCTTCCCAAGTCCGATGGGTGTTGAGTTCATATCTTGAATAAACGAAAACCATCTCTGCTACAGGATTCAGCATTCTGTAGATGAGACTTTGGCTTGGGCTTCCAATTGGCTTCCAATCCAGAAGACATTGCCTTATTTTTAACTTACGGTTCCTTAACGGGATCGAGCATAGCAAAATCTCATTTCAAAAAACTAGAAATCTTGCAAAAAGGATGTTAAGACTCAAATACTTGATACGTGACCGCAGAGGATTTAACGATCGATCTTTGTACTATTTTATAGCACTAAAGACAACCCGCTTGATTTTTTTTGTCGCACCAAATGATTCCCATTACCATCACAACGTAGTGGTAATGTTAGGGCGATTTGTCCAGGGAATAGGCAATGAGGCAAAAATTTCACTTTTACCCCTAATACAACGGATAGTTCTAAAGCAAACCGCTGATAAATGTTTGAAGTGTCAGTGTTTCAAGCTTTTATTGATATGTATGTATTAAGTGGATTTGCAGCTCTTCATCAGAACCTCTCTTGTATATTATTGTCGGTGAATATTGTTCTATATCAAATACAATCTTTTGTAACCTAGGTGGTGCTTGATCCAGTGACTTTCCTTCCCCTTTCTGTAATAATCTAGATCTAGAATCCACTAAAAGAATTAAGGAGGTCTCTTCAATTTTTTCGAATGCTTATTGTTGTTGTTCTGTCCAGAACCACTTGACATTTTAAAAATATAAAATTGTGTAGGCAATGAGACTTATAAGATCTATTGTGAGTAAACTTAGTCCTCGAAACACGTGTCCCGAGTTAATGAGTTAAACATTGTGGTGGTGGTGTTATCTAGATCTTACAGATTTATTTAACTGACATCATTTTACGAGTTACTAACTAAAATTTAAACATCTTTAATTGTAGAATTCACTTGAAGATGGCCTGTGAAGGCCGAAATATGTGTAGAAAAACTGTTTTTTTTTTTAAGAAAGAACCTTGTGCGAATGAACACTTATTTTATTTTAATACTCACAAATTATCAACGATGTCATCAAATGAATCAATTCTGGTACAATTAGGGGGTTATAGTATCTTCAGATATACCTAAGTAAAATGACAAAAAAAATATTTCGTTTGGGATGCCTTCCAGATCGTCCACTAAGAGGTCCACTAAGTGGTTCCACAAGGAAACAAGAAAACTCAATAAAGAACCTTTTTTATTCTGGATTTCGTTGAACAAGTGCTGACATCAACAGCTTGTAGAAGACCTTCCTCCACTATTTCGTTGTTTTTCGGTCTAAGTCATAGGTTGATACTTTTTGATCGGCTAGATCCACGCCGCTCATGAATTTATTATAAAAAATAATTGCGTCAGAATAGTCAATGTCTGTTTTTTCCTCAGTTGTGAGGGTTCTTTTTGCAAAACCCAGAGTGGGTCTATGACAGTTAGACATTAGAAGCACTTCTTTGGTGTTGTTGGCAAGTGCTATTTATTATTTGACCAATAATCGGAGATTCCTAGAACCTCATTGTAGCACATGACCATAATGCAGCCAATGATAATCATTATTTCACACATGCCTTTTATTTTTATGATTTTAACAATACGGATAAAATGATAAAGCGTATACTTCTGCGACAGGGAGAATCCAACAGAATTTTTTAAAAATTGCTGGGTTAAATAAGTCCTCGAAAGGGTTAACCGTTAACGATACTTTTGACAGCTGTCAAATTGTAAAAATACATACTTATTTCTTTACAGTTTAACAGGCGTAACTGTCAACAATATTTCTGACAGCCGACAAGTTGTAAAAACAATTATTTGTTAACAGTTTTAACGGACGCAACCATGAACGATATTTTTGACAGCTGTCAAATTGTAAAAATACTTATTTCTTTACAGTTTTAACAGGTACAATTTTCAACAATATTTCTGACAACTGTCATATTATAAATAAAGAATTTTCGTTTCGAATTTGATCATTGTAGCTGTCAAAACATATCTGACAGTTCGGAATTTTTTTACAATTATAAGTGTGGTAACAATCGATACATTTCTGACAGTTGTCAAATTGTAAAAAATAATTGTTTGTTTATACGAGTATTTGGACATTATTTATATTATTAAAATATTTTTCATGATTGGAATTCCTTATTTCAATTATTAAACGGCCGCTAATATGTTTCAATTTCACAAAATTCTATTTCACTTTCGAGATGCAATGGCTTGGGGTTCGAACCCATGTTCAAGACCAGGTTGTCCGGGAAATTATTCAACTACAACTCTCAGTAGGTGCAAGTATCTTTGCATTGCACTATACCATACGTAAACAACTTGAACGATACTTTTGACAGCTGTCAAGTAATAAAAATACTTATTTCATTACAGTTTTAACAGGCGTAGGTAATCGTTAACAATATTTCTGACAGCTGTCAAATTGTAAAAATACTTATTTCTTTAGTTTTAACAGGCATAATTGTCAACAATATTTCTGACAGCTGTCATATTATAAATAAAGAATTTTCGTTTCGAATTTGATAATTGTAGCGGTCAAAACATATGTGACAATTGTAAAATACTAAATTCGGATTTACGTGAACAACTTAAGCGATGCTTATGACAGCTGTCAAGTTGTAGAAACAATTATTTGTTAACAGTTTTAACGGACGCAACCGTTAACGATATTTTTGACAGCTGTCAAATTGAAAAAATACTTATTTCTTTACAGTTTTAACAGGTATAACTGTCAACAATATTTCTGACAGCTGTCATATTATAAATAAAGAATTTTCGTTTCGAATTTGATCATTATAGCTGTCAAAACATATCTGACAGTTGTAAAATACTAAAATGGGAATTTTTTTATAATTATAAATGTGGTAACAATCGATAAATTTCTGAGAGTTGTTAAATTGTAAAAAATAATTGTTTGTTTATATTTGAACATTATTTATATTATTAAAATATTTTCCACGATTGGAATCCGTTACTTCAATTATTAAACGGCCGCTAATATGTTTAAATTTCACTTTCGAGGTGCAATGACTTGGGACTCGAACCCACGTTCAAGACTAGGTTGTCCGGAAAATTATTCAACTACAACGCTCAGTAGGTGCAAGTATCTTTGTATTACACTATACCATACGTAAACAACTTGAACGATACTTTTGACATCTGTCAAATTGTAAAAACTATCATTTGTTAATATTTTTAACGGATGTAATCGTTAACGATATTTTTGACAGCTGTCAAATTGTAAAAATACTTATTTTTTTACAGTTTTAACAGGCATAACTGTCAACAATATTTCTGACAGCTGTCATATTATAAATATAGAATTGTAAAAATAATTGTTTGTTAACAGTTTTAACGGGCGCAACCCTAAACGATATTTTTGACAGCTATTAAATTGTAAAAACAAGTATCTCTTTACAGTAACTGTCAACAATATTTCTGACAGCTGTCATATTACAACTACAGAATGTTCGTTTTTGATTATTGTAGCTGTCAAAACATATCTGACAGTTGTAAAACATTAAAATCGTATTTTTATTTGCAATTATAAATGTGGTAACCCACTTTCAGGACTAGGTTGTCTCGGAAACTTATTCAACCACAATTCTCAGTAGGTGCAAATATCTTTGCATCACACTATACCATACGTAGACGACTTAAGCGAGACAATAAACACGAAATTAGAAAAATCAAATATTCATGTAACATTAACATCTCTGAAACTGCAAAGACAACAACAAATTCTATATCAGTCAAACTAAACAATATTTAAAGAAACGACTTTATAATCTAGGATTAAAAGGTATGTATTAATTCCTATGAACCCTGTATAAAAATCTATAAAAAAGAAATGGTAGAATTGCAATATACAATGCGAGACAACCCTTAAAATTCACCCCATTCTACCATCTCGCTGAGACCGAAGACTTTTATTTATCTCAGCATGCAAAGCCTCGCACACCATACATTCGTCCGTCGTAAGCTAACGTTATTGCGTTACACCCTCTCTACCCTACCACCCCCCAGAAACTCTTACAATTGTCACACTTCTTCTTCAACGCACGCCTCTACGCGTCCGTCAACGAGCTCTAGATTTAATGCCTCCCTTCCTTATATTTCTTTGATGGACGTATGCGTACATCAAAAAAATGTTTCGCACACTTCCAACGCCTCCCATTTTCCAAACGCAGGAGACCTATGATAAAAGGGGAGCGTAAAAGTGACAAGGATAGCAGTCAAGAGTAAGTAGAGTGTATATGTATATAGAGTAGAGGAGGAATTGCATTCGTCTGGAAAGGTATTCAACAAACTCGCAGGCACCATATACAAATTGGAACTTGATTAAATTTATTTCTACTCGAATGTATATATTTTTTCTCTCGGTATTTTATATTTACTCCTTATGAAATAAAAGCATAGCGTTCTCTTTTCAATAATAAATATGCTTTGTATTAATGTGGAATTGTAGGAAACAATTCTCGAGTCATTTGTTTTGAAGTGAAACAACGAAAGGAAAACAAAGAAATTGCTTGTTATTTTTTGTTTTTATTTTGACATAAATTTCAACTGTTTTATGTTTTTTTTTGTAGATTAAAACAATTACATTATTTATCGAATTGATTCATTGGAGGTTGTTTCAAAGTTTCAAATTATGGAGTTGAAGATTCTAGATAATCAAAGTCGAAAACAATTCTTACACAGCTTTAAATAATGATAAAAATCTGAGTACTGATATCCTTCTTACGATTAATATATATCTAGGGATCTAAAAATCAACAGACGTTTGAAACGAGTCTGGCCCAGTACGGCAGAATATTATTTTTCCCTAAAAAAAAATCGCATCACATCCCCGCTGGCGGCTAAATTCGCCCCCGCTCTCTCTCTCTATATATATTCTTCTCTCTCTTTCCTACATCTCGCACAGAAACGAAGTAGTGGATAGCCTGACTGGCGTTTGAGCGAAAATTTCAGATACACGTGACATTCAATTTCGGATTCAAAGCGATATGAAAATTACGTTTGCGGAAAAGCAATTCGCGCTCTCTGTCGCGCACCGGCCGACGAATATTAAAATGGAAAATCAAGTGTGCGCGAAAATTCCTCATATATTTTATAGGGACGACGAGGAGAAAACGCGATCTCGGTAGACGGCCAGGCGAAGTCGTCGTACGTCAAGGCCAACTGCGGATATTAGAAATTTCTGAAATCGACGATTATCTACAACCAATCGGTTTTCTTTTTTTATCTTGCGATAATATGTTTGGTATTATGAATAAAATTCTGATCATAGTCAATACAATAATCAGATAAAATTAAGCTAAATCGTAGAATCTAAACTCTAAGTTATCTAACTGAAACCATCAGAAGCATTAACTTCCAAATAGACTAAATCTAAAACCCATTTCAGATCAATTATTCAGACCTATCAATAAAGGGATTTCTGAACAAGCGAATTAAAACCCAAATGAAAGCAAAACCTGCGATGACCAATGATGAAACTGAGCAATTTTAGGACGTACCACACTTTGGACCTAACACCAGCAGAACTACAAGCCAAAATAATCCCCTGAAGTCCAAATTTTGTTGTTTTTTCAGCTGTTGCTGTTGCTTTCAAACCACTGTTCTAGACATCATTATATCATTGCCATGGCTAACTATATCTGGAAAAGTATCACCATGTATTAAGAGGGACACAGAAGGGGTCCCAGAATACTCCCCTGTGGGATGCCCAGAGATACTCCAAGTTCCTTAGACGGTTACATGTCAAACCCACAGAAGATAATCCCGTATTATTAATGGCAGATGACCATTCCATTCATACGAAAAACATTGAGTTCAGTAGGCTGGACAGTGCTAATCAGTTTCTAGGAAACAACCCCTGATCAAAGCTCCTGTTTCGCTCAATACAGTGAACCGATTTAGCAAATGTGACGTTAATCCACTCAATCACTCAATGAATACATTTAATATTAATAATTTTACATCAGCTGCTATGGAATCATCAGTACCACCACCCACCGAAGGAACTACCGTTCCTCTACTGCAAGATGGAATCATTAAGTAGTTGATCTAGTAGGTCTACAGCATCATTATTTTCTGTCTATTAAATGAGACCTATGCTGACTGTACAGAATGTTCACATTATTGTGCCCATCTTTCAGTTTCTCAAATCACAACAAACTTGGTACTCAATCCGAGACTCATTAGAAGAGCGTTGGATTAAGATATCATTTATAATTATCAAAATAAAGAGTTCTTTTTTACGGTATTAACAGGGGTAACTGTCAAAAATTTGATCGTTTGAGCTGTCAAAATACGCCTGACAGTTGGGAAATAGTAAACCCGGATATTTTTGCAATTTTAAGTCTAATTATCATCGACAAATCTGTGTTAGTTCCAAAATTGTAAAAACAAATTATTTTTCTCTATTTGGGCGTTTGTGACTATCAAAATGTTTCCGACAGCTGTCAAATTGTAGAAACAGTTATTTATTCACATTTTTAACAGGTGTAACTGTCAACGATATGTTTGACAGCTACCATGTTAATTTAATAAATGCCATTTCAAATTTGTTTATTGTTGCTGTCAAAACACACATGTCAGTTGTAAAATAGTAAAATCGGGCATTCTTTATAATTGTAAATTACATATAATCGTATTAATAAGTTTCTGACATTTGTCAAATTGTAAAAAAAAAAATTCTTTACAGTTTTAATAATCGTAATGCTCAACGATATTTCTGACAACTGTCAAATTGTAAAAGGAATTATTTTTTAACAGGTTTAACGGGTGCACCCGTCCCGCTTCTGACAGCTGACATTTTGTTTCCAAATTTGTTGTAGCTGTCAAAACATAGCTGGCAGTTCTAAAATAGTAAAATTGAATATGTTTTTACAATTCTAAGTGTGGTAACTGTCAGCAAATTTTTGACAGCTGTCAACTTGTAAAACTGATTATTTCTTTATAGTTTTAACTGCTGCAACCGTCAACAATATATATGTGACAGCTGTCAAATTGTAAAAGTAATTATTTCTTTACAGTTTTAATAGGTCTAACCGTCAACAATACTTCTGACAGCTGTCAAATTGTAAAAACAATTATTTCTTTACAGTTTTAATAGGCCTACAACTAACAATACTTCTGACGGCTGTGAAATTGTAAAAACAATGGTTTCTTTATAGTTCTAACAGGTGTAACCGTCAAAATATTTCTGACAGCTGACAAATTGTAAAAACTATTATTTATTTACAGTTTTAATAGGCTTAACCTTTGACAATACTTCTGACAGCTGTATAATTGTAAGAACATTTATTTCTTTATAGTTTTAACAAGTATAACCGTCAACAACATTTCTGACAACTGTCAAATTGTAAAAACAACTACTTCATTACACTTTTAATAAGCGTAATCGTCAACAATATTTTTGACAACTGTCATATTATAAATAATTTTCGTTTCTAAATTTGATCATTGTAGCTGTCAAAACACATCTGATAGGTACTTCTAAAATTGTAAAATCGGATATTTTTTTTTACAAATTTGTGTCGTAACTATCAAAAAATTTCTGACCGTTGTCAAATTGTAAAAACAATTTTTTTCTCTATTTGGACGTTAGTAACTATTAAAATGTTTCACACAGCTGTCAAATTGCAAAGATAATTATTTCTTTATATTTTTAACAGGCGTAATCCTCAACGATATTTCTGACAGTGTCAAATTGTAAAAATAATTATTTGTTAACAGTTTTAACATATTTCTGCCTGTCAAATTGTAAAAATACTTATTTCTTTACAGTCAACGATATTTTTGACAGTTGTCAAATTGCAAGCTGTCAAATAAATAATTATTTCTCAACTACAAATTGTAAAAAGCATTTTTTTAACAAGCGTAATCATCAAATTGTAAAAACATTTATTTCTTTACAGTTTTAACAAGCGTAATCATCAATGATGTTTCAGACAGCTGTCAAATTGTAAAAACATAATTATTTTTTAACAATTTTAACAGTTTTAACAGCCGACAGCAACCTTTACAGTCAACGATATTTTTGTCAAATTGTAAAAACATTTATTTCTTTACAGTTTTAACAAGCGTAATCATCAGTTGTCAGAAATTGTAAAAACAAAAGTTTTAACAAGTATAATTAATTTTTCCTTCAAATTGTAAAAACATTTATTTCTTTACAGTTTTAACAAGCGTAATCGATCAACGATATTTTCTGACAGCTGTCAAATTGTAAAAATTTTTAATTAATTTTTCTGAACAAATTTTAATTATTTGTTAACAGTTTTAACAGCCGCAACCGTAACAGCCGCAACCGTCAACGATATTTTTGGCAGTTGTCAGATTGCAAAAATAATTATTTCCTTACATTGTTAACAAGCGTAATCGTCAACGATATTTCTGACAGCTGTCAAATTGTAAAAATAATTCTTTTTTAACAATTTTAACAGTTTTAATTTTTAACAAGCGTAATCGTCAACCGTCAACGATATTTTTTAACAGTTTTAACAGCAGTTGTTTGACAGATTCAAATTGCAAAAATAATTATTTCCTTACATTGTTAACAAGCGTAATCGTCAACAGTATTTCTGACAGCTGTCAAATTGTAAAAATAATTATTTTTTAACAATTTTAACAGTTTTAACAGCCGCAACCGTCAACGATATTTTTGGCAGTTGTCAAATTGCAAAAATAATTATTTCCTTACATTGTTAACAAGCGTAATCGTCAACGATATTTCTGACAGCTGTCAAATTGTAAAAATAATTATTTTTTAACAATTTTAACAGTTTTAACAGCCGCAACCGTCAACGATATTTTTGACAGTTGTCAAATTGCAAAAATAATTATTTCCTTACATTGTTAACAAGCGTAATTGTCAACGATATTTCTGACAGCTGTCAAATTGTAAAAATAATTATTTTTTAACAATTTTAACAGCCGCAAATTGTCAACGATATTTTTTACAGCTATTAAATTGTAAAAACAAGTATTTCCTTACAGTTTTAACAATCGTAACTGTCAACAATATTTCTGACAGCTGTCATATTACAAATACGGAATTTTCGTTTCGAATTTGATCATAGTAGCTATCAAAACATATCTGACAGATACTAAACTGGAATATTTTTTACAATTTCAAGTGTGGTAACTATCGACAAATTTGTGACAGTTGTCAAACTGTAAAAAACAATTATTCCTTGTCTTATGAATGTTTTGTGGCTGTAGATCAGATGTGGTTCATAAGTTTGTTTTATTGGTTGAATTGTTCTGCAAGGTTTGATAGGTGTCAAAAATTTAGAAAGAACAAAAATAGTTATCGGGAGACACCCTGTATGTACCTAGTTAGAACTAAAAGTTTCATACAAATTATTATTCCAAAGAAACTTTCGGATAACAGTAGTGGTACGACAATATAACGAAGCTCGTTAATTAGAAGTTAAAGCTTAAAATTTACAATGTATGTACGCTAGTGGGAAGTACCGGGACGAAACAGACAGTCACAGAGAGACAAGACATATCGTCTAGAAGCCGGAACAATAATTGGTATATCTCACGGTATACGTAAAGGTCCAAGTTCAAGTAGTAAATGTCTGAATATTCCTCATTCTATTGTGTAATGGACGTCCTCCAAATAAATGGATCTAGTTTCCACCGAACGGTATATCTCTCTCCACCCTCTAACTGTAGTTCCATCTCGTTTTTGCATCCTTCATTTTCCTCCCCTGTACACCTTTTAACCGCCTCTATTATATTCTCCTCCGGGTGTATAAGTCTTCGCGTGCTTTTAGGCTGGATATTCTCGATAAGAGCAGCTACTTCAACTAACCATGTTTTATCAAGTTCGTCGACATAATTAATTAGCTTCAAAAATAACGTCGCACTTGAATGTTTTCATTCATATCGGAGCGCCCTCTACTATTATGCCTCCGTAGCTGCGATGCTCTTGTTCCAACGACGACGAGAGAGTGTATTATTAAGTTTCCCTCTAGAAGTATCGATTGATTTTTTTTTATGCAGGATATTAAAAGAGATGTTGGAAATTTCGTTGTAACATTAAATTAATTTTAACCAGCAATAATTGCATCGCATATGACGATATATGTTTAGAAAGGCGCTTCTAAATATACTCATTATAATACCGTACTAGAGTGATGTATTTTCTTCTTCGTCTACGTCTATCACGTTCGTTAAGCTGGCGTACAAACGCGTCTTACCAAAGCTAAAGATAAGATAAAGTTTTGTCAAGCCAACGGCGTCTGATTAACTGATTGCAAAAGTCTGCCAGAAGCTACGAGAGGCTGAGACTTGAGTGCAAATATTACTGTGTAGACTGTTATGACAGCTTTTGTCTTGAGATAGTAACGTGATGGAAAATGTTTATATTAATGAGGTGGTGGTGTACAGGGAAGCGAAAATATTTACGTAACATAATAGTCAAACTTTAAGAAGTACTGAAACAATAATCTGGGAATCAACGAACGATTCCATTCGATGGCCAATTTCCATTGATTGCCGATACATTTTCCCTTTATTGGGAAAATATGCAGACGTATTTAGGACATCATCCCCCTCCTGCTAGGATTGATACAGTTTACATGAATATATATGTGGGGCCCGGCTCCGTCTACCATAAAAAGCAGATCAGATTGAATTGGAAACGAAAGCAGATAAAAGGGGGATGATGTTATGTTATCGTTTAATCTTTTTTTTATTCACAATCCCTTACGACATATGCTTGTTATGTATAATATGAATATATGTATTTTACGTGAATGGATTGTGTTTACGGTATTTTTAAAGAGTGTGGCGCAGTAAGTAGGATCAATAACATCCAATTACTAATTTAATTCATTAATTTTGAAATTTCGAATAAAGGATGATTCACTCTAGAGGACGGTGGAAGTGCGGGAAGGCCACAACCGTCGCTTACTGTGGAAAACATTAGCGCTGTGTCGATAATGCTCAACGAAGACAGGGGACTGACTTACCAGTAGATAGGAGGACATCTTAGGCCTAAATACACCGTCAATTTGTTCGATTCTGCATGATCATTTGCATGTGAAGAAACTTTGTTGTCCTTGGGTGCCACGTAGGCTAACTGAAGAGCAAGAGATGCTAAAAATGTCTGCTAAGGGACAATCTCAATATGTCAACAACATCGTTACAGATGGCGAGGCTTAGGTATACTATTCTGATGTGTCGATCAAGACTCAAAACAAAGTTTGGGTCTTTGATGATGAGGGTACTCCCGTAGCTGTTAAAAGATCCCGCTCTGTAAAGACGAAAATGATCTGATGATGCAGTATGTTTCAAATCGACTAGAATTCTGGTGCATGTCGTCTTGGATGGCTCTCTGAAGTCATCACATCGATGAAGAACCTGCGACCAAATTCAAGAATGGATACTTGATTTCCCCATGATGACAACGCTAAAGTTTGCGACGTATATTTGATCACTACAGGATTGAGACTCTCCTTATAATCCAGACCTTACTCTCTGCGCTACCGATTCTGCTCACCTGTGGTCTTCAATCTTCGTTCTAGAGCCGAACGGTGATTCTTGAGACCTTTATTCTTCTTGGATAGCCCCTGCTAGGCTGGATGTTTGGGGTTTTTAGTCTTCTCTATCTACGGCGACCGGAAAAGAGATGGTTGAAGTCCTCCTAATTGTCCTCCTCAGCATCGATTGCGAGTACACGACGAACTGTGTGGGTTTCCGGATTTTGCCACTCTTTCCTGAATTTTCGTCGCAAGGCTGATCATGTACCTTCTCAGCGATGGTATTCCCAGGTCGCCATGCTCGGCAGTGGTAATGGTAAAATAAATAAGGACTTTAATTTTCAAAGATAAGGCGCTTTTAGAACAAAGAAGAGAGCAGAGAAAGAACTCCTTGCTCTCTAAAACTTCTCAACCGATTAGTCTACATGTGATCGCATAGTTAGTCGGAAATGCAATGCGACACTAAGATATATGACCGAAGGGCTCCAGGGGAGCCTGAAGTCATCCACGAAGATGTTTTCTGGCGGGGGACTCATCCTTTTGGTGAAACGGACTGCCACACATTTGGATCAGGCGCCACCTTGAGGCCCAGGTGACCTAGGTAAATCAGACATGTAGACGAAGAAGAGACCAAGGGCAAGAAGAGACCCCTGAGGGACTCCAGCAGCTATGGACCGTATATATTCACGGAAGCCGAACTGCTCATCTTGTATAAGTTTTCTAACGAAGAGCTCTTCTTTTATTCTGCTCTGGGAAAGACTCCTGCTCGTTGCGGCGATAATTACTAAGACGTTTCCACGAGTTGTTCTGGTCTGGCGTCCTCTTCTTTTCTGACAGCTGGTGATGCAAAAAGTCTTCATCGGCAACTAGATGTACAAACTAATCGGTGGACAAGTCAATTTGTATCCATTCTGATACGAGCGAAATAACAACACTTGCAAGCGCAGCTCTATCTATTAGTTTTGGTTTCATTCTTATTAAACGATTCTAGGCTATTACAATAGAGCTTCAACTAACTCCTTAGTAAAGATGACATCCCCTCTTATAGTAGAGGACCTAGGATAGACCCCTGCAGTATATCACGTACTATATAAGACATAAGTCAAATTTCATAATGAGTGAGGAACGTAAATCAAGAGAGAAAGGTATATACCTTCAGTGAACTGTACGATCATAATATAAGCACTTGTGGCCTGAAGGGCGTGTCCTTAGGTGTTAAGAAAATAGAGATATGAAATCGAATAAACAAGGAAAAAGGCAGGCAAAAACGCCTATTTAATAGATGAATACATCTACAAATGTATACATATTCATATTTAAATGGTGGCAGTGGTTAGGCGGCTGACTATCGTTGTGAGAGGACGATAGGTGCCGGGCTTCAATTCTCTGGAGGGACGGTGACATTTTTTCAGAGACTTTAATCCCGGATCGACTTGCCATTCGCTGTTGGGAGCAAAGTGATTAACAGCGCGGCATCACAAAAGGCGATATGATGCTGTCACAAAGCCATTTAAACACAACTTTTGTTACAAAACTACACCGCAACAGTAATTATGATATTCCAGACAAGTAATTTTACTTCCCGCACTAGTGCAAGAAAATCAATTTCCCGCACGCAAATGCAATTGCGAGGTGACATGTTTTAATAATCGAATACAAAAACTGTTTTAAAACTTGGATATCAGAATATAGACAAAAAATAATAGTGAGGTTAGGATATATAGCGGGAGAAAGTGTTCCTTGTACAATGAATCACGAACTACAATAGACATGCTCTCTGGATATTATTAAGTGACGATGGTAAAGAACCACTAACATAATACAGCTTATCCAATTCAAGAAACTGTTATCCTCAATCACATCAGCGAATATTCGAAAGAACGATACCGACCGAGATCATCTGATATATCGTGTGTTTGTCCTTAACTCCAAAGTTAAGTGAAGTAACGTTATGGATAATCAACGAGGTACATTTGCCCCGCGCCACTTCATCAAGCTGTCCTCAGATGGAGAGAACTGTCCCGAGGAAGAAATCCCGACTGAAGCGCTGGGGAGGGAACAGGGCTTAGGGGGGGGAGGATCATCCCAAGTCCGAGAGAAACGCTTGAAGCTTTGGTTAAATTAATAGCTAAGACGCCCTCAATACTTTTCTTGTATCGTTTCGGGGTCGCGAACAGTGCGTGCCGCCATCAATCTCGGACCATCGGCCCGCCACAAGAAAAACACTTTCGGGATATTTAATTCATGATGGCAAGCACGAGATCTTTCGTCTTGTGTAGTGTGTCCCTTGATTAAATTCGCCAATCTGTAATTTAATACTATTCCCCGTTACGTTGCCTCGTCCTTTTTCTCTTATCCTTCCACATTGTTTGATCGTTGTGGTCGTTTCCTGTCTCCCCTGAGAGTTTTAATTAATTCTATTCGATTCTTTGTCGAATTAATCTAACCATTTGTTATATATAATTGTGGTCAATATATAAGTATAAATAAAAAAATCATCTTGAGATTAAAATCTTCAAACATCCCTTCAACAGACACCCTCCTTTGTTTAATGGTCGCTGCGAGCGATATCTTCCCTTCTCACCAGTAAACATTCTGGCTGGGGTCCTATTCCATCAACGATAGCAAAAACAACCCGCTACAGCCCCGCAACGCCTCTGCTAATGAAACCGCGAACACAAAACAAACCAGTCGCACCACCTACGATTAGTTCGATCGCCTAGGGGTGAAAGTCGAGGCCTCCCTAGCACTTCCGGCGCACAATCTCTAGCTGTATGGAACGAGGCGACGGGCAATTATTGTCGAACCGTTACCCAAGCCGCAGGACCGCAGCCTACCCTCGATAAGGATTGTAGATTATCTGGTATAGAGAATGATCCAAATAGATACAGTGCGATCAAAACGCGATTGCTTTGATTTAGTGTTAGTTGAATAATAAAATGAAACAAAAATCTTTATATTTATATAGTAATTCGAACGAATTTCGAATCGAACATATGCTATAAGCTAACTCACTGAATCGAATGAGAAACTCGGAACTTCTTCGTCTTTATAAAATAAAAGAAAAAAATAATAAATCAAAGAGATATCCATCGATTCACGAACATCTGCCGTTTAGTTTATGGTTCACGGGATGAAAACATTCGCTCAATGCGAGGCGAAGCGTACACTCCCTAGATGTTGAAGCGCGCAAAATACTCCACGTCTACTTTCTTTGCATTTTTTGAAAATTTCCTTTCCGGTAGGTTTGTTATACGGACGTGAGTTCTGCGTCTCAAGTGAATCGGTAAAAATGTTCGGATTTAAATATAACGACTTATAATTCTCGTGTAAAGTAATAGTGGCAAGTACATAACAGCTGCGTTATAGAAAACAGCACTGTTTCACACACACCAAACACTTAAAGAAATGATCAGCACAAACACTTTCTGTTGAGTGTTTGGCGTTTTGTGGGTGAAATAGTGCTTTCCACATTAAAAAAAGGTGTTTTTAATAATTTTCAAAGCAAAGCACACTTTCTCTTACGTGGGCCTCAATTTTCCTAAAGTTAGACCTTGTGTCCATAACCTTTTTATTCATCAAATATGCGGTCGATCTAGCCACAGGATTGGAGGTCTGGTTACTATGATAATCTCAGCAGAATGGCCAAGTCATGGCAGCCGGTCAATTAATCGGTTGTGGGACCCGCAGAGTATCGACATGAGGTGGTGACCTGTCTAGATCCAGTTCCTCGAGATGCTGGACCAACGGTTTCTCCAACCGTGCTGCTCTTTCTAGGGTTTTCCTAACCAGCGCCAGCGAATGATCGCTCAAGAGCATTAGTCACGAACCAAGGTGCTGAGACTATGCTGCGCAGCACCATACTCTGAGGAACTTTGAGTCTCTGGATCTGCGATTTATAAGTACTGGACCAGGTAAGAGCGCCTCTTCCAGAAAATCAGGGGAACCAAGGTTAACACTAGAAGCACCAATGCCGTCAATTTGGTATAATCGTTCTGATTACTTTGGCTCTCAGTTACTGCCTGTTTGTCGTAAGAACAATGTCTCGTCGTGGTCTGTCATACGAGGAATTGAATCATTTACCAGAAGATGAGTAGGATTGTGAATTAGCACCGATGAAGACTCGGATTTTGTGATAGATGTGCCAGAATTTTAAAAATCGAGCAGCGATTCGGATGAAACTACATCACCTTTGTCTACGCTGACCAGAAGGAGCTTGAAGCTTTTATTGCTTTGTTATATCCTAGAGGCGCTAATGGAGGTAGAAGAATTTCGGTAAAAAAACTTTGGTCAAGTGAATGGGGACCACAATTTTTTCAAGATACAATGTCACGAAATAAATTTTTAGAAATTATGAGACTTGTTTGACATGCGAAACACTAGATCTCTCTATTGAAAGTTGTATTTTATGTTACAAGCCAGGGGAAAATACAGCAATCAATGAGCAATTATACCCCACTAGAGCACGATGCCGATGGCCAACGACCCTGACAAGTTTGGCATCAAATTTTGGCTGGCAGCCGATGTAAATAAATAAATATTTGATAAACGTTTATCAAGGCAAAATAAACAAAAATGTATTCCTGTTCAGTTCCATGCATCCAAATGTTGAAATAGGGAATGGAGAAAAAAGCTGCCTGAGACGGTAAAATTCTATAATGAGACAAAATTTGGAGTTGATGTTTTTGAGCAAGTGGCTCGTCAATATTCAACAAAATCACCATCGCGAAGATGGTCACTACAATCTTTTTTCAATATCCTCAACATGGCAGCCATAAACGCGTGGATACTATACAAAGAAGTTACAGGTAATAAAATTAGTCGACAGCATTTTATATTCAAACTAGCAGAAGAACTGAGGGAAAGCTACATCACCAACAGGGCCAGCTTGTCCTATCACACAGAATCCAACACAAAATAAGCATCGACAATCCACATGCCGGTAAGGCATAGGTATGGGAATCCCTTCACGGTGTCTATAGCGGACGGACGGGAGGAGACTGGGAATTAAAGAGCAAGACTTAGTCTGTCGGATCTAAGACGGCTAATGGTACCGGTGCAGGAATATGTTCTCAGAATGAGGGCCACAGTTACGCCATGGGGGAGTATGCTTCTGTGTTTCACGCGGATGTAGGATGCCATTCTCCAATGCGCACACACAATGAACGTGAACGCGGTGACCAATAAACGAATTCACATCATGTTTGATAGCCAAGCGGCACTGAAGGCGTTACTAAGCCGAAAAGTGTCATCCAGACTGGTAACGGAATGCCTCGACGAATTGGTGGAACTGTCGAGCCGAAACAAGGTCTGGTTGACTTGGATATCGGGCCATCAGGGGATCGAGGGCAACGCAAGCGCTGACGAACTCGCGAAGAGTGGATCAGAGATGAAAATGTACGGCCCAGAACCAAGGCAAACGGCCCGAAGATAGATAGGCGACTGGGTTCGTACGAAACAGCAAGAATACTGGAGAACCACACCCGATGTAGTACATGGTGAAACACAAGCATCGACAATGCTAAGTTGCTAGATGCAAGAAAAATAAAACCAAGTAAATATGTGTACTATGCAAGAAAACAGTTTACGACACTTGAACAGAAAAAATTGAAACAAAATGTTATTGTATAGTTTGTTTAGAAAAAACTGTATAATTTTACTAAATAAAGTACAAGCGATCATTTTGACTGCAATGGAGCTTTTAGGTAGATAAAATTTCTGGTGCTTCTAGTGTTAAACGTGTCCTAATAAAACGAGATGACATCATGGAAAAATGGTGTCTAAAGATGAGCCTCGTGTCGAGCACCATTCGAAGATACTGCACCTGGGAGTTCTGGGGCAGCTTTTGTCCCCCAATAACGATCCTGTGTGTTTCCTACGTTATCCACTTTGATAATATATGAAGTTGTTGATATTAGCCATTTGGCTGCTCTTGTTCTTGTAGTTGACTTCGTAATGTGCAAAATTTGCTTTGAAGTGCTGACACTGGACCAGATCAGGGCACTATACGTTAGAATCGGCCGGATTTTAAGGCTTAGAGAGCTTTCATAGCAGAGAAGTTGGTATAGGACCAGACCTCGTCCTCAGGAACTTGGAGATGACGTTCGAAAAATGTTGCCTGAAAATCAACTTGGAATCAAACCTAATACGTAGCATAGGATGTCCAAAGTAGTCGTTCATCCTGTATGACAATGGTGGTAGGAAGGACAGTTTTGCTTACGTGAGAAAAACGGATCACTACGCACTTGTTACAATTTATGACTAATCCCCACTTGCAAGACCACTAGTACAACTCGTCAACATACCTCTGCATCATTCCTCAACGAGATCACCGTATCATCGGCATAAACCGCCAGGTGAGTGTTCATATTAGATGGAATGTCGCTACTGTAAAGGGTAAATAATTCTGGCCTTAGTAGTGAACCAGATGGCTGCCGAATCTCTTGAAGTAGGTCCTACGAGAGAGGATTGATATTTAAACTGCCCATTTTGAAAATCAAACCATCGTGCCACACCGTATCGTATGCCTGGGCGAAATCCAGAAAAACTGCACCAATAGAGAGTGTCTCATCCCCAAAGCGTTGAGTATTTCCTCTGTTAACCGGAGGAGCTGAAAGTCTGCCGGCAAATCCTTCCAAAAATCAATCTGGGCGTCAAGAAAGAGTTGTCCTCGCTGATTATATCACGGAGCCTTTCGAAAACTACTAACACCGCCAGCAAAAAGCTAACAACAGCACGCGGGGGTCCCAAGTAGTTATCTATCTAAGTACTAACCGCGCCCAACTATGCTTGGCTTCAGTGATCGGACGAGAGAGAGAGAGAGAGAATTTTTTTTTGAGAATTAATCTTATCTAGATCTTTATTGCTTTCTTTATACTAATTAATCGTTAGACGGATGTGGTATTTCTTTATTTACAGTTACAATTAGAGCTTATGTTAATAAATATATGTACAAAATAAATATAGAATAAGTTTGTTGCTCCTCGCTTCCGATTGGTTCCTGCGTGCAGGTTCTCGTACAAGGGGGGAAAGGTTAAGTAAAACCCCCCACGGCTCCGGTTTGGGGGAGGGACATCTCGCGGATGCTGCTGCGGATTCGTCATGGCTCAGCTAAGCCCTGCTGTGGTTGGATCTGGCGGTATATCTCCAGGTGCTGGTACGGTAGCTTATGCTTTGTGTCTACCTGCCTTGTACACTGGCAGCCCTTCAATAGGTGCAGAACCAACTCCCCAGCTATGAGGCATACCTCAAGAAATAGAGACTAACAGCCAACCCCCAAAAGTCAACCGTGGCCCACTTCACGGCCCGGAAAAACCCTATAAGAATACCGAGATACCCCACCTTCTTGGGCGCAAACCTCACGCCAACCAACCCCATAAGGTATCTCGACGTGCTCCTGGACACACGGCTCACCTAAAAGCCCTGGATAGAAGCCAATACCAGAAAGACATCAGGAGCCATCGGCCGGCTTAGCTCCATACTACTGAGTCGGAAAACGACGCGCGAAAACAAGCTCCTAGTGTTTAAGACCATCCTGAGGCCCATCCTGACGTATGGTGCACCGCTATGGGCCGGCGCGGCCAAAACAAGTGCCTGCGCTTAATACTGGGCGCAGACAGACGAACACCTATCAGGCTGATTCACCGAACTCTCCAGGTGCCTATGATCAGGCAATACGTAAACGATATGGCGGAGAAATTCTACCACGCCACCCAGAGCCATCCCAACCTCCTCGTACGATCGGACGAGAACTGGCATTGTCACAGTGGTATGGCCGTTGCTATTTTCTCATATTAGAAAGTTCTAGAACTTATGTATAAACTCCAAATTTGAGGCGCCATCTATTTACAAATAATTGATCTATTAGAAGCGTAGTTTATCTTCCAACAATCCTTTTTATTTCAACCGCTTAAGCCTTCGCATTTCATAACCTCGATTAAATTCATATAAATACAGATTTCTTCCCGCAAAAAAGATCAATATATCGCGGCAAACGATATCAGGTGAAAAGCCGAATCGGGTTACAGCTGTGGACGGACCTATGCGACGCACTTTAATCAACGTCAAGCCGAGAATAAAACATTCAAAAACGCTATATTTGGAAGTGTCCGAGCTGTTCTAGTACGTGATTTATCGTGCACACAAGAGAGGGCGCCACGTATGCGACCGACATACGTGTATAACTGTGACAGTCATAAATAACCAGTCGGCTGTCCGTTGTTATTATTACTAATCCTATATCCCACGTAGCATTCAACCATATATCTATAATACGGGTGTGGGAACAGTCTTCTATCCCCCTTAGTATGTATGTATCCGGAAATAGGAAATCTAACGGATGACACACGTGCCCCCGTAGAGGGCGTTAAAGGCGCTTTTACGTTTTAGGAAAGAATACTATCAGAGAGTATAGTGAACGTCGTGTATGTAGTAAACTATAGTGAGGACGCAGAAATCGTATATCATATCGAGATGGGGTTAGATAATATGAGTTACACATTTCTGCAAACGTGTCTCGAATAGATCGATACCAATATTACTTAGAGTGGCATTAGACGTTGATAAATCGTTTTCAATTTAGGACCTGAAGATTGTTGTTTAAAATTTAGATTTTGCAATATTGTGGTTCGTTGGCCAAACGCAAGTCATGACAGTAATATGACAACGTTACAGATCAAATGATGTCGTGTACTGATGAGGTCATAGTAGACTGAAACACTGATTCATTTGTAAATACTAACTGGATGTACATATGTCGTGGTATTATCCAATGTTATGCATACGCGAAGCGGTTTTAGGCTCTCGTCTTGTGCACACACGCAAAAGGATCAAAATTGTCTCATGCTGCTGCAGCTACAGTAATTAAAAAATCAAAGAAATTCGTTGGAAAATGGGTGAAATGGTTTAAAGCATCAAAAAATATTGATGGTCTTCTTGTATGCCGACAAATGAGAGCCAAATCCAGTAAACACAAAAAAGTGAGTACGCAATTGTTCAGGAGTCATCCCACCATACGTCTGCGCGAGGCCAAGGTCAAACTTGCTAACAACGAAATTCATGCTAGTCTCTCTGAAACATGCTTGAACAAGAACAAAGATCGCGAGGTGGTTGAAGGTGATTTTCTCAGATGAAGCGATTTTCTGGGTGTGGGTTTGGGTTAAGCGTGCTAGGTTAAGAAGTAGCACCGAATTTGTTCAAAGCACCATGAAACATCATGGATTTGAATACTCTTTGGAGTTCTTCACATAAAATCTGGATAATGTTTAACATCTATGATTGCTTACTGTTTTTGATTATTTTTGAAATTTCTTTCAGTAGATGTGAAGCAAATGTTTGTGCTCATAATTTGCAACTACCATGTACACAATGTAAATGTCTCTCGGCAATAGATGTAATAAACTACCATGTTCGTTCTACAGTTTCTCACGATTAATGTAGTGATGTTGGATTAGCTTAGCAAGGTTGAGGTTTGATGGTTGGACTGGCTTAGCCAGAACTTCAACTGAAGCATTTCGCAACCAGTTTTTTTTCTCTCTAGCTAGTATGCTTTGGATTGTTGTCATGCATAAATAGTCAACAAAAAGGAGGCATTCCTATCCAACGTTCCAAGCTCTAGATCAGTGGTTCCCAACCCGTGGTCCGCGGACCACAGGTGCAGTGAGTCTTGCAGAGTAGTGTTATTCATTTCGGTAGCTTTTGCTATGTTTACTGATATTGCGCGATATTATTGTGCGTGTTTGTTTATACTTTTTCCGTCGAAGATGGCTCCAAAGCGGAAATATGACAGTGATTATATCAAGTTCGGATTTACAGCAATTAAGGTAAATAAGGAGATTAGACCTCAGTGCGTGATTTGTGCTACTGTCCTGCAAAACTAGAACGTCATTTAAAGACAGTTCATTCTAACTTGAGTGACCGGCCACCTGAATTCTTCGCTGGAAAATTAGAAAAGTTAAAGAAAATGAAATTAGGGAAAACTGGTGCCGCATATGAATCGTCTGAAAAAGCTCTCTCAGCTTCATTTGAGATTTCACAATTAATCGCCAAAGGAAAGAAACCGCATACTATTGGTGAAACCCTAGTGAAGCCAGTCGAACAAGTTTTAGGGGTTCAAGCTTCTGAGAAAATTCAAGATATTTCCCTATCGAACAATACTGTGAAGATCGGATCGATACAATGTCCAATGACATTGAAGATCAGCTGGTTTGTGAAATTAAAAAGTCTCCATATTTCAGTTTGCAGTGTGACGAAAGTACCGACGTTGCTGAAGAACTGTTAATATCCCAAGAATTGGAAACAACATCGAAAGGAAAAGATGTTATGAAAATCATTTGTGATTACTTTGAGAGGCATGGCATTGAGTGGAAGAGGCCGGCTGGATTTTGTAGCAATGGGGCCCCTACTATGCTAGGATCACGTTAAGGCTTAGCAAAATTGGTGAAACAGAAGAACCTCTCCACAGTGACGATGCACTGCATAATTCATTGCCAAGCATTGGCATCAAAAACACTGCCCGAAGACTTGTCGAATACAATGAAATTGGCCATAAAGATGATGAACGCTGTTAAAAGTAATTTTTTCATACTGAGGTTCGTTGGCTGTCAAAAGGTAATATGTTGGCACGCTTATATGAGTTGAGAGAAGAGGTACAAGTATTTTTTATTGAGATGAAAATGCAGTATTTCTTGGAACAATCGAGTGAACCAACTTTTGTGATGCAACTCGCATATCTAGTAGATATTTTAGGGCATTTTAAACAGCTGAACTTACAACTTCAAGGTTCTGGAAACGAAAAGTTTGAAGGTGTTGCCAATATATTTGCATTCGAGGAAAAACTTCGTGCGTTTTTGTGTAAAATTGAACTCTTGCTGACGACGGGGACTACGCCACTGTTACAGACAAGGTACAACATAATGTACTCAGTCACTTAGGCACTCTGAAGGACGAATTTGCCCCTTATTTCCCTGAATATGGTAGCAGTGAGACTGAATCTATAAAAAAATTAATTCGAAATCATTTTATTGTCAAACCTAAGGATATCCCTGATAATATTCAAGACGAGATTATTGAACTTCAAAATGATAGTAATTTCAAGGACTTGTTTGAATCTGGTGTAAACCTAGAAGAGTTGTGGTGTAGAAAAGCGATATCTTACTCAAACATTCGGGAAGCAGCTTTGCGGTCTCTCATGGTGTTATCGACAACATTCCTGTGTGAGCAGGGATTCTCGACTTTATTGTTAATTAAGAACAAACAAAGAAATCGGCTAGGTACAAGCAGTGATTTGAGGTTAGCTCTAAGCAAGAGCCTAACTCCAAGAATTCCTCAGCTTTTCAAAGGAATTCGTGCACAAACGTCACACTGAGACTGTACACTAATTAATACTAATAAATAATGTGTTCTAAAAAACTGTTTTACTTTTAATACCTTTGAATTTGGTTACGGGGACGGCGCTGGGGAAGGGGAGTGGTCCGTATATGATTCAATTTCAAGCTGAGTAGTCCGCAGACTTCTACGGGTTGGGAATCAGTGCTCTAGATGAAGTTCTGTTTAACTGGTTCAAAAAATAACTGAGCTCCAGCATAACAATTAGTGAGCCAATCCTTGTAGAGAAAGGAACCCGTTTCGGTAAAGCTTTAGGGTATGGTGATGACTATCAATGTTCAATGGGCTGGATTTCTAGATGGAAGAAACGATGGACTTTGGTGAAATATATGGAGAGGCTATGTCGGTGAATAAATTTTTGTTTTGTTTCCGACAAATATAAAGCTACGTCCAACTGCCTACTTTTCAAGAATAAATTAGACAAAATTAATATCCGAAATTGTTGTCATCATGTCAAAGCTACCTTGATTTAACCAAATTTTTAGTGCATAATCGCCAATTAAAAAACTAAATTGACTTTTACAAAGAAACTGTAAGAGTTAGGTATAGGGAACCTTAATAACATTTAAAAGAGAAATATGTAAAATTAAAATCGAATGACGATAATAGATACAGGGTGTTCCATTTAAAATAAGCAAGTTATTGAACATTAATGGTACTCACAGTTAGAGGTAACATTTTAACCACCCTGTATAATTTTTAGAAAACATCTTTGTTTCAGCATTAGATGTAATGGTTGTGCTAATGAAATAATACAACTTGAAACATGCAACTTAAATACGTACGCCAGGTACTCATTTTAAATATTGATCTAAATTTTCAAAAATTCCATTAAAATTTTGATAACTTTGATGTGTAACTTTCTTTTGGGACACCCTGTATATTTTAAAATAATTTTAGAACATGCTCTGCGATTTTAAATATGTGTTACCGTTGTTTTTTGTATATCAACCGAGGCGAACGTGGTGCCCCACCTTGTGTATCAGCAAATTTGATTTTAAGACTTAGAGAGCTTTCATAGCAAAGAAGTGGGGGCAGACGCTCGTTCGCAGGAACTTGGAGATAACGTTCGAAAAATGTTGTCTGAAAATTAACTTGAAGTCATTTCGAAGAATTGATCTCCAATCTCCATTTTATTGACAATTCTACGACCTCGTTAGCATAACTTTACCAAGCGACGAAGACCTCTTCACGACCATCTTTGGCTGGGAGTTCATCGGTTATCGTGGAGTGATCCGTTGAGTATCTGAGAATGATTACGATTTTGACTTACCCCATTAAGTTGGTCGACAGTTGCCAAAACACATTTCAGAACAAGGTTTCAAGTCATTTTGCTCTCTTCCATCTTGAGGATCATCTCTGGCGCCCCTTGTGTTGTCAGAATGTCACAATCTATGAGAAATAAGCACTTGATTTTGGACAATGTTGTAAATTCTATTAGTTGTTTACATATATTATTTTTCCATTTTCTTAACTTCTCCCCAAAATTCTACACGATTATCTGGAAATGATTGAATTTCGTCGACATTTCTCAATAACCGCCAATCAAAGTCAAGTGCTTGTAATTGAGTATCTTTTATTAAATTAGGATACAAAAGGGCCACGTCTGTAATAGAAGTTATTGAACCATCTTTTACTATGTTAGGATCAATAAAATTAAATGATTTTATTATATTTCCTTTAAATGGAAATCTTAATAATTTGCTTCTATATAAAAATCTAAACACCTTATTAGTCTAAAAAATGTTATTTGGTCACCTGTTAAGTTTAATTCTAATAAAGATTTTGAGATATTTGCACCATAATAGATTTCTTCAATCGGGAAATAGTTAGTAGGATTGGCGTATTCTACATTTTCTATACCAGTTTTCTTCAAATATTCCTTTTTAATGAAACAATCAAAGAAGGATTGAAGTATTTGAGTAATATTTTTATATAATTTGTTCAACTTAGGAGATTCTGATTGCATTTTTTTGTTTATATTGTTAAGGAAAGGCAAAACAAATTCCAAAAACTGCACAAATATCTTAGTTGTGTTTAATTTATTTTATTTATATTTAATTAATTGTTGTTTTATTGACCTACAATATTTCACGAATTGAAAGATTTCCACACTATGTAAGCCGTTTATAAAGAAATGATGCTGCAAAAATTTCTCAATTTACTATCTTACAAAAAATATCTCCTTAATCTTTTATTCTTAAATTTCTGACTAAAATTTAAAAAATCCAAAAAAATCGGTAGATGAAGTGCTAAATTGTTAGATCTACCGATAAATCGGTAGGGTTGGCAACACTGCGCGGTAACTAACCTTATTTTAAATGCGGCGAGAAAAATGGCAACAGGTGGAAATAGTAGGCATTACCAATGCGTTAACTGAACACGGCCATTGTCTTTTATAACAACTTGCAGGCTTGTCAGTGTGTTTTTGGAAATTTCTTTCAAAGTTTTCATTCCCAAAATTATCACTGCTACTAAATTCTTGTAACTGACGTTTTCGAATTAGCTTGAAATATTTGACGATTTGTTTGTTAGAAAACGGGTTGATCAGTATTTCAAAACTTCATCATCCCAATCGTGCTCAAAAGAGCCAAAGATTGCTTTGTCGATTGGTTGAAGCTCATAGGGTGTATTGCTTGGTGAGCAGTATAAGGTGATACCCAGGTATTCAGCGACTGTGAAATCATCTAAAGCCAGGAATGCGTTATATTGGTCAAAGATGAATAAAAAGAAATTGAATAGCTAGAAAGACAATTTAACACTTGTGTAAAGTTTTAAAAAACGTAAAAAAGTGAAAGTTTAATCTTGAGAAAAATTCCAAAAGGCTCTTGGGAAGAAGTTAGTACATACTGATATACATATTTTATTTTTAAGCATTGTTGTTAATGGTCGATTGGCTGTAAAATCTAATTTTGGATGTTATGAAAGCTAGCAGAAAAATCACTCAATTGCAAGCAGCTTGCTTACCAAGCGGGCAAATCCAAAGAAACTGCCGTACATAATCTGGTCAATATGATTCAAAGGACATTGTGGATAAGGAAATTGTTCTGTGAGTGCCTTTGATAACACCTCATTTGACTCAATTACAAACGCATCAGAGAACATAAGATTTGAACATCCCAGTAGCAGACGGATTGAGTTGATGCCCAAAAGCAAAATCATATCTGCAAACATAGCGACCCTCCCGCAAAAATAGCACCCATGAAGGGGTGCCACTGGTTATAGGCAAAATTCTCAATAGGCAATCAAGCCTTGATTTTAAAGTAGAGAGAAAGATGACGGTCTAGTATGCAATCTGCCTTGAAACATGTCTGATTTTGGTACTTGCAGGAGGACCTGGACATCAATCCACACAACGTGGCTGTGTTACCATTCACCAAAAGAAGGACGCCACTTCTAGTGGCACTTACAATGGGAAAAAACGCAGCTTGATTTCTCTCTTCTGTAATGAACCGACATATTTTTACAGAGCATTGGTTGCGTGCTGACGAAATAACTACATTCAATATCTCAAATTTTAAACTTCTGTCATCATTCTGCAGGAGCATCTATGCGCATGGTGGGGTGAGTGTGTATGTGTATCACTCTTTGACGGGTATTGAACTTACTAATATAAAAAAATTGTCACAAGAAAAACACTGCGAAATCACAGCAGTTTACATTAAAAAAAGAACCCGGTGGTGGTGGTTGTGTATAGGTCTCCGTGTCGGGACTCTAGTTTCGACATATTTTTTGAGATAATTAACCGTGATTTTAATCTTAGTTTCTCAGATCCTGACAACAGAACGAAACAGGTGCTGGACTTATGTTTACAGTACAACCTGGAAAGTACAGTCCATGGTTTTACAAGACAGGTTGGAGACTGAAAGTCACGTCCCGATAATATTTTCTGTAACTTACCGTGCAATAATGAGTCAGAAATAGTTGACCTCGGGATATCGGATCACGACGCGCAAATACTGGATTGCTCTATGGGCAACGTGGACAATGGTCTAACCAAAACAACGTTTCGTAAATTCTCTAATGACAACATCAGTACACTTAATCACTTTTTGAATAAAGAGACTTGGTCTGGCATTTCATAACATTTTTATGTTCCACTTTAATAATTCGCTGCCAAAAATCATTAAAAAGAACAAACAAATTAAAGACAAATCTTGGTCAACTCCAGAAATAAAAAATCAAAAAGAAATACTGATACTTTTACATACTAACCTAAAAAATAATCCCTCAGATTATAATAAAGACATCTACAATCTTCAAAAGGTAAAGTATAATACTTTGCTGAGTGTAGCTAGGCGCGAGTATAATTATAGCAAAATAGTTAGTTCTGAAAATTTAAGTAAAGCGATATGGGGTGTCATTAACAGCGAAACCGGGCGAACCAAGACATCAGCTATGCCAGCTGCCGGGGCTGATGAGTTGAATTGCTTTTTTGTAAATCACGCAGACGAGGTAGTGAAGAGAATTCCACGTGGTAGGAAAGTTAGCGTTGATATTAATAATCATGAACAGTCAATTTTTCTTAGACCAATCACGGCATCGGATGTACGTTGTTGCATAAAAAATCTAAAAATAAGAAAACCTTAGATATCTACGAAATTTCTACAAATCTTATTAAAAATTGTGCATCCGGTATTGTTGAGCCACTAGTTGAGATTATTAACGCTTGATTCATGAACGGTTGTTTCCCCAATGTGTTTAAATTAGCTAAAGTTATACCTATCTATAAATCTGGACACCCAGCCTTGCCAGAAAATTACCGTCAAATTCATATATTGCCAAGTATTTCCAAAATTATAGAATATGTAATTTTAAAACAGCTTACAGATTATGTTGAGAAACACAATATCCTCGGTAATAGTCAGTTTGGATTTAGGCGTGGTAAAAAAACTTCTGACGCAATTATGACGTTAATAGATTCCATTCAGGAGGCTTTTGAAAATAGAGAGTCTTGTGTGGGTGTATTTACAGATCTCTCCAAGGCTTTCGATTGTGTTAACCACGAGATTCTGTTGGAAAAGGTACAACTCTATGGGTTCAGGGGAATCACCAACAAACTTGTGCGTTCATATCTCTCAGACAGAACACAGATTGTGCACCTAAATCACGTAAAGAGTACACCACGTCAAACAAAACGTGGAGTCCCGCAAGGCTCTATTTTGGGGCCTGGTTGCTCTGCTGATGTTGAAGTTTAAAAAATCTATTAAAACAATATTAATAAACATGTGCCTCTATAATATAAATGATTTTTACACTGAAATCAGGCATTGGAAATCGTCAGCTTGCAAACTCTAATGTGTTTTAAATCTCCTCTCTTTGCTTCCTTATTATGTATTTTGTTTTGTTGTATTTCTGTATGTACTACTATTAGATACATCTGTACTAATACCTTTGACGGGTCCATAAATGTGTATTTAACGGACAAATAAACTATCTATCTATCTATCTATCAGAACACTCCAATCTACGCAGAAACCCACAAGTTACATCCCTGCAAGAGCACAGCTACTAGCTGGCTCGGAAGGCCGAGGACGGTATTGGAAATTCGAACAACTCCATTGTCATGGTGATAGATGGTCTTTGCAGTCGTCCGAGTATTCTTACATCATATCATAATGTTCAAAGAAAGTTAATTGTTAGTACTTGATTAATTAAAGATTTTCTGTCCTTCTGTTAAGTTTCTTCTTCTTAAATATAACTTTATTAAATGCAAATCCAGTGGAAAATTTGTGTTATTATCGAACCTCGTGATGTGGTGCAGAATGTTCGTCAAAGTTAATCACTATCACAAAAAGTATTGTTTGTTTTAAATTGTACTGATTCCAAAATACCTATGTACATAGACGCTGTGGAATTAAACGGCTTACTTCTTGTACACAGGTGATGTTAAACTTTGTTATACAACTCACACATACACACACAAGATAACAAACAAACTCCGACTGTACTTAGCGATGTCGGTATAGTATTAGAACGCATATTGCAACGCCCAAATTTGGTCGAATACCCACGAAAGTTTGTAAACTCGACAAAGTCATCTCCACAACTGCAATTCTATGGGGTGCACACAACTTTGTTGTAGGATCGTTATGAATCCCATAAGCTAGATTCACCCTTCTCGTTTCTAGATTGTACTAATTACAATTCGTTTCATTCGTTTAATAAATGGAAATCGCGAAAACAAGATCGATAACCAAACAGAAACGTTATTTACTTTGTATCTTTCAGGAAACTAGCCCGATCGTAATTGCTATTTACGCTCGAACAAGAATATTACGAAACATTATCCTGAAAAGCCCTGTATACAAACAAACATCAAACAACTTTGAAAAGTAAACAATTTTTGTAATCAACCGGGCAGCAATGGATGAATACTTGCAACGATACTACAAGCCAACGTATCTATATGTATACATAATATACAAACAAACGTTACGCAGCGGCGATTGCACAAATACTCTAACTGCATTCAGTCAGTAATAAACCTTCTACAACGTTGTAATAATCATCAAACAATGGAGCTCCCGCTTTCAATTTAACCAAGTGACTGCAACACCATTAAGCAAAGATGGATTGCACGGGCAAAATGGACTGGCCACTCTAGCGCTTCGCTGGACGCATATGAAATTACACAATTCATTTTAATGGGCTGAACGCTACAATTGCAATTGCATCAGTCGAATTGACATTTGACAGATGGGATGCATATATTTTATAAATTTTAATTAATCATACTTTCGAAGTTTTATAATATTGAAGAATCTTTAAAATAGTATTAAGTGATAATGATGTACGTTCAGACATCATTGAATGCGAGTTTCGGTAACGAAGTTTGTTTGCGCGAGTGAAACTAACTCGCTTCTATCTTCACTTCAAACTTTAAAGATGACATTTTAGTGGAATAGCATTTATCCTGTTAGATATATGCTGACTCCGGCGAATTATCGAGTGAATATACGAGGAAGTTTAAACTACATAACGTGCAGGAAAGAGATATTCAAGATCCTCATTCAACGATGGAGATTTTAATACGGTGGGAATTTAGAGAAATGCAATCTGAAGTTAGTTTCTCATCTATTTCAAGATCTACTAAAACGATTACTTATTATTATGAATATTAAATGTTTACTATATAATGAGAAAACATATCATTAATGAAATAATTATTAATTACTTTCAATTGAATCAGCAGCTTCTTCTTTTTCTTTTTTTTTTGTTTAATATTACTGTTAAAATTTACTATTATTATTAGTGTATTAATCCTGTTTTATTTTCAATAGTTGAGTGTTGTGCCACGTGGAGAACAGTTGTGAGAGAGTGTGAAGAAAGTAGGAAAAAACAAAAAAAGATGCATAAAATACAGAGAGCTAAAGAATTACGGTAAGTGTTGCTAAGTAAGATTAATTTTCCTACTCCTAAGAATACATTGATATTATACAGATCATTTAGAGGGACTAAGGTCAGCTAGAAAAGAGATAGATCTAGAGTTGAGGCGGTGGTGATTATAAATCACAACGAAATGTAGTGAAAAACACTGCTGTTAAGAATTTTATTGGAAAATTGCAGACAAGGGAGAGCCATTACAATAGAGCAAAGATGAATACAATACAAAAAAAATATTCACTGCTACTCAATGCTCATGTAAAACAAGGTTTCATTTTGTTTACTTTTCTAGAAAACTAACACCAAAGAAATAAGCAAGAAGTACAATAAATTATTCTTTGTTTGTTTGGGAATTTAATTTTTCTATTATATTATAATAATAAAATGTACTCCTATATTCCAAAATACAATACCTGCAACTTTTTATGTTCAAAACACAAATTCTTATTTTCAGAAAATATGTTCTGCCCACACCAATTAAGTGAGAACACAACACTGAACAATTACTTCTAAAAGACATTGGAGACCACACAAACGTTACGTCTTTTTGGAAAAGCTTAAGAACTCAAGCCCAAGACTATCCTCTGGACATACCCTTAGTCACATACTCATCACTAATATAGTGGCCAAACATTTATATATATAATCTAAAACCCATGTACCTTTATAGGTGTAGGGTGTATATATATATATTTTTTTTAAGTGAGGAAAAATGCCTTAACGCACCTCAGGGACGAGACCCGTCCCCGGTGTGTGAGGCTCTCACCCACTAAAAAACCTCACTTTGTCAGGTGTAGAATCCATCCCGGAACCGCTGATCGCATTACTTCAGGATGGCACCTCGTAGTTAGCCTCGGTCGGCTGCCTCCATTGCCTGGGTCTCTTTCTTCTTCTCCTTCAGCACCTTCTCGACGAACGTGGCGATCTTCTGCCAGCGGTCGTGTCCGGACAGCATCGTTTGCACCACTTTATCCGGCGTTAGAGGTCCTACTTCGTCTTGTAGAGCGTATCTGTAGTCACTCCACCTCTCGCATTCGAAGAAGGTGTGGTGAGCATCATCTTCCCCAGAGTCGTGATACTGGTATGTCGCATTCTCTGCTATACCCATTCGAGCCAGGTATGCGTTGAAATACCCGTGTCCGCTGAAAAACTGGGTGAGGTAGTAATTTACCTCGCCGTGGTCTCGGTTCATCCACTCCGTGATGTTGCGGATGAGTCTGGCCGTCCACCGTCCTCTCGTGTCGTTCTGCCAGCGCTCTTGCCAACGTTGTCGTGTGAGCGCTTTAGCGTCCGCTCTTGCTTGTCGTGAGCCGACGTCTCGTCGTGTCTCGTAGACTCTCTTCTTTTCTAGAGCTAGTAGGTCTATCGGAGTTACTGCTGCGATCACGAGCACCGCCGGTTCGGAAACCGTACGGTATGCGCTGGCGATCCTGAGTGCTCCCCGTCGCTGTACTGAAGCCATCCGCTTTCTGTACTTGTCCTGCTGTAAAGCATCAGCCCAGATCTCGCTTCCATACAACAGTATGGAATGGGTGACGGTCATTAGCAGCCGGCGTTTACTCGCCGTCGGTCCTCCTACGTTGGCCATTAGTCGGCTCAACATCGTTGTTACTTTAGCGGCCTTATCGCTCGACGACTGAATCTGTTGCCAGAAGGTCATCTTGCTGTCGAGCCGCAGTCCGAGGTACTTCACGGAAGTTGTAATGGTTATGACTTCCGTATCCACCGTCATCTCGATCTCCTTTGGGATTCTTCTCCTGGTCAGTAGAACGACCTCGGTCTTCTCCGTTGCCAGGGTCAGGCCGTGTTCGTCCATCCATGTGGTGACTCTTCTCATAACTTGGTTGAGCCTCCTCTGGGCATCCGCCTCGTCACGCGCTAGGATGACTGCCACTACGTCGTCTGCGTATCCTATCAGATACGCATCTTGCGGCAGCTCCATTCGGAGGATCCCGTCGTAGGACACATTCCATAAGTCGGGGCCCAGTATGGAACCCTGCGCCGCTCCCGCTGTTATCTTCTCCGTGCACGGCCCGCCTGCGGTGTCGTAGACCAGCTTCCTGTCGCTAAGGTAGCTGCGTATCATCCTAAGTAAATAGGATGGCGTGTCGAACGTGTTCTGCACGGAGTCAAGAGTGACGTCCCATCTCGCCGAGTTAAAGGCGTTTCTTACGTCCAATGTGACGAGCATCACCAGGGGTCTCGAGTAATGATTTCCCCGTTGAGCGGCTTCGAAGGTTTCCACTACCTGCGCTACGCCGCCGACGGTGGAGTGTCCCTTCCTGAAGCCATGCTGTCTCTCGGACAGGCCTCCCGCGTCGTCTATGCTGCTCTCCAGTCGCGTTTTGAGCAGTCTTTCTAGTAGCTCTCCAGCCGTGTCCAGCATACATAGCGGTCTGTATGCTGATGCCGTGGTCGGATCGCCCTTGCCTTTGCTTATCAGCACTAGTCGCTGTACCTTCCATCTCTTGCAGAACGCTCCTTCTGTTAAACAGCAGTTGTACATGTTCAGAAGCAGATCTATGCAGACGCGCGCCACAATATTCAGAGCCGTCGGAATTCCATCGGGTCCAGGTGCCTTGCGGTTTTGTAGGGAGTTCGCCACTCTTGACAGTTCATCTCCGCTAAAAAGCGGGATGTCGTTCAGTAGCTCGTCCCCCATTTCCGCAGTTCTTTCCGGATGGGTAGGAAACAACGTGTCAACGATGTTCCGCATCCAATCTCGTTCGAGGACTGGATTCGCCGTCTTGGTCGTAAGCTTCTGCATGACGATCTTGTACCCAAGGCCCCATGGGTCGTTGTCAACGTCCTGCCGCAGCTCCTCCCACTTACGTTTCTTGCTCCTGTAGATGGCGTTCTTGAGATCTCTCTTGGCGTTCCTAAAGTCCTCGAACTCTAGTTCTGCCGCGTTCGGATCTCGTCGTCTCACTCTGGTTATTGTCCGCCTAAGCTGTAAGCATTGTTTCCGGAGGGTCGCGATCTCGTCGTTCCACCAATACGCAGATCTTCTGTTGTGTTTCCCTCTCCGCGGCATAGAGGCGTCGCAGGCGCGACGTATGAGGGCCATGGTCGCGTCCGCAATTATTGTCTCCGCCGAACCGGAACATTCCATGACGACATCCTTTCCCCGAGCGATTGCATGAGCCAGGGCGTCTTCATCCAGCTTCGCTACGTTCCATCGAGGACCGGGCGGAGCAAGATTTCGCCTGATCGGCTGCTGCCTCGTCACGTTGTAGTTTATGTATGGTGGTCACTTCCGGTGTAGTCCTCCATGACTCGCCAGTCCACGATGTCCCGCACAATGTCCTCCGAGGCCAATGTGATGTCCGGTATCGTCTCTCCGTAGCCTGGTCTTCTGAACGTGGTGGTGTCTCCGACATTTACCACGCTGGTAGGGTGTATATAATATCTACATTAATTACACTAATTCACTAATTCGGGTTTTGAGCAAATTTCTTCCACTACTCCCTGTTTTGGGCCATCACTGTCGCTTCTTTCCAGGTTTTACCTCTATTTGTCAATATCTCGCCCATTACACTGTCCCAGGTTTTTCTTGGTCTTCCTTTCTTTCTATTTTTTTGGATTTTCGCTTTCCACACTTTGTTTACTGGTCTTTCCATATTCATCCGTTGTAGATGTCCCCACCAAGATAGCTGTCTCTCTTCTATAAATTCGAATATCGATTTTGAGCCCAAGTCTCTTCTTATGTCTGTGTTCCTCATCCTGTCTCTCTTTGTGACTCCTCTAATTCTTCTTAGGTATTTCATTTCCATTGCTTGTACTTTGCTCTTTTGTCTTTCGGATAGAGTCGATGATTCGCAACCAAATGTCAGCACCGGTCTGTATATAGCGTTGAAAACTTTTAATTTAGTTTGTTTTGATATTTCTTTCTTATTTATAAATTTGGTGTTCATTGCATAATATAGTCTGTTTGTTTTTTGAATTCTGCTATTGAGGTCTACCTTATTAGTACCCGCTTCATCTGTTATTACTCCTAGATATTGGAAATGATCTACTTGCTCTATTTTCTCTTTGTCTATTTCTATGTTTATCCTTTCTATATTTTCTCCAATCATCATTACTTTGGTCTTACTTTTATTTATCCTCATTCCGTTGTCGTTTATTGCAGTATTCCAGATGGTTAGGTTTGTTTGCAAATCCTTTTCATTTTTGGCGATCTCATCCATGAATATTATGAATAGTAGGGGGCTTAAGCTTCCTCCATGTCTCAATCCAATATTTGTGGTGAACATATCTGACATCGAGTTATTTTTTATGATAGCGTTTATGTTATTTTTGTATATTTTTTGTGTCAACCTTAGGATTTTTCCATTGATTCCTCTTGCTATTAATATTTCCCATACTTTTTGTCGAGGGACCGTGTCAAACACTTGAGAAAAACAAACAGAAGACTTGCTGCAAGAAATACAGTACCTTGCTTGTGTAGGCATTACAAGAGCAATTCGAACCTGTTCAACCGTAGCGATGGAGGCCCCACCGTGCCCCCTTACAAGAAAAAAGAGAGGCAATACTGGGCACCATTAGACTTGAACGAAACACGGCCTTCACGTCAGAGAAGAAAAATCAGGAGATTTGAGAAATGGACTAAAATTAAGAAACTCGAGTCATGTCGTCCGTTCTTTAAGCAATTTTGCATCCTCCCCTTAGCTGCTATCTATGTAATGGAAACACTATGTTATATCTTTAATAACAGAAATATCTACTTGAGAAACAAAAAAATTTCGATTCCACCCATGTTATACGGAAGATCATTAATGTATATTAAAAATAGAAGTGGCCCAAGTATTGATCCTTGAGGAACTCCATATTTGATGCTTCCTAGATCCAGCCGAGAACCGTTCCAAGATGTTAGTTGGACACTTTCGCTGAAGTAAGATTACAGCAAACTTAACGGTTTTCCCCTGATCGCATTATATTCCAACTTTTGAACTAAAGTCGAATGACTCACCGACTCAAAGGCTTTAGTTAGATCCAATAATTGTTATATTGTATATATCGTTAATCATTTGTAGTATCCAGCTTGATGTGGAATGCCTTTTCCTGTATCCGTGTTGTTTCGGGGATAACCAGTTATGTCTTTCCAGATAAGAAACCAATCTTGTTGCGATTGCCTCTTCACATATCTTTGAGATGGCTGGCAAAACACTTATTAGACGATAATTTTCACATTTATTTTTATGTCCCTTCCTTTAGTAGTCTCGGAAAAACTCCCTGTTGTAGACAAATTTATTTTTTAAAAATTGAAGCAATTCGTGTTCAGTATAGTGTTAGTGAAAATGAAATATATCAGGTCAGATCCGCTTCCGAATCCCTGCTGGCAATGACTCTGATACATGAATACAAACTCTCAACGGCTCTATGTAAAAGTCTAATTATCTTTCTGACAGGAAGGTGTGCCATTGAAATTTACGCCCATGAATATTTGAAAAGACGCTAGCAAGACGCAGTCAGACAGCACTAAAGGCTCTAGACACGTTTACATTTAAATCCAAGATAATATGGAAGAGTGTGCTCACGCTCAAAGCTCTGGTTCAATGGAACACAGTTACACTGATGTGAGTATCAGATCACTGGAGATGTGAGAGTAATGGACCTTGTAAAAGAAGGTCGACTCATTGAACCGGAGCCCTTCTGTGGCTTAATTAAGAGCTACGTTAGACCTCATCTTCATTTCACCACAATAACGGGTTTATTTATCGACCATGGCGCGCTAAAATACCACCTTAAGAAAATAGGCAAAGATCAATTAAGAGCAATTACAATATATCTTATAGACCGCAGTGAGAAGAGACATTGAATGCCTGATCGATCCAGAATCAACAATCTAATCTAATGTAATCTACTGGCGCCCGAGCAAAAATCATGCATCTAGCAAATTACAATTCGAAGAAGTGTTCCTTCCATATATTCTAGAATCTCAAACTGTTGCTGCAATGAATGTCTGGAAAGTGTGGTTTTATGGAATCATACCAATCAACTCGAGCAGCAATTAAGATGTTGTGACAGGTATCTGCAATGGCGCCCGAGTACAAATCTACTCTGTCTCTATCGAATGATACCACAGAGTAACTTGATTGCCGCCCGAGTCTAAAATAGTAGAACGATCGGAAACAAAATAACCTTAACAATAAAAGAAGGAACAATTTCTAAACTAATCCTGGCACAAAATGAACACAAGACGCATTAAATTAAAACATTTATTCGCCGATATTTCAAAGCTAAATACGTGTTATGCAAAACAACAACCATGCCCCAACATACGATGATGTAATACGTACAATTCATTATATGAGATGCTATGTTTTGAAGGAGTTGTAAGGCTGCAATTCGCGCCGTAATTTCAGCTGATACAATTGTGTAGAGTTAATAAGTTTCCACGACGCCAACTTCGCCAAATTATAAACTTATTTAATTAAATTGTATACGAAATACAAATTTCATATGCACGTTAGGAAATGGAAGTAATCGTACCGCTCTGTATTACTGTATTGTACATACGGATGAAGAATGTTGTGTGAGCCATTACTAAATTTATAGCCGTATATTAAATTCGGAACTCTCTTGTTAACTGCGTATTGTTTCGCGTGTACAAAAACTGAACTTGCTGAAATATACTAATGATGTATACGAGGACCTACCACTTAGAGGGAGTATTATGTTTTGTGTATTCGCTCATTGGTGTTAATTTTATTTCGAAAGGAGGAGAGTTCGTAAGCTCCCTATCGTTTGTTTCAGATAACTAGTAGGTAACTGAAAATGGTGAGACACTACCAGAGAACACCCGGGGCAAAGCCCTACCAAGACTATACAGAAGAGAACATGTAAAAAGTCGTACAAGCTGTTGAGGAGGGGATGTCGAAGAAATTAGCTGCGCAAACATATCAGGTACCTCGGACAACTTTGGGTCAGAAGATTCTTGGCAAAGCTTCTGGAGCAGTAGGCCGCCCACGAATGGTTTCACCCGAGAAAGAACGCAATATATCTGAGACCCTTGGAGTGGTGGCTAATTGGGGTTTCCCCTTAACCATGCTGGATGTGAGAACGGCCATCGCAAAATACCTAGACAAACAAGGGAAAACGGTTAAGATCTTCATTTATCCAGAGAAACAGGCTGTCCATTCGCCTGGCATCGAACATAAAGAGGTCCAGATCATTTTCATCATCATTTTCACCAATATTAATGAAGCTCTAAACGATGCATCCTGGAACGAAATATGCTAGCAGTTCTTCTGGTTGGTTCGACATGAATCTGTTCGAGGCGTGGTTTTTCAAAATCCTCCTCCCACACATAATGGAAACACGAAAACCCGGTGCTACAACTATTGTTGTAGGTGATAATCTCTCCAGCCACTTATTCAGTCCTGTAAGAAGCATGCTGTTTATATGACTCACTTGATGTGGCTATGTTTGGACCCATGAAAAACTGCTGGAGAATGATTTTAGACAACTGGAGAAAAGAAAGCCGATATCTAGGAAATCTTCCCAAAGAGCAGTTTTCTAATTTGCTCTCTAGATTATATAAAGCCACATCTGAGAGCGTCAGCCAAAATTTGATAACTAGATTTCGAGCCATTGGGCTTTATCCACCTAATGCAAACGAGGTTCTGAAAAAGATTACAGATGGATCAACACCAGACGATCGAGACACCAATGGAAGCACTCTTGGTGCATCATTGGTTCTGAGAGAACACAGGGGAATTAGCAGTGAAGCAAAGAACCACAGAAAAAAAGGGACAAGAAAATTCAGCCCGGTAAAAATTTTTGCCAGAGATGAAGATAGTAACGTGGCTTTCTTTGGTTGGTTCGACATGAATCTGTTCGAGGCGTGGTTTTTCAAAATCCTCCTCCCACACATAATGGAAACACGAAAACCCGCTGCTACAACTATTGTTGTAGGTGATAATCTCGTCAGCCACTTATTCAGTCCTGTAAGAAGCATGTTGTTTATATGACTCACTTGACGTGGGTATGTTTGAACCCATGAAAAAGTGCTGGAGAATGATTTTAGACAACTGGAGAAAAGAAAGCCGATATCTAGGAAATCTTCCCAAAGAGCAGTTTTCTAATTTGCTCTCTAGATTATATAAAGCCACATCTGAGAGCGTCAGCCAAAATTTGATATCTAGATTTTGAGCCACTGGGCTTTATCCACCTAATGCAAACGAGGTTCTGAAAAAGATTACAGATGGATCAACACCAGACGATCGAGACACCAATGGAAGAACTCTTGGTGCATCATTGGTTAATCTTCTGAGAGAACACAGAGGAATTAGCAGTGAAGCAAAGAACCAAAGAAAATTCAGCCCGGCAAAAATTTTTGCCAGAGATGAAGATAGTAACGTGGCTTCCACAGAAGATACTGTAGACCTTGTAGACCAGCCACTACATGGCCCAGGATCGTCTGGTGTAGTCGGAAAGAAAAAAATTAAGAAGAAATCCCCTCCAATTCAGCATACCATTAAAAACGTTTATTTCATTGAAATTCCCAAAGGTGACCAAGTTGCCCCAAACCCGTGGTAACTTGGGCACCCCACATACATTTTTTTTTCTAATATAAAACAAAAATATGACTTTCTACAAACTTGAACCCTTTCATTATATTGTTGTCAGTTTGTGAAAAAATTTTGGTGTCAAAATATAAAAAAGATATTTTGGTAAAAGTCTGAAAAGGGTGACCAAATTACCCCAGATTATGGTACTGCTTTTAAAACATAAAAACGAAAATAATGAGTTTTGACAACAAATTGCTCTAATTGGTCCCCCACTGTCCTACCAATATTACCTTTTATATTACGGACCCAACGAAACGCATAACTTTAATCACGAAGGGAGAACACACACATATTAGACTTCATACGCCGTTAGAAAGGGGATACATTCTGGAGAACGTCATCAAACCTTAATCGTTAGTTATGCGATTATATAAGTTCCACACGCGGGATTTAGGGTGACATAACGACATGTGGCATTCGAATTCGACAATTAGCGAGGTAAGTGTCGAACAATTTCCCATCTCGGATGCGATTCAACGAATTTCAGCCTTCACCTTTATGCTATTTGGAGGGGTGAAGGGACGGAAATGGAACGTCTAGTTTGACAATGGTAGCGCATTCGTTGCATATTTCATGTCTTCAATATAATCGCACTGATGCACTATCTAGATAGGGTGCTTCGACTGCATTTGCTAGATAACCGCGGCGAACGATGCAGTTCGGCGATGCCATCTACTGGAATATGTACGTTCTAATTTCGGAAGTGTTGTATTTGTAAAACGTTCGGTTTATTATTAGATTACGACTTCAAAGTTTGATGTCGGTGTAATATTAGGAAGAGGTCGACTTGGATTATTGTTTATCTTTCTTGAATTTATGGCTTTGGACAAACGTGTCCTAAAAAATACAATGATTGACTACATTAACAAAGGATCATCAACTTTAGGATCAAAACATGTTGGGTTAGATGGTAATATGGCTATGTTAAGTAATAATAATAATATATTAAAAAAAACAATTGAAGTAGTGTGTCAGAAAAGAAAAGATGTCTTTTTTACTCAATAAAATATTGGTTGATTGAAGAGTCTATTGTGTATCTAAAATAGTAAAATCCAACGACTAACAGGTTATGGGCCCAGGCATCGTGTAGGCATCAGATGTGTCAACTTTCGAAATATGAAATTTTCAAGTGACAATAATACTTAAAGCTCAAAGTTTGTGGGAAATAGTAAGTGGTGAGAAAATACTCTCGAAGAAGACATGGTAATTTCAAAAATATTATCTACGCTACCTGAGAAATACAAATTTTTTCCAACAGCTTGGGATTCGGCCCCTATCGAGAACAAGACTTTAACGAAATTAATATCAAGATTATTAAATGAGGAATTAAGAAACAAATATCAAGAAAACGAAAACACAGTAGCATTTAAATCTTTTGAAAAGATTTGCTATCGATGTAAAAACAAAGGTCATATGAGTATTAATTGTCCTGACAAGGATAATAAAATTGAAGGAAAGTGTTTTAAATGTGGAAATAAAGGACATTACGCAAGAGCATGTAGAAAAGGAAGTGAACCGAATGTTTTTCAATGTAACATACAAGAAAAATAATTTTGCTGAAGAGGACTGCTTTTTTAGGAGAACAAAACGAGAAGGGCAAAGTAGTAAGAATAGAATTGCGATTTTTTGCCCGAAGAAAAAGAGGAAACTATAGTTTAAACGGGTCGATGGCCGCAGTGGTTAGGCGGCTGACTATTGTTGTGAGAGGACGATAGGCGCCGGGGTTCAATTCTCTGGAGGGACGATGACATTTTTTCAGAGAGTTTAATCCCGGATCGACTTGCCATTCGCTGTTGGGAGCAAAGCGATTAACAGCGCGGCATCATAAAAGGCGATATGATGCTGTCACAAAGCCATTTGAACACAACTTACACACACCAAACTACACCGCAAGAGTTGCAGTGATAGCCAGACAAGCGATACAGTTTACGGAGTCACTGCAACTAAGCACCCACCACATAAAAAAAATAAATGGAACGTTTTATAGTTGACTCTGGGTCATCGTCACATATGTCAAATTCAATAGAAACATTCATGTCATTAGAATACATCGAAACAAACATATTTGTTGCGAAAAAGGATGAAGATCTGAAAGGACTAGGTATTGAAACAATTGAGGGGACTAAATGCATTCTTAAAAATGTTATTTATGTACCGGAATGGATTAGTAAAAACCTAATATCTGTGCATGCAATAACTGAAAACGAAGGTGAAGTAATTTTTACAAAAGACAGAGTGACAATATTTAAAGATGATAAGAAAGTACTGGAAGGAAGAAAACAAGAAGCCGGACTTTATATCGTACAAATTAACAAGCAAGCAGAATCCACGTTAGCAGAAAATAAATTTAAAAAAGCTAACAGGACTAAAGAACAAACCGGTGCAAAAAAGGATAAAAATAATAGGAAGAAGAAAGATGATAGTGATGAAATGGGGAAGACGATGACGATGAAGGTGAAAAAGAAAGTAAAAATAAGAAGAAGCTGAAGGAAAAGATGCCAAGAGAAGTCCCAATAAGAAAACTATTGCTGCGATGCTAGAAGCATTAAAAAAATTAAAGGAGGAGGAGGAACGTTTGAAAAAGGAAGCGGAAGAAAGAATAATGCGAAAAGAAGAAGCGGAGAAAGCCAGATTGGAACAAATAAGACTATAACAAGAGAGAAAGGAAAAGAAGAGGCAGAAGGAAAAAGAAAGGCCAAAACGGTTAAAAGTTGAAAGAATGCTGCTTACATCGACACAGAAAGCGGATCGTACTAGGGCTCTGGCTATGATTGATAATTTGGAAGCTCAAGGCTTAGAACTTTCCGATTTAGAAGTTCGAAAGCCTGGATTAGGTACTAAAGTTAAACCTAATAAAGAAACAGTTGTAAATGGTTGATTTTTTGTAAAATTTTTAAAATAGATTTGGTTAGAATTGTCATTAGAAGATGGTGTTAAGTAATAATGACAATTTTAATTATTTAAGAAGGGATAAATATTTTTAAAAGAACAGTTGAAGTAATGTGTCAAAAAAGAAAATATTTTGTTTGTTGTATTAGTTGATTGAAGAGTCTATTGTGTATCTAAAATAGCATGTCATAGCATAATTGTAAAATAATTACATGTTACAGATTGCTGCTGTGATAAGAGAGCAGTGCATAACGTTTAACTTAATTTATAAAATTTTGATTCGTAGGAAAACCGTGGGTATTGAATTTTCGGTAAACCTCAACATCAACGACGATCTGCTACAAGCCCTGAAAATGTTACTGTAGTGATTTAGTACAACAATCTCCTCGACCTGTGGTTCCAACAAGATGACCCCACAGCCCACGGAGCACGTCAATCATTGACATTGGCGAGGAAAATGTTTCCTGGACATGTAATTTTTTTGCGTGGTGATATTGGTTACCACGTTCGTCAGACTTGATGCTCTGTGAATTATTTTCTGTTGAGTGATAACTCAAGAAATTGAAGTAACGATGACCTCGCAGAGTAATGAACAACTTCACAGAACGGCTCAATCAATGCGTTTAGAATGGAGACGGCCATTTGAATGACAGATCATGGATGGTTTGGAAGAGATTTTGATGTCTTTGCTCACCACCTCTGGTCTTCTTTGTGTGTTCTTGCCAGTGATCTTTCTGTTCTCGTCCAGGGTTGAACGCAAAGTTCTTTAGCCCTTTTATCCCCCTGTTGGACTCATTCAGCCCTTGAAGTAAGGTTGTGTGGGTGTGGTCCCTCAGGCTCGGAGTCTGCAATCGCTAAAATGTTATGATCTTCGTAAGTGTAGGTTTTCTATGGATTGTCGATGTTCAGCACTCTGTTAACTGTTACCCTGGATGGTGGTCGGTCGGGGTCTACTTCCATTAGGTGTGAGACCAGAGGATTGGCGGCAGTGGTTGTACGGCCGCCCATCTTTCTGGCCAAAGTTGACAGATGCTCCTTAAGGAATGGGATTTTCAAGTGAACTCGAAGTTGTTTATTCCTTATGAACCAAGGAGCTCCAATCAGCATTCGAAGGATCTTATTTTGAAGGACCTCTAGCTTCTGTAGGTTTGTTCTTCTTTGAAATTATGGGACGCAAAAAAAAAGATGTAGATCAACACTTTCAGTTGTTCTTGTCCCATAATTTGGTAAGAGCTTTGTGTAGCCTCAATAGTGATTTGTGATTTGCGTTTGTTCGAGGTAGTAGTGTCTTTGCCGGGTCAACGCCTCGCAATTGCTTCGTCGTCTCCTTATGCTCCGAACAGAATCGGAATTTATCACAGTTCACCTTCCCCATCTTCTTCAGGTAATACCTCAATGGGTCGTGACCAATGAGCAATGACGTGATGGTGCTGAGGTCTCTCTTGTTGAGCTCAAGCAGAGATTTCGCCTTGTTAGCTTTTTGATCGATTTTTTTGGAGTGTTCGTTCTTATATGGCTTTTGGTGGAATGACAGAATGATTCTGGTCCAATGTATCAGAATGTCGTACCTTTCAATGCAAGATCATCGGAAGTTTCGTTGCTCTCACACCCCTCAATGACCTGATACCCACATCAGCGTGATTACGTTACTTTGGGCTAGACCATTGAGAGTAAGCAGATACACAATTGCCCATTGTTGAAGGTGGAAGGGATTTTGGATTACCCATGGACAAGATTTAATTGCTATAGAGCTGAGTGTACTTGAAGGTTTAAACAAACACTGTGTATACAGCTGCAGGTGGAAATAAAATTATATAATGATGTTTTGATTAAAAATATCACAAATTTTAACTCTGAAGCTTCCATCCTGTATCAGGCAAACAAAATACCACATTTGTTTATTAAACCCAATTTGAATTACATCTCTGGTATACAGAGATCACCTTTATTTACGGCGTGTATTTCATTACATCTGGTTTGTGTATTTACATACACATTCCACTTAATATGGAAATTGAATATAGCAGCGAACGCATGTAAATAACATCGACGTTGGAATGAATTAATTTTTTTTTATTCGATGTATATTCAAGTTTAAATCTAGCCTAATTAACACCCTTACTTACCGGCTGGACTTTCGTCAATCCAAAAAGAGTCGTCCAGGGTATAGTCCGCCTCTGCAACAATAAAAAAATTACTAACAATTAATTTATACTCAGTAAAAGCTCCTTTAAAGCTTTAAAAGCGCAAAACTAAATCTCTATTTCATCATCAATTCTTCGACTATCTTTTCAGCACATTCCACATATCTGAAAACGTAGAATTCGAAATCGTAGAATAAACTGACAGCTCGAGAGGAATACGCTAGACAAACGATGTCACTAGCACAAAGACCTAAGTTTTAAATCGTAACGTTCGCCGCCTGTAAGTATCTGCAATCTCACTGAGGTCAGAAACGTCAGTTAACGTTAAAAAAGTGTTTTAAGTTTTCGCAGTATTGCAGTAGTAGCAGCGGACACCTCCTCTCACAGCTCTAACTTTTCTTAAACGATTTTCCAACGTTATCTAGACAAAATTTCAAATCTTACACGTTACACAAGTATTTTCTTAAATATAAGAAAAGTTTTGGACGACAGATATCTATGTATATTAAGGAATGTTTTCCTTTTTAATGCGTCTCTGCTTTAAGAATTGATTAGGGGCGTGTTGGGGGAGGAGGTATCATTAAAAACCGGTTTAAACGAGAGCCTGGGGGTATTTTTAAGGTAATATCGTTGGTACATAACAGTACATAAGCTTGATTGGATTTTAAACTGAAATTAATGGCGTAAAGAAGATTTAAAATCGCTTATTTTAGGAAGCAGTTTCGGTGCAGCAATTACCTCGGAAACATTTTTAAATTAATGATTTTTCTAGTTAGATATAGTTTTGTTAGGGCTGTAATTTAAAAGAATCATAAAATTGAAATTCTTCAACTTTTCTGACGCTTTTTGGCATATAAATGATTGGTATTTATGATAATTTTTTTGGTTGTTGTTGGTTTAATTAAAATACCAGAACTGTCAAAAATTAAAGAAAAAGTCAGTCATGATGGTTACCAGACGACCAGAAAAATTATCACAAATGCCACAACAATGTTCACGTGCTTCGGAAGCTTATGCGCGCTCTTGAAACATGTGTCCCGAGTTAATTAGCAATTTTATTCTAAGGTTGTCATTTTTAGTAGATTTTTTGGTATTTTTCAGCACTGAATGATATTTGGAAGTCTTTGGCGGTATTTTTAGAGATCTTTGTCACTTATATTGTATTTTTTAAAGAACTCGCTGGTTTTCCTCATTTACTTCTGCCAGCTGTGACCAATTTTTGGGCAACCGTTTGGTATTTTTCGAAGCTTTTTAATACTTCCAAATTTTGGTAATTTTTACCAATATTAATTTAACTTTCGTTTAAATTTTAATAGTTTTAAACACTTCCGATAGTTTTGTGTGCAAATTTTTGATAATTTTTGACATTATTGCTAGTTTTTATAATCGATACTGTTAGCAACATTTCGGAAATTATGTTATTATAATTTTTGGGAATATTCCTTCCATGAATGGGGGATTGGGGAAATTGGGATAAATTTTAAAATTTGATATATTTGGAAATCTACAAATTTCCGAAATCTTTAGCTAACTTTTACTTTGAGCAATTTCGATAATCTTCGACAATCTGCTGCTATTTTTTGTAATTTTTTAATATTTTTAACTTTCTTAGAAACATTTAATATTTTTGCAGTAATATAGAGTGATATTATTTAATGTTAACTGAGTTTAGTTTCAAGCAATGTTGGTAATTGTTGCATTTTTTTGTATTTCTGACTTTTTTTTTTTTTAGGTGCGTTTAATGTTTTTACTACTTTATTGGTAATATTACTTCAAATATTTTTTAATAATGTTACTATTTTTAATCAGGATTTAGAGTTAAACTTTTAAGGAGACCAGAACCTCGGTGTTGCTCGAGCCATTGGCATTAATAAAACAGCCGTTTCAATTTTTTTTGATAATGATAGGTACAAAATTCAACCTCATCGCTTATACAGGGTGACTAGTAATGAACAATTACGTTGGACAAATTAAAAGAAAAAAAAATTAAAACTTCGGCTTTCGATGAAATTGTAGACACAATCGCCACCTTTGTGACTATATATTTAGCGATTGTGTCTACAGTTTTATCAAAAGAGGAAGTTTTAATTTGTCCAAGTATTTAATGTCACCGATCACCTATCACCGATAGATAATGTGTGTTGAGGTGTGATCTAGCCAGACAAACTGAAAAATTGAGAAAAGTTCAATTATTTTAAATTTGAGTGAGAGTAAATAGTGAACTACCAAAAAAAAACCGAAAAAAAAACACAATATCTTGAAAACGGATGACTTTTAGATAAGGCAAATTGGGTTGTATCTATTGGAAATTATCTCTGTTAACACGCTGTAAAGTATGACCGTTTCATTACCAGTCACCCTGTATAATGTAGATTCAAAAATTATCACTCAAAGAGGGCGAACACAAGTTGGCACTTTAACTTCTGCAGAGAGGGGACAAAGTGTGACTGCCGAATTATGTTTCTCAGCATCAGGCCATTACATCCCATCAGTTTTAGTATTTTCGCGAATTAGAATGAAGGCCGATTTATTAGACCCCTTTAGGCCATTTTTTTTCAATTGATAAAGATGATTAATGCATCTTTGATCAATATTTGGGTATTTTTAGAGGTTTTTTTTAGTATTTTTTTAGAGCATCTACAGCGATATCATTTTTTGAATATCATTTTGGCAAGCCATATATTCTTTGATCTAAAATAATAGAACTTTCCTAATTTGGACGCTTTTTTATCAATATGCAGGGTGTCAATGTTAAGTTAAAAAAAAATATATTTATGAGTCATCAGCTTACTAGAAAAGATGAGTACCAAGACAATAGGTCTTCGTCAGAAAGAAAAAAATAATGGAGAGTCGAAAGGTCTTACATCCCCTATTTTTTCTATTGATATTTTGAATTAATTTGATAGGAATCACACAGAAACTATGCTTAGATAAGAGTAAGGATCTACATCAAATTTGAAAAAGATATCTCAAAATGTATTGAAGATGTCAATAAGTACACAATTCGTCCGAGATCCACAATTTTTCGAAACTTTTTTTATACTCATCGGCTGGAATTGCCTTTAATATGGTGGTCGAAGTCTTTTGGATAACCGGCATGGTATCGAGACGATTTCCTTTCATCGCCAATCGGAGTCAATCAGGTGAATACCGTAGTTGATCGATAACAATGATGTGGCATACCTCTCGATATTCCGGTCAAATTCTGGCCCAAAATCGTTTTAAAACTCCCAGATAATATTCTGCGTCCACCGTTTAAGCTTCTGAGACGAATTCACTTTGAACCATTCCTTTTTAAATCGATCAGCATTGCCTTGATTTTGCTCTTCTATAAGCGTAATTTTTTTTTTCCTCTTTTAAGGCTAAAGTAACGTCCATGCTGCACTCTGACGTTTTATTGGAAAGCACCACGTTCCATCACCAGCTACAATGATTGACATCGTTGGTGGATTCCTTTAGGACATTTTTAACATGTCTTTGTAATGCTTAAGTCTCCAATCTTTTTGGTCGTCTGTCAGAGTGAGAGTTTGTGATGAAAATTTTGAAATAAATTGAAATCTTAAGATAGAGTCAAGTCGAGTCTTTTTTTATATAATTTGGACACATGTTATGGTTATGTCTGCAGCCATATTTAAAACATGATTTGTAGTTTCTGATCGAGTGAACCCACGTAGAACAAATTGATTGGGGTAATAATATTGGTTAAAAAATGAAATCATCGCTTATTGTGACAAAGTTGGTAATTGGAGGTCTCTATGAATGTGGATGTTTGACAAGAACCAGGGAGCATTAAGGATAGTACGTAGCACCCTGTTCTGTAGCACATCGAGCCTCTTCACTTGTGATTTGCAGGCGCTGGACCAGGTGAGGGCGCCATAAGTCAGTATCGGTCGGAGAAACACCATATATATATCATTAATTTGAGCTTAAGGCTCAAGGAGCTCTTCAAGCATATAAGGGGAGCCAGAGCCCACCTCGCCTTCAAGAAACGTGATGTGATCATCGAGAAGTGGTGGCGGAACGTCAGGTTGGAGTCGAGGACCATACCAAGGTACTGGACCCTCGGACTCCAAGGTAACTCGCGTCCCTCTACGGTGACATGCGAGGGAGGTGGATTTCGTTTTCTAGAAAAACGAACCGCCACACACTTATCGGGATTTATGACCATCCGCCACTTCCGGCTCCACTCTGTCAGATCGTCGACAGATCGCTGTAGTCGTCGTATCACCAGCGCGTCGTTCCTTGATGTGGAATATATGGCAGTGTCGTCCGCAAACACTGCCAGTCTAGTACTTGGCGGATTAGGGACGTCGCTGGTGAAAGAGCTCAGGGCCCAGAAGTGAGCCCTGCGGAACCCCCGCTCGGATGCGTCTGCTGGTGGAAAGTAAGCCGGATCGCTTGACACGGAATGTCCTGTCGGAGAGGTAGGATCGTACTAGCGAAATCAGGTTCGAAGAGATGCTAAGTCCGCCCATCTTGAACGCCACACCGAATCGAACGCCTGTGCGAAGTCCAAAAAAACTGCACCCGTGGAGTGTCGCGACTCCAAGGCGCCTCGGATCTCCTCTCCCTGTTAGTCGGAGGAGTTGAAGATCTGCCGACAAGCCTTCCCGAAAGCCGAACTGTTCGTCTGGCAAAAAGTTGCCAGCTCGGATGACTTCTCGAAGCCTCGTCAAAATGACTGCTTCGGCGACTTTGGACAGATTGGAGAGAAGACTTATCGGCCTGTAACTCGCAGGGAGTTGAGGATCCTTACCGCGCTTATGGATCATCACGATACTCGCGTGCTTCCAGACGCTCGGAAAAACATAAAGGTTCAGGATGTCGACAAGAGCATCGATGATGTTGCTCGGTAGACGTTGTAGGGCGGAATTGGCAATCCCCAACCAATTATAGTGAAACTGATAATGATGGAACATTGGATCAATATTGTTTTGACAATATTGGCATTTGGTAACATACAAAATATTGGTGTAGTATTTGTTTTACCAATATTGGGGTAATGTTGAATTGTCAAAGCTTAAAAAAAAATCTAAACGGGTTTTGTGTTAGAGTGTTTTCTGTCTATCTATCGCTTTTAAGGTTATTTTGGAAGGATTGATAAACAAACGCTATTTATGTTTGTCATATTCAAGGCCAAGCACTTAATATATATCTGTTCCTTTAGTTTGACAGCTGTCAGAAATATATGAAGCGTAACTACTGTCAAATTAGTACGAAAACAATTGTTTTTCTATGTTTTAACTGTCGTTAGAAGTTTTCTATCACTTACGAGCATTGAAACGATCTAAATTGTAATTAAAAATAATTCCTTTCATACTTTGACAGTTGTTACAAAAATTTGAATAGTAGAGCAATTCAGTATTCACAATAGAAGAAAAACTGAGACTGCAATAATTGGATATGTTTGGCGGCAACTAGTGCGGTAAATATAACATATTTTCATTGTACTCGCTTGCAATGCTTGCAAAGCTTTAAGCTTGATGCATGACGAGTGAATGTCATATTTTTGACAACATTAACGACAAAATGGCTCTATTCAGCAGAAGTTAACAGTTGGGGAAGCTGCTACGCAGCAGCTCCGAACTGTTGGCTCCTGCTGAATGGAGTCAATGGCTTTATTCTGCAGAAGCACAAAATTACAAATGGATTAGTAGCACTCTGGTATGATTGGTTGAAATTTACTGCGACCAATCACATCAGAGTACTACCAACTCTTACCTTGAATGCACTGATACATATTCCATCAAAATCCTGTAGCAGCTGTAGCATGACTTTTTGTTCGAAATTTTAAAGATACTAGACTGTAGCAATTAACCATTTCCTATCAACTATTTACTGTTGCTAAATTACTAACTGGAAATTTGTTCTGCCAACCTCCTTCCTTTGAAATTTATTGCATTATAGTACAGGGTGAACAAAGTCACGTGAAGGGTGAGTCATCTAAAATTTTCAACTGGGATCAGTGAGTAATTGGCAGCAATGATATAGTGTGAACTAACTTGTACATAAATTGTTTTGACAGCTTCTGTAAAAGTTAAGTATACTGCTTCAGTAATCTATAAATATGCAACCGAAATCGACATAATGACAGCAAACCAAAACAACCAAATGACAGTATGAAAGTACATATTTATTCAATGTAGCTAACTGCAGAAAGTGAAAATCAAACGAACCACTTCACTTGAGAATGCCTTGCATTGTACTTGTTAACTGGCAGATAAAATTTAGCAACTGCAATGCTTTATCGTGCAGTTAACTTCTATTTAACACTCAATAAACGTTTAATTGTAATTATCTTACGAATAAAATTTTATCTGCAATTTAATTTACATCTATTGAAATGATACGAATGTATATTTGACGTTTCAAATGTTGACATTTAACAGGATTAGCCTTTTTAACATTTGCCAGTGTTGCAACAATTCAATTTGTACAAAGAAATCACTTACACACAAACGAGCAACAAAATAATTGTTTTCGTTCAAATTGCCCGTTTTTTATTCCTTAATTGGCGTCAGAAATTTGCTAACAGTTCTCGAAAGTTAAAATTACGAACGTTGTAATAAGCTCAATTATTTTTATAGTTTGATAGCTGTCACAAATATTATAATAAGTTAGTGATGACAGAATTGCTGCAATTTATCTTTTAATTTTAATTTCTTGGTTAAATTGTTAAATCCTTTTTCATTTGTGTACTTAACAAATTCTCTTGCCTGATGAATTTCTTCACTAAATTGTAGTTTTAAATCTTTAATCTGATCTTGAATCGAGACTTCATCTTCTCTCATTTTTAATTGTAGTTCTTGTTTATCTTTTAGTAATCCTCGTTCCTGCTCCTGATGTTCGTATTGCAGATAATAATAATAATAATAATAATTTATTGTCTCAAATACAATCAAAAAAAAAAAATACAACAGAACAGATTATAATATATAATAAGAAAAAGAAAACATCGAGATAAAGGATCAGATTCAGAAAAGGCAGTTACCTCTCTGTTCTACCATCTGACCCTCAATACAATACAACAGAGAATAATACACACGAAGTTATAATATACATTGTATATTATACGTTAAGCACGCAGCTTACCAAACAGCATAACATAATAATTAACTGCAAGGAAAAACGTAGCAACCGCAGTCTCACAGGGCAGTAAATACAATTGATGAAATCGCTATTGTGGCCCATCCATCAGCCATACCCGCAAAAGCCTCCGAAAAGCCACCATCGTAGGCGTTTCCCTGACACTATTATGCAGACTATTCCACACCGAAGCTATACAGTATGTAAAGGAGCGCCGAAAAAGTGCAGTACGATACCCCGGAACAGTAATAACATTTTTATAACGAATGTTGATGTTGTGGACGTCTGTGCGGTAAGTAATTTTATTGTACAGATAAGGAGGAGATTTGTTTATAATTATAGACCGGAACAGACAGGCACTATGTAAAAACCGGGTTTGCTCCATATTTAACCAACCTGCCTCACCAAGCTTGTGCGAAATTCTCTCATGCTTGCGGACACCATAGATGAATCGCAAGCAAGAGTTCTGTACTCGCTGCACTCTTTGCCTATCAACAACTGTCAAACAGGGTCCATAAATAGTATCACAGTAAGTGAATAGGGAAAGTATCAGGCTCTTACATAATAACAGTTTTAATGAACGCGGCAAAACATCTTTGTGGGAATACAAAACCTTCAATATACTATAAGCTCTTCTTATAACATTACTAATGTGTAAACTAAATCTCAGCTCGGAGTCTAGAAGTAGCCCTAAATTTTTAACACTATCAACAAATTGCACGGCGATGCCATCAACCTGAACATCAATAAGATTTTTAATAAAATTAGAATACCCACATCCGCAAAATAATAAGACAGCTGATTTATTAGGGTTAATTTTGAGGCAGTGCTTAGAGGAGTAATCAGTTAATGATTGAATCGTATCGGTAACAATAGTTGCAGCGCCCATCAAATTGTCCGAGGAAAAGTTAAATAACAATTGAGTATCATCGGCATAACAAAATAATCTACAATGTGAAGTATTAAACTTCTCAATAAGTGCAGTGTAAATAATAAACAAGAGAGGACCACAGACACTTCCCTGAGCTACACCGCTAGTTAAGAATTTATAACCAGAGAACGTAGTACCAATTTTAACACATTGGCGTCGACATGACAGATAGGATGCAAAGAAATGTATAGTTGATCTGCTGAAACCTAGATAATGCAACATTCCCAATAAGAGGTCATGATTCAGATTATCAAACGCTTTGGAATAGTCGAGTAGAACCAAAAGCGAAACCTCTCCTCTATCACGAGCACAAATCACATCATCAATAAGGTCATGTAATGCAGTAACACAACTGTAATTGGCTCTAAATCCAGATTGCCTCAATGGCAAGAAGTCTTTATTTGAGAGGTACGTCCTAATTTGATTGTCTACAATCCGCTCTAATATCTTTGAGAGTACAGGCAACAAACTTATGGGGCGCAGATTATTAAACGTACCAGGTTGTTTCACCTTAGGAATAGGGACAACGATCGCTGTTTTCCAGCACTGTGGAAAGACGCCATGGCCTAAGCAAAAATTAAAAATATGTGTGAGGTATGGTAAAACAGTAGGACAACTAAGAATAATTATTTTCAAATTGATACCATCTGATCCTACAGCAGCAGACGATAGACAAAAAATTATACGTGAAATGTCCGATTCGTTTACTAATGTAAAGTCAAACTCGGTTAGAAAATTGGGATGTCGATTGCTGTTGTAAAATGATATAGTTTCGTGATCGGGATGCATGTTTATATTAGATGAGGAAATAAAGTGATTATTAATAAGATTTGGGTCTGAAATATCCTTAGGAAGGGGAGGTTTATTTTTGTTTAATAGGGAGCTATTTATAATACGCCACATCTTTCTAGCGTTAGTATTATTAAATTGATAACTGAAGTAAGCTTTTTTTTCTCTTCGAATTGCGAGAGTGGTCTGGTTTCTTAAGGCTTTATAATAATTGCCATGCGCCAATTGGCCAGTACGACGATACCTTTTCAGAGCATTTTCTCTTAGCCTCATCATCCGCGATACCGCAAAAGTAAGCCAGGGAGGTTTACGCGATTTTGAATTTGGAGAAATCAGGGGTGCATGGAGATCAAATAAAGATAATAAACCTTCATTTAGGAAATTAACTTTACCGTTTATATCAGCAATGTCATAAATGCAGCTCCAAGGGATTGCCTGAAGGTCACGGGAAAAAGTCTCATGATTAATACCAGAGAAATTTCTATATTTGTTAGGTGGCATAGGAGACTCAGGACGTGGCGCGTTAAGTTCACAGAAAACCAATTGATGATGGTCTGATAAATGGCCGACATCAACCGTACCGCAACGACACGTGCCAAGTACGTCAGAAAGTATAATTAGGTCAATAAGAGTTGCAGCGCTACCCGATATTCTGGTTGGTTCGCTAATAATTTGTTGCAAACCATAACTATCAAGCATAGAGCAGAACGATAAAACATTGGCATTGTCTCCGTCCAGCATATTTAGATTAAAGTCTCCCAGGCAAATAACATTATCATAATTCAAAAACATATCCGACAGAGTATCATCAAAGTTCGACAAAAAGGTGGCGGCCGGCAATGACGGTGATCGATAAACACAACCAATAGCATAAGTAGTATTATTAACCCCAACTTTTAACCATGTCTGCTCCAAATAAAAAACGGTAACGTTTAAAACAGAACTATTAAGATCATTCTTTACAAAAATGGCGGTTCCACCCCCACGCCCATTCCGATCATTGCGGAACATTTTATAGTTAGGTATACGTACCATTTCCTCGTCCACAACACCAGACAGCCAAGTCTCCGTGATTGCGAATATATCAAATTTTTTATCCAATAACAACTGCTTAATATCTAAAAAATGCGGGAGAAGCGAGCGGGCGTTAAGATGTTTAACTTTTTCTTTAAGAAGCTTTAACTCTTCCCGATTCGATTCAGCTGCGTCTTCTATTTGCTTATCTTTATTTTTTAATTCGGCTTTGGTTTCTTCCAATTCATTTTTAGTAATTTCCCAAAATGATCGAATTTGATCTCTTTCCAATTGGAAGAAATTGCGTTCTTCTCTTTCCCGTACATTTTCTTCTTTTTCGGTTTTAAAGTCAACATTGGGAGTAATAATAATATTGACGTCAGTTACATTAAAAAATATTGCCCCAATATTGGTAAAATAAATTTAATATTGGCCCAATATATTTGTTCTCCTTGGGAACGATCCAGAAACTCTTCAAATTTACAGGCCTTCTTTTCCGTGCATGTAAAATCATCTCGAGCATTCGAAAGTTTATTTTCTAAAGTGGAGGTATAAGAAAGGTAGAGAACGTGGATAAATCAATTGAACAGTTTCTAAAGTACATTTCAAGAAAACAGATACGCCCTTTAGATTTACATATATAGTCGAAGCGATATAGGTTAAGCGAGAAGAGTATCATTTATAAACATGTTATGTACCTAGTACATCGCAGATATATCGATAAATAGCATCGATGTAATTACGATATAAATATAAAAGAGACACTCTTTGGTACTTGAACACCGGCAAACTCCAATCTAAAGCTATCATCTTATTGGCCGGGAAAACTTTACGACCATTCAGCTGTGTACATCGCGAAATATCGAGAAGTTCCTCGCAACCGAACAGCTTTCGATATATATGCCTCCTGCATTACATCGGCGTGTAACCGGAGGCTCTTGTGATTTATTATCTTGTTTGCATGCTCACGTCAAACGGACTACTAATGTATCGCTATAATCCATCAAGGATGCCCTGATACATTGTCGTATTATCGTTATTTTACATTTATCTTGTATTAAAGTTTCGCCGAGCGATGACTTTATAATGTTACAACAATATGTAAGCTATAAAAGACTTTTCGGCCGACCGGTTGTTCCCCTAACGAGCTGTCAACTTTGTATGGGAATTATGCGCGAGAATTTCCAATTTCGTACTCCTATATTCGGATGATCGGAAATAATCGGATGGTCGTCGATGGTAGTTAAAAGTCACGGCGACTGTAAAAAGCCGTGCCCAATTTCCCGAAACCGGCACTAACACTGAATCGGTAAGCATCTTTATCTTTAAACCCCTGGAAGCGTAATACCTCTCCCCCCATCAAAGAAATAAGGCGTATCCAAGACGGCGGCGTCGCTGGTCGTCTACGTGACGAGATTGCAATTACCTTTCTTGGAGCGCGATAAAGCTTTTCGTCCCCGAGTGAATCGCCGGCATCAGCTTAAAACTGAAAAGGTTTCTTCTTCAATTTTTTTTTTCGGGCGGCTTTCTTCCTGTTTTATTTTATAACGTTCAGGTTTTAAAAACGTTGGTGTAACCGATTTAATTGGACGATTCGATGGATACGAAGAAATAGGAGCTAAGTTATCGTAGCTTCTTTAATACAGGGTGTTTAGTGATATGGAACAATTAATTTTTTTTGCGAATGAGACAAAGGCTTTGATGCTTTCATAAGAACTCCCACACTCGGTTCTGGACCTATGAATGGTCGTTAGCTAGCACCTTTTACCAACCTACCATATATTTCGTTGCTTCTGATTCTAGACTGGCTTGCCATTACAATTACCACTTCGAAATCAAACCTGATAGCCTGTAGTGCTGTAAGGGCGGCCTAACTGTCAGATAAAATGTGACAGTCCTGAATGGCAATTATTTCGGACTGAAAAATGGATGGGAAACCCTCCACCTCTCCAAATTCCAATTCTCCTGCCGTTCGGTGTTTTAGAAGCATCCACAAACCAGTGAGAAAATCCTCGTTTCGATTTGCGAATGAGACAAAGGCTTTGATGCTGTCATAAGAACTCCCACACTCGGTTCTGGACCTATGAATGGTCGTTAGCTAGCACCTTTTACCAACCTACCACATATTTCGTTGCTTCTGATTCCAGACTGGCTTGCTATTTCAATTACCACTTCGGAATCGAACCTGATAGCCTGTAGTGCTCTAAGGGCGGCCTGACTGTCAGATAAAATGTGACAGTCCTGAATGGCAATTATTTCGGAGTGAAAAATGGATGGAAAGCCACCCACCTCTCCAAGTTCCAATTCTCGTGCCGTTCGGTGATTTAGAAGCATCCACAAACCAGTGAGAAAATCCTCGTTTCGATTTGCGAATGAGACAAAGGCTTTGATGCTGTCATAAGAACTCCCACACTCGGTTCTGGACCTATGAATGGTCGTTAGCTAGCACCTTTTACCAACCTACCATATATTTCGTTGCTTCTGATTCCAGACTGGCTTGCTATTTCAATTACCACTTCGGAATCGAACCTGATAGCCTGTAGTGCTCTAAGGGCGGCCTGACTGTCAGATAAAATGTGACAGTCCTGAATGGCAATTATTTCGGAGTTCCAATTCTCGTGTCGTTCGGTGTTTTAGAAGCATCCACAAACCAGTGAGAAAATCCTCGTTTCGATTTGCGAATTAGGACTTTTGTAGTTTCTCTGCTGGAGATGTCTATGGACAGTTATATTGTCCGTTCGATGTAGGTGAAGGTGTTATTTTATAGGAGAAACTCCTGCACTCACTAAGACGAAAGATCATCTCGATCGCTGTAGTCGCCATCGAGGACAGTTCCTCCGTGATGCCTAGATAGGCAATCATCTGGACCTTGCTAAGTGCGTTGGTTGCATAGCCCAAACTAGCTACTACTACTATAGCTCTCCTGTACAGTCAGGTTTTAGCCTCTAGATTTTACCAAACATTCTTCTACCAGCTCAAAAGGCCCTCTAAGGCTTTCTACTATCCAATAACGATAAGAAATGGGTGAATGGTTACCAGAAAAAAAACAAAAAAATTGCCACATCTGCCGAACAGTAGTAATAATAAATTTTTCCCCTGTCGAAGGTAAATGGTCTTAAAAAAACCACAGTAATAATGTTTCACTCCAACTTTTTTTTTACTGGAATTTTGATTGGACAACTATTGTCAAGTTGAAAGGAAAAATCTGACAGCTCCAATAAATTTGTCCCAGTCTGAGAGAATTTCAGTTATTATGTTGTTCCTTTTCTCTTGATAGTTGGTAAAACGAGAATGACTTCTAATGGAAAAATAATAAATAATGTTTTTGAACAAGTTCCATTCACACACCGGAAAATAAAGAGATGTTATCAGAAGGAAGCTCTTGTCCTGATGTGGACAAATTAATAAATTGTAAGATTGATACTTTACTGCGATGTAATTTGGCCCTTCTTACCAACTATTTCATTGCACACAAACCTTATGGCATCAATTGTTCGTAAATCATGATTTTCAAATACAAAATATCACAATTTCAATATTCAGATGTGGAGTCTATCCTAAGGAACCAACAGTAGTCACCCATCATTTGTGAGTCGCTGACGGCCCCTAGGTTTTTTTAAAGACATTCGACAGCCAGCTTTTCGGTAATTTTCCAACAAATTTTGTAGCAAATCTCGGTAATTGTCTGAATTTGTATTAACCAAAAACCCATGGACAACTTCTTTGAAGGAAGTCCACGCTGCAAGTTCGGTTAAATTTAGTTTTGAATCAAATTCTCTGTCTGCAAGTAGTTTTCTAATTTGAGGTCCTGTCATATAAGAAAACTTTTCTTTTAAGTAAAGAAAAGCTGCACTTTCTTTGTTTAAACATTTAACAGTTCTTAAGTTCTTCTAAGTCTTTAAGTTCTGCTGATTTAAAATGTAGGGCTAGACTTCGACTTCGATCTCTAAAGACACTTGTTTTTGTCTCAGGTGCTACCAAATTCCACTGATATAAGAGTGATCCCAAAATTTTAGATTCTTGTTTGGAAAGTCCTAAATCGCAGGCATTTTGGTGCAACCAACCCGCTTTCAGTTGAAATCGCTGGCCTGGTTAAATGCAACAATTTGACATTTGAAAGTGGTTGTTTCATTTTTTAGTTTGACATTTCAAAATGACATATGTCATATTTGACAGACAATATATAATAATTTGCTTAGGAAGTTTTTAGAAAAGGCAATGGACTTTTATGATGGAAATAAATTAAATTAAATTCGCTACCACAACAATCCCCCATGCTAGTTTGATAAAATTAAACCAACTCGTTTCGAACACAACCTGAAAAATTATTCGCCACCATCGATAGAACTAAACGACCGCAGTGAACGCTACCGGCAATCGCCTCCTCAAAAACAAAAAAAAAAAACGAAATCGATGCCGTACCATCAAAATCGGTTTAATCTAAACATTGGAGGTCCCCATTACGTCATATGGGGGTTGGAAATGTAGCGATTCATACGGCAGTTTGCGATTTTTTTTCCTACGGTCGTTTCCCTGTTCTGCTTGCATACTATACTGTTTAGAGTGCGAGTCCAACGAATACGTATATGTATAGGTATTTGGATGCAAATTCTCTCATGTTACCCGTGGAATTATGCAAATCTAGTGTACGCTCTCTGTTGTGTTTTAATGTTTGGTTTTTTTTTTGGGCGGCCTAGTTTGTCGTTGGTTGCTGATTTGACGCCCGCAGGCAATCAGGAGTGCCACTCCGCAAAATAACAAAAGCTTTCGTAGTATTCAATTTTTGTAATTATAGATACGCGGATGATATAATGTAAAAAGGTGTTTGCTGGTAACTGATTTTGTACGATGTCGTGACATAACCTCAAGATTTAAAATAGTTTTATAATTCTTTTTCATATGAATATTTATTAGCGATTATGATTGCGAAATGCAACTATATAGTTAGAGATGAAAGTGTGCAAATCAGGATATAAAACCGAGATTAGATCCAATGAAATATTATCGCAATTATCATTTTTCTTGAAATGCACCTTTCAATTAATTATTTTATCTATAAAGGATGTGGTAACATTGAAAAATGAAACCGAAACATATTCATATCATATTAAAAGTTTAATATACGAGGCAGGTTCAATAAATACACGTTCGAGAGCTCTAGAATAGCACGAATGTTAGTTTTACTATAACCCACGGGCATTTCGTTCAAATTTGAAATTTCGGGCAAGATGTGCGCGCTATCTCGGGTTCATATGGAGTACTAAATATAGTATTGTTGCCAAATTTTTGTAAGCTTTGTATCTAAAGGGATTATAATCAAACATCAAAGACGGTTTTTAGAGTTATTGTGACAAAAAAACGTTGTTTTATTGTTCTTATTATCAAAAAATCTGAATAAATATGGTTAACGAAAATAGTAAAAATTTATTTTTGTACTCGCTTATCAAAACCTGTCATTTCACGATTCGATTTGCGTGCGTAAAAAGTCACTTTAAACACGAGTGCGTAAAAGTAAAGTTGGTACTTCCTGGAACTTGATTAATTTAGTGACATTTTAAAATCATAAATCCCTAACCTTAATAATATGCTACCCAGTTCGTTGTTTTTCTATGAAAATAAAGGGAAATGAAATAGAAATTGTTATATTTGGAAAGGTATGTAATTCAATGTCAGAACAGCAACAAATATTATATAAATTACCGTTTTAAATGTCACTTCAAATAATCAATACTACCAACTCAAATTTTTTTAATTAATATCAAGAGATTATTAGTGTGTCATTAAAGATGTATTTAACAGTATGTATTATTATTACGAAGTTCTTTATTAATGTTACTGTTTCGAATAATTGCAAAAGTAGTGATAACGTCATTCGTTACGCGAAAGAAAAATGGTTGCGTTCAGAAATCGAATATCTTTTTGCCAAACGCAGTAAACTTGAGATTCAAGCTTACCAACTTTGGAAATTTTTAACATTAGATATTAATGATGTTGAATATCAACTATGGTGTGATTTTAAACGGAACATGTTTATTTCAATCGATAGGAAAGTTCAGAATAAGAAATTCTCTCATGATAGGAAATTAAGAAAGTTAGGTTGTTTTTAAAAAAATAAACATCATGTTCCGATGAATACCATTAACATAGTAGAAAATCATTCTACGCAAACTTTTAGTGAACGGGAACTTAATCTTTTGAATAAAGGATTGAAATTTGGTTTGCAGACTCGTGAATCGAATGTTGAGTGGGTTATTGCCGGGATAGAATCCTCTATCCAGCGGTTTCCTGAGCCCACAAAACAGTTCGTTAGGGAGGCCTGCAAACATACTATTTCAAAAAATTTGAAATCCTATAAATCACCTCAGAAATCCGAAAACATTAAAATCATTAAAACTTTGCGGGAAAAAGATTGTTTTTATTTGAAAGCTGACAAAGGGAACAAGGTTGTTATTTTAGATAAAGAGGACTACTATGATCGGGTTAATGACCTGTTGAGTCCTTATAAGTCAATTTCAAAAAATCCTTTACCGAAAATGATTGGAGATGTCAACAATGTGTTTAAAACTTGTAACAACCTTGTTACTGCCGATGTTAGACGTAAGCTTTTCAAATCCTGTTATCCCTAAATTATATTGTTTACCTAAAATTCACAAACCTGGCAAGTCGGTAAGGCCAATGGGCTTGTTCAGCAAAAAAATTTTATTTTAATAATCGAAACCAAAACTCATTTTAAACTGATTCTCAAAATTTTAGATTTTTCCGTCGACGTTTAAACCCTCAAATTAATTAAAGAAATTGAACTGAACGAAAACGGGGCGTGGTTACTTGTGACGTCACACCACACGTCTGTACTACAGTGACCGGCAGAAAGTGCGCAGTATATGGGAAAATTGTAAAACCTTTGAATATAGCAAAATTATGTTATCGCATCATATCTCGGCATGACTTGAGACCAAAATAGCACTCGCGATTTCTGCCGAAAATCTCATCGTATACCAGGGAGAGTCAAAAATACAAAATTATGCTAAGAGTAAAGTACCCCCATTTTTAACATTAGACTTTTCTTTATTAACCAATAGTTCTTTGGTTTTAAAAATTAAAGTACAATATCGAGTTTCATACACTTTTGATGAAAAATTTCAGTTTACTGTTTATTCTGAATTACCCTGTATAAGAAATTGAGCGCGCTCATACAATACGCAAATCTTACTCTCTGTAGACATCGTAACAGAAAACCATAAATAATACGTCGCAAAAGTCAGCTACAAAAATAATATAGCTCTTGAAAATAAAAATTCAAGAATGTGAAATAATTTTGCTGCACACCATATTTTACGTTTTCAGAAGACAAAAAATGTTATTTAACTGAAATTGTGTGGTTCATTTTAACTTAATCATCTTTAAAATTGTAATATTTTTTCGGCATTAGCAACACTTCCTTTTATTCCGGTTTTAATAATAAACGCTTGACGAGAAAGAGCGACAAAAATAAAAATGTTAGTCTCAGCATAATCCTCGACAGATGTTTTTTCGTACTGCATGTGTTTGATTTAAAAAAAACATGAACTTAATTCAATAAATGTTATTTAGACATTTAGTTTTGCTATAAAAATGGAAGCGGAAAGGTTATCGGTACAAGAAAAGGTAGAAATAGTTCTAATTCGTGGTGAAAATGACTATAGCTATCGCAAAACAGCAATTACTGATTTGTATTTTGAATAGCTTGAGAGTGTAGAAACTAGTTTATGAAATCATACTGAACTTTGTAATGTTAGGAATAAATTTAAATAAACATGAATTTATAAAAATTTTGATTTTATTTAAAATAAATTAAATTGAAAAACAATGTGTATACATATTTTTCTATTTTATCTCACAGTTTGAATAACAAAATTTGTATACTTTGCAAAAATAGTGATAACTATAACCTCTAGCATTTAACACAAAAAACTTGTTGTAGGTAGAGGACCACTAATACTTTTAAAATTAAAGATATTTTAGCGCAAAGCACCATCTTTATAAGAAATGCAACGGTTTGCTACTGAACACCGAACTACGACGTGTGGTATGACGTCACAGGCGGATCCGGCGCTTTTATCGGAATTCGGTTTTTAACCTTTAATATCTAAACAGTGGGTTAAGTTTAAGAGCTAAAAATTTCACAAATTATTTTGATGAATTAGTTTTACATAATAACGTAAAAAAAATCGAGAAAAATCGTCATTGATAACAAGCCTTAAGGTTTCCAAATGGCTGACCAATGAATTTAATGATTTGCCAATACAGCAACCTAGTTTTGCAGTAAAAAATTCGTTAGAATTTATTAAAGAAATTCAAAATATTCAGTTGCTGGAGGGTGAAATATTGATTTCATTTGATGTTAGTTCTCTCTTTCCTAGTGTACCGATTCCAGACACCTTGACATACCTCGAGGACTTGTTGCTTCAAAATACTTTGAGTCAACAATGTGTCCAGGAATATATTCGCTTAACTGACATCTGTATGAAACAGAACATTTTTCAATTCAACGGGAGTTTTTATGAACAGCTAGAAGGAACGGCAATGGGTAACTCCTTGTCGCCCTTTTTTGGCTAACCTTTTCATGAGCCGTTTTGAAAAGGACTTAGAATCTGAGAGCGAATACTTTCCTAGGGTTTGGTTGAGGTATGTGGATGATATTCTCGCTATATTTGACACTAAAAAATGTAATATTGACGATTTTCTCAATCGATTAAATAATCGGTTCGAAACCATAAAGTTCACTTGTGAAAGAGAAGAAAACGGTCAGCTACCCTTTCTAGATACTTTAGTAATTAGAAATATCAATAGATTAGAGTTTGACGTGTATAGAAAGGAAACCAGTACACTTCGCTACATTCCTTCAGATTCCCATCATTGTGTTCAACACAAAATGGCAAGCCTGAATTTTTTGGTCCACAGACTTCTCACTTTTCCCTTGAACAAGGCGAGGTATGAGAAAGAGCTTAAAATTATAAAAGATGCGGCCAAGTGTAATGGTTTCCAGCCTCAGCATATCTATAAGTTAATTAGGAAGCTTAATTATAAGAAAGCTGTGAAAGAATCTACGACTTTTCGAAAGGATGTTAAAGCTTTACCCGTTGTGACCCTCCCTTACGCTCCCTTTATCACTAAAGGTTTGAGTAAAATCTTCAAACAGCTAGATCTCAAAATAGTTTATAGTTCTGGGACTAGTTTACGAAGTCTCATCGGTAACCCTAAAGATAAAATACAACCTCTAGAAAAGTCAGGTATTTACGAAATCAATTGTAAAGATTGTAATGAAAAATATATTGGGCAAACCAGGAGACCAGTCTCAACTAGATTCAAAGAGCATATGGCTCATCTTAGATTTAATAGAATTGAGAAATCGAGCGTTGCCCAGCACATTTTTGAAACAGATCACGACATCGATCATACGAATGTTAAATTAATTAGACAAATAAACAAAAAGTTTCCAAATGTTTTCGAAAGTTTACAAATATATAAAAATAAGTCATGTGTAATGAACTGTGACAATGGACCTATACCGCATTCGTCATTGTTTTCGTTAATCGGAAATTAATAATGCGTATCGGATTGACCGTGCATAACATTTAGATTACCTGTTCTTGTAGATTTTATTCAATTTAGTTTTATTATCGCCTTGATAATGACAGCATTGCTGTTGAAACGCGTCGGTGTTTTAGTTAAAACTTGTTTGGTGCACAAATATAAATGCAAAATTCCAGGTTGCGAAAGTCGATAATATTTTACAATATTTTACCTGATTCGGGTTATCAAAATAAACATTTTTTCACCCTTCCTTCGAATGTTGAAACAGGTATGGTTGACCTCTATACAAAGTTCTAACTTATGCAGATTTAGGTTCCAATCGTAGACTTGTTGTGTTACTTCTAAATCAGAATACTTAAAATTGTAGTATGAAAGCGTTGAAAAAATTGAGCACTGCCAATTTGAAATGAATGAGGGGCTGGAATAACTAAAATTCGGTTTCCCAAAAATTCGTTAGGTACTTTACGAGTTATCCAAAGCAGAACGTTAGAGCAATATTCTTTGAAGTTTCGATCCGAAATTTTTTTACGAGCGACGCTTCAATTAATTTTTAATATTTTGCAAAATTCTGAAACATCGTAGAACAACAAAACTTCTAAATAAAATTAACAATCAGCAAACTTTGTGGACAATATTTTGCGATTCGTTAAAAATGTATTTATTGTACTGCAAAAGTAATTTGGCTTGGTATATTATCCTTTCGCATAGTGATAGTGTTCTTCATTGATTTTAATGATTTAAATACATCCTCACACGAAAAATTGGCAATATTAATGAGGGGTGAATTACTGTGAATGGAGGATGGTTGCATAGAAACCTTAGGTAAATAGACAGATTCGAAGTAGCTAGCGAATCCATTGACAATCAACTGGGAATTGTCAAGAATCGAGTCATCCGTATTTTTGAGGATTGACGGAATTCCAGCGTTGGATCTTTTAGAGCGAACGAAAGTCCAGAATTGCTTGGGATCACTTTTAATCGATGATTGAATGGATGAGGTGTAGTTATTGTATAACAATTTCGAATTTGTTTTAATTTTCGCACGAAGTTCTCTATATTTATCTAAGTCTGCCATACTTTTAGTTTGAGTGTATTTCAGTCGATACTTGAGTTTAATTTTTATATCATAAATATGCTGATTAGTAAACCATACCGGGTAATTATGTCTTTTATCACTTTTTAGTGGAACAAAATTGTCAAAGAGCTTGTAAAGTTGAGTATAGAAAGCGTCACATGCATGATTAATTTCAGTAAATCTATGCAAGAAGGACCAATCAGTATTGAGGAGATTAGTATATAAGTTGGGAAAATCCGCTCGTTTGAAGTTATACTTCTTTGTATTCATGTTTTGCTGAAGAATCTTTGAAGAGCGGTTAACAACAAGTGAGAAATATAGACTAATAGCGGGATGATAAGCATCCTCAGCAACGAGTGAATTAAACTCTCTATGTAGACTAATTTGCGCAATATCAGTAAATATTAGATCTAACAGCCTTTGTTGGTTATTTAGTAATTAACAAAATTCATAAAATTATTAACTATGTTAGATTTGTTATCTCTAGTAGAGGGGTTATTAAACTGGGGTATATTAAAATCACCGAGTATAAGTATGCTCTCATTAACACAAGCATTAATATCTTCAAACAGTTCAAAGAAATCCTCAAATTCCATAGCACTGACATCAGGTGGAATGTAAATCACGTAAATACGAAGTTTGTATCTTTGAAACCTTAATGTACATCCAATAATATCAATGACAGGTAGATTATTATAAATAATAGAAAAGATCAATAGCTTGAACAGTTGCGATTGACTTATAGGCTAACAAAACACCACCACCACGTTTTTTATTAACACCTTCAAAGTTTCTATCATGTCTAACAACAGTAACTAAATATCAAAAATATAGACGAATTTAGTTGCCGACTCAATAGATTTAGAATGGTAAAATTTAGATTCTTATTAGGTAGAACATGTTCTAGGTAAAGACTTGTATATGTAGCAGATGTTTGAAGGCGAGCACGATTGGAAGAACTGACAGAAGAGGATGTCATCGCTAACGTTAGAGCAGAGTAATATTCACACATTTACTGTCCCAAATCGAACCTTTATTATGTTTAGATATACCACCACCTATTTGAATTAAGATGTATAACATAACAAGTACTTATATACAGGGTGTTTA